>JBBGZY010001024.1:332500-360000 GCA_037952925.1 Lithobates clamitans | reverse complement strand
CCCGATAAAAATTGCAGATCGCCATTACTAGTAAAAAAAAAAAAAAAAAAAAAAAAAATTTTAAATGCCATAAATCTACCCCCTATTTTGTAGACGCTATAACTTTCCCACAAACCAATCAATATACACTTGTTGCGATTTTTTTTTTACCAAAAATATGTAGAAGAATACATATCGGCCTAAACTGTGGAAAAAAAAAATGTGTTTTAATATATTTTTGGGGATATTTAGTATAGCAAAAATTAATTTTCAGAATTATCAGTCTTTGTTTATAGCGCAAAAAATAAAATACCGCAGGAGGTGATCAAGTACCAAAGAAAGCTCTATTTGTGGGGGGGGGGGAAACAAAAAAAAAAAAAAAAAAAGAAAAAAACAAAAAAAAAACACAAATTTTGTTTGGGTACAGAGTCGCACCAACGCGCAATCAGCTAAAGCAACGCAGTGCCGAATCGCAAAAAATGCTCTGGTCAGGAAGGGGGTAAATCCTTCCAGTGCTGACGTGGTTAAGCAGTTAAACAATTTTTTTTAAAAGGCGGCAATTTGTATTTCTGTATAGCCATGAGGCGGTTACAAACGTTTTCTTCATTGTACAACAAGATGGGTAGCACACTAATTTCTTGGAGTATAATTAAAGCCAAAACGTTTTCCGTTTTGGACAGAATGTAGATAGAACACCTATTCGGTAGAGCTGCACGTTTCTGGATAAAATGAGAATCACAATTTTTTTGCTTAGAATAAAGATCACAATTTTGGGCATAACAATCTCTTTCACATTATCCCAAAAAAAAAAAGGCAAACTTGACTGTTTTTAGAATTCATTGAAGTGTATTTTTTTTCCCCAAAAAAAATTGCTGTGCAAATACAGTGTGACATAAAATATTACAACGACCACCATTTTATTCTCTAGGGTCTCTGCTACATAAATGGTTTGGGGGGTGAGGGTTTAAATTTTCTAGCAAAAAAATACTGGTTTTTACCTTGTAAGCAACAAGTGTCAGAAAAATCGGAGTTACTTACCGGTAACGTCCTTTTCCAGGAGTCTTTCAGGACAGCACCATGGAGAGACCTTGGCTCCTCCCCTTCTGAGGAAACACCGCCTTCAAAATCTATATTTAATCCTTACCGCTCCCCCGGCCCCTCAGTTCTTCAAGAGGACCTCCGGTTAGCTGGGGAGACACAAGAACACGTCATAACTCTGATCTTACCTGACGTTCTTCTGCGATGAACTCTTCACAAATGTCCCTGAAGTAGGGTGGGTATCTGTGCTGTCCTGAAAGACTCCTAGAAAAGGACGTTACCGGTAAGTAACTCCGATTTTCCCATTTCAGTCTTTCAGGACAGCACCATAGAGAGGATGAGCGAGCACCTTACCTTAGGGTGGGACTACTGCCTGCAGAACCTTACGCCCAAAAGCCTGGTCTTTTGCTGACAGAAGGTCCAACCTGTAGTGTCTCACGAACGTGTTGAATCTGGACCACGTTGCCGCTCTACAGATCTGTTCCGGAGACGCACCAGCCCACTCGGCCTGAGAGGTCACCACTGCCCTAGTGGAATGTGCCCCAACACCCCTAGGGGCTTCCAAACCGCTGACTATATAAGCCTGGCTGATGGCTAACCTTAACCACCTGGCTATAGTGCGCCTAGAGGCTCTGCCTCCTTTCCTGGTTCCTGAAAATACAAAGAAGGATTCAGATTTTCCTCCAAGTACTGCAGGACACCTTCTTACATCTAGCTTATGAAAAATATGTTCCTGTTCCCTCACAGGATTCAAACAGAAGGTGGGCAAAACAATTTCCTGGCCTCTATGAAAAACAGAGGCCACCTTTGGCAAAAAAGCCGGATCGGTTTTAAAAATTACCCGGTCCGGAAATACCTGAAAAAAAAGGTGCCCTAATAGAAAGGGCTTCGAGTTCACTCACTCTCCTTGCCGTAGTGATTGCCACCAAAAACACCGTTTTGAGGGTAATCCATTTTAGCGTACAAGTCTCTAATGGCTCAAAAGGTTCCCCTGTAAGACCAAAGAAAGATCCCACGTTGGGAAGGGGGAAACCCTCAAAGGTCTCTGCCTATGTAGTGCTCTAAAAAATCTAACTATTCAAGGATCAGAAGCTAGTTGTTTCTGTAGAAAAACGCTCAAAGCGGAAACCTGTCCTTTCAGGGTGCCAAAGGCTAACCCCTTGTCCGCCCCTGCTTGCAGGAACTCTAAGACCACTATAGAGCTGTGTACAAAGGAAGTTTCTGTGCACCAGCTATTAAAACGCTTCCACGTTTTTTGGTAGATAACCTGGGTTTCTTTTTTCCTGCAATTTAGGAGGGTCTTCACTAAGCGATCTGAGAAACCCCTGCCCCTCAGCAATTCCTCTCCAGTAGCCAAGCCGCGAGGTTCCATCTCTCTACCTGGGGACAACAGATTGGCCCCTGGGAAAGAAGATTCTCCTGAACTGGCAAAAACCAGGGAGGGTTCTGCTGCTAGACTTCTTAGGATGGAGAACCAAGGCCTCCTGGGCCAATGTAGTGCAATTAGAATGAGGGTTGTGCTTTCCAGCTGGAACTTCCTCAGTACGGCTGGGATCAGCACAGGTGTGGGGGGAAGGCATAACACCTGTCGAAAGTCCAGCTCTGAGCCAGTGCGTCTACTCCTAGGGCTCCATCCCACCTGTTTAGGGAGAAGAAAAGATGCGCCTTCCTGTTTTCTCTCGACGCAAAGAGGTCTACGCATGGTCTTCCCCACTTCTGGGATATTGCCTCGAAAACCTCCTGGTTCAGAACCCAGTCGCCTTCTCTCAGCAACTTCCTGCTGAGGAAATCTGCCACCAGATTTTGTTCCCCCTTCAGATGCACCGCCGAAAGGGATAGAACATTTACTTCGGCCCACTTGAGAATGCTTTCTGCCAGGGTCTGCTTTTGGTACCCCCCTGCCTGTTTATGTAGGCTACAGCTGAGGAGTTGTCCGACTGGACTCTCACATGCTGCCCCTGAAGTTCCTTCTGAAAGGCTCTGAGTGCCAAAGCTACCGCTCTCAGCTCCTTCCAGTTCGAGGATCTTTTTGCGTCTTCCCTCAGCCAGACGCCCTGAACCATCCGGTCCTCCATATGCACCCCCCAACCTGTGCCACTTGCATCGGTCGTGACGCACCTGGACACTGGCAGAACCCACTCCAGACCTTGAGAGATTGGCACCTCTTCTCCACCACCATAGGGATCTCTTGACCTGACCTGGTATGGTTATCAGGGAGTCCAAAGACCCCCTGACTGTGGTCCCAAACCCTCAGGATGAAGAGTTGTAAAGGGCGAAAATGTAACCCTGCCCACTGAACTGCTGGAAGTGCTGCCGTCAGTAACCCCAAGGCTGACATAGCCTTTCTTACTGATATCTGTTGGCTGCCCTGGAGTAACATTGCCTTGTCTACCTTCTGGATTTTCTCCAACGGAAGGAAGACCCTCTGTTTCGTTGAATCCAACAGGTAACCCAGAAAGATTACCTTTTGCGATGGTGTCAAGTTGGATTTTTCCAGGTTTAAGAGCCAACCTAGACCCTCTAGGATGTTCCTTGTAAACTGCAGGTCGCGCGATAGCTGTTCCGGGGAAGAAGCAAACAGTAGCAGATCGTCTAGATATGCGATCACTGAGATGCGCTTGATCCGTAGGAAAGCTAAGACTTCTACCATGACTTTGGTGAAGATGCGGGGGGAAGAGGATAGCCCGAAGGGAAGGGCCCTGAACTGCCAGTAAAACATCCCTTCTCTGGTATTTACCGCCAGCCTGAGGAACTTCTAACACCGTTCTGCAATGGGAATGTGCAGGTAGGCATCCCTCAAGTCTACCGATGCCATGAAGCAGTTCGGAGGAAGGAGCATTTTCACCAGAGTCCATTCGGAACCTCCTGTAGGTGAGTGAGACGTTCAGAGGCTTCAGGTTCAGGATGAGCCTGAACTTCTGAGGGTTTGCACACCACAAAAATGTGGGAATAAAAGCCTCTGCCAGTCTCACCTTCCGGAACTCGAACTACCACCTCCTGTTCCTCCAACTCCTGGAGGAAGGAAAGGAGAGCCCCTGACCTTTCTGCGCATTTCGGTAGCGTGGTGACCAGGAGTCTGCATGGTGGAGGTTCTGCAAACTCTAACCTGTACCCTCTTCTTATGACTTCCAAAATAAAATTGTTGGAGGTGATCATCTCCCACTGTGGAAGGAAGGCCCCCAATCTTCCTCCCACCGTGATTCTGTCACTTCGTCTTTTTGGGCTGTTCAGGAGGGCGAAAAATAGCCCCCCCACACGCCCTTCCCCCTTTTGTCAACAACTCTTTTTTTGTTGATCAGATTTTGGGGGGGGTCCAATGTCTTCCAGGGCCGAGACTTTTTTAGTCTCTGCAAGTTTCCTTTTAAAAGGGAATGCCTTTTTCCTGTCGGCCGTCCGATCAAAAACGGCTTCCAGACCTGGTCCAAACAGCAAGTCCCCCGTGAGGGGAATCCCGCAAAGTTTAACTTTAGATGCGGTATCCCCCTGCCACGTCTTAAGCCATAAGGCTCTTCTTGCTGAATTGGATAATGCGGCTGATCTTGCGGACATACGCACCGATTCAGCCGAAGCATCCGCCAGATAAGCTACTCCCTTAAGGAGCATGGGAAAAGACGACAGGATTGTTTCCTTAGGAGTTCCTGTCTCTATGTGCGCTTTAATTTGCGTCAACCAGTACTCCATGTTTCGTGCCACCACTGTGGACGCCATGGCGGGTTTGAGGTTACCCAGGAAAGAATCCCAGGATTTTTTCAAGAGGGAATCTATCCTCTTGTCCATGGGATCTGGGAGTGCCCCCATGTCCTCAAAGGCCAGGTCGGTGTGCCTGGAGACCTGAGAAAAGGCTGCGTCTAGTTTAGGGGATTTGTTCCATACCAGCGCCTCCTCCTCTGCAAAGGGAAACCTACGTTTAAGCGCTCTTGAAATAAAAAGGTTTCCTTTCGGGGTCTTGCCACTCTTTTTTAATGGTGTCGACCAAGACCTTATGTACTGGGAACACCTTCCTTTTATGTTCCCCTAATCCCCTATACATCTGGTCATGGAATGATAGCTTCTTCCTTTACTCCTGGATTCCTAGGGTGGTATGAATGGCTCCTAGGAGCTCCTCCACCTCTTCCAGAGAAAGTTTGTAGCGAGAGGATCTTGTGGATTCCCCTTCCACCTCCTCTCCCTCTGATTCCCCCTGGGGATCTGAAGACACGCTATCAGGCTCCTCCTCAACCTCGAGTCTGGCACCTCCTGGATTCTCTCCACTTCCCGAGGGAGCATCCATTAATGATTGAGGAACACTCTGCTGTGCTGGTGGAGAAATAACCTGAGGTTGTGGCAACTGAAGACTCGAAAAAAATGTCTTAAAAGTTTGCACAGTGTTAGAAAGCTCCTTAACGGATGCTGCTAGATCCGAACACTGTTCTCCTGACTGCTCCCTTACTAACCCCTCTATACACTCCCTACAGAGGGGCTTAGACCAAGATTCCCCCATTGTGACTCTGCATGAGGGGCATTTTTTCTTGGTATTGTGGGGCGACTTGCTTTTCTCCATAACTCTGCCCTGTGAAACAGATTAAAAAGAGGGAGCAATCAGCAAACTTATCCACCAGCACTACCATGGAGGACCACCAGGGGTGCGCTTCCCAGGACCGACCACCACCAGGGACCCAGTCACAACCCTTTCCCCCCCACCACCAAGGGGAGTTCTACACCTGTGGAGCTTACAGGAAAAGGTAAAGGAACACCACCCCAGGGTTCCTCTTACCTTGGAGTGGCTGGTGCAGGATTCTCCTGGAGCTGTTCTTGAAGCCTCTGCTTCCGACATCTCCTTAGAGCGATGTGGTTCTCCAAGCCCCTGTGTGCTGTCCCCACAGCAGGTATGAGGCAGCACCAGCCGAACGCGCGGTCCGTTTTCAACACCGCGACCGGAAGTCAACGGTCAGACGGAAGCACTGACCCCCGCCGGAAATGACGTCACCCGCCCTCCGAC
Source organism: Lithobates clamitans (assembly GCA_037952925.1). NCBI lineage: Eukaryota > Metazoa > Chordata > Amphibia > Anura > Ranidae > Lithobates > Lithobates clamitans. The sequence goes on along the minus strand of JBBGZY010001024.1, from coordinate 354,005 downwards.
CCAGCGCTCAGAGCTCACACGCTGGCTGCTAGTGCAGGGCGGTCTCCTGTGCCTCAGCCTATGCCACCGCTGGGCAAAAAGAAAAAACGTACCCCTCCAGCTTACAGCTTCGCTAAGAGAAGCTGGAGGAGCGTGATGTGCAGTCTTCTAAGGTACAGACACACTAGCCCCATAGACTGCAGTTTTAAGAGAGAGAGAGAGAGAGAGAGAGAGAGAGAGAGAGAGAGAGAGAGAGAGAGAGAGAGAGAGAGAGAGAGAGAGAGAGAGAGAGAGAGAGAGAGAGAGAGAGAGACTCTGGTCCACCCCCCCTCTGCTCAGCCTGCATTTAGCCCCAGTCTCCCTGGCTGTTCAGCCCTGGTCCCTTGCTTTGTCTCCCCACCGGAGGAAACACAAGAACTGAGGGGCCGGGGGGGAGCGGTGAGGATTAAATTTAAATTTTGAAGGCGGTGTTTCCTCAGAAGGGGAGGAGCCAAGGTCTCTCTATGGTGCTGTCCTGAAAGACAGAAATGGGAAAAGGCCTATTCTTTAAGTGGCTAAACTGACCTCATTTGCAGACCGAAGTTCATTCCTTTGATCTAAATGAACCAAATGATACAAGGTCTTATCTCAGCACTGAGCAATGTTGTGAAACTTTGCCAGCTGCCTTTTTTTTTGGACAGCTCTGAGCAGAGGGCGGCTTTGCACTTGTTACAAGAATTGTGGAAATGCCGGATTAAGACTGCGAGGGGGGTTGAATCGAAATTAACGATTAATCGTGCAGCATTACCAATAGGTTATTATTGCCGTTTGAGCCCCTGTTAAAGAGATTTACCTTCTCTAATTCTGCAAATTTTGGGATGTCCCCAGAAAAGTAATAGAGGGGAAACCTTTCAATTGTGCTCCTAGTACCGGTGACCTGGGGGGCCCCCCAATGGATTCCCTTATTTTGCAGGGATTTCAATTCACTTACTGATAGGCTATAGGATAAGAAGTGAAGGTTAATCTCCACAATGGAACAGAGGATGGTGAAACAAAATCTGACAGGAGTTAACCCTCCCTTACGCAAAAAAAAAATAAATAAAAAAAAAAAAGCCTATAGTTCTACTTTATTTTACCTTTCTAGGTCATTGCCTACAGCCTTGAACAGTAAATTAGCATCACCTATGTCCACTCAACAGGATGCTTACCTTGGAACAGCACAGTGATCTTAGGACTAGAAGAGCTTCATGTATCGCAAGAAAGGCAGCCCCTCAATTACAAATATTTTGCAAGGGAAAATAATAAAACTATCTAGAATTCTTAAAATCAACAGGGAGTGCAAATCCTGCAGCCATCCAGATTCACTAGGTAAAACAAATTACTTCAGACACAAAAAGGTCTAAATGATATAATTACTACAAGCCTAGAGTGATAGGCTTTTAGGAAAACTGAAGAGAGTCAGCTGTCATGTACTTAAAAGTTATAACAATCTAAGGCAGCGGTTCTCAACCTGGGGGTCGCGACCCCCTGGGGGGTCGATTGCCCATTCTCCAGGGGGTCGCGAATGCTGGCCGAGATGCTGGCCGAGACGGACCCGAAGTTACTGCCTGAGTCCGTCCGTCTCGGCCAGCGAGATGTCACTTCCTGGAGAGGAGGGACTGCCGGAAGTGACGTTCCGTCGCCGCCATCTTGGTACTCTCGTCCGCAGTAAGGCTTAGACTTAGAAGTCGGCAAGCGGACATCTTTGTACACCCACCGAAATCTGCTTGCTGCGGACGAGTGTACCAAGAGGGAGGCAACGAAACACGACATGCTGAAGAAGAAGAACACCTGTGACTTCTGGTAAGTCAGACACACAGGAAAAGCTGACAAGACAACATTTTTTAAATTATGGTCCTATATATATATATATATATATATATATATATATATATATATATATATATATATATATATATATATATATATATATATATATATATATATATATATATATATATATATATATATATATATAAACGTCCCAGTTGGTTCCTCAAAAGTAGTTATTCCGTGCCAGTGCTAGATACATGTTTGGAAGCTATACACTTTGTGTATCTAGCACTGGCACGGAATAACCACTTTTGAGGAATCAACCGCAACGTTTATATATAAATCAGTGGTGGGGGCGCAAGCAAACTGAAACAATCAGAAAAAAACCCCCATTAAAACGCTGCAACTGTGCCATCAAATGTCGCCACTGTGCCAGCAAACACTACCACTGTGCCATCAAACGCAGGAACTGTGCCCTTTAATTGTTGCCACTGTACCAAACGCAGCCACTGTGCCCATTAATTGTCGCCACTGTGCCAGCAAACGTCGCCACTGTGCCATCAAACGCAGCCACTGTGCCATCAGACGCAGCCACTGTGCCATCAGACGCAGCCACTGTGCCCTTTAATTGTTGCCACTGTACCAAACGCAGCCACTGTGCCCATCAATTGTCGCCATTGTGCTAGCAAACGTCGCCACTGTGCAGCCACTGTGCCCATCAATTGTCGCCACTGTGCCATCAAATGCAGCCACTGTGCCCATCAATTGTCGCCACTGTGCCAGCAAACGCTGCCACTGTGCCATCAAACGCAGGAACTGCGCCCTTTAATTGTTGCCACTGTGCCAAACGCAGCCACTGTGCCCATTAATTGTCGCCACTGTGCCAGCAAACGTCGCCACTGTGCCATCAAACGTCGCCACTGTGCCATCAAACGTCGCCACTGTGCCATCAAACGCAGCCACTGTGCCCTTTAATTGTTGCCACTGTGCCAAGGGCAGCCACTGTGCCCATCAATTGTCGCCACTGTGCCAGCAAACGTTGCCACTGTGCCATCAAACGCAGCCACTGTGCCATCAAACGCAGGAACTGCGCCCTTTAATTGTTGCCACTGTGCCAAACGCAGCCACTGTGCCCAATAATTGTCGCCACTGTGCCAGCAAACGTCGCCACTGTGCCATCAAACGCAGCCACTGTGCCCTTTAATTGTTGCCACTGTGCCAAGGGCAGCCACTGTGCCCATCAATTGTCGCCACTGTGCCAGTAAACGTTGCCACTGTGCCAGTAAACGTTGCCACTGTGCCAGCAAACGTTGCCACTGTGCCAGCAAACGCTGCCACTGTGCCATCAAATGCAGCCACTGTTCCCTTTAATTGTTGCCACTGTGCCAAACGCAGCCACTGTGCCCATAAATTGTCGCCACTGTGCCAGCAAACGTCGCCACCTGTGCCATCAAACGCAGCCACTGTGCCCTTTAATTGTTACCACTGTGCCAAACGCAGCCACTGTGCCAGCAAACGTCCCACTGTGCAGCCACTGTGCCCATCAATTGTTGCCACTGTGCCAGCAAACGCCGCCACTGTGCCAGCAAACGCGACTAGCAAAAATAATTTTACTCTTAGGGGTCCCCACAACTTGGGAAATTTTATCAAGGGGTCACGGCACTAGGAAGGTTGAGAACCACTGATCTAAGGGTATATGTACTGGCCCACTCAAGTTCCTGTGGAAAGCATCTGAAGTGCGGTAAGCTAGTTTTATATATCCGAGTGCTAACACATGGAACAGTTCAACAATATCCCCTGCCAATAAAGGAGGACAGTTGCTGTCCATCTGGCGTATCTAAATCATAAGCATAGCAGGAAGTCAAATGACTGCAAATTCAGCTTTCCATCCAAGATAATTATGATTGCACGGGCATATACATCTGTGAAAAAAATATCACAAGGAGTCACTTGGAGCAAATAGCCCCCAAGTACTTCTAGCTCAGTTCACATGTTTAAACACAAGCATAGAGTCCCTGGGTAACTTCTGATCAGTAAAAATACAATAACCAGTGAAAAGATTACAACGATCCAATAAAGACAAAGAAAAATCTGGAAAATTGCATACTTACTGTAAAATATATTTATTGTCCATCAAAAAATAAAGGGATGTAGTAAATAGTCATGTTGGTTATAAGCAGCTTGCCTTCAGGAGGTGGACACTAGCAAACAGAAAAACCTCTAAAGGCCTGCCCACTGCAACACCACCCCCAACAGTCATGCTTCAGTTTTGTGAGCAAGCAGCGAGACCTGTCTCTCTGCTGTGTCCGTCTGAGAAATGGATTTTACAGAGAGTACAAAAATCCCATTTTCTCTTACGTTCGATGGATACAGTGCCTCCTTAATTTTGACCATTGGGACGTCCAAAAGCAGTGCCAAAGAAAAATGAGGGGTGGGCACAATAACGGAAGGCTAACCACAAGAGCCCCAATCAGGACACAGGAGCCTTAACCGGGTCTTCATGCAGGGCATGCACCTAGGGGTTTCCTCTGCAATCTTTGCACCGGAACCACTCCACCCCCCCCCACACCCCATACCGCCAGGGCAGGACACACCACCCAGAAGGGGAATAGCGGGGAGACCCCCAGGGGTCTTTGCTGCCTGCCCTGGGACTCCCACCAATCCGTGGGGGAGAGGAAAGCCCAGTTTAACCAAGGGACTTTAGGATGGGAGGAGGGATCCTGCAGGCAGGTATGACCATCCCTGAAGGGTAACCGCATCCATCCCAAACCGCACAAAGGGGGAAAGGGGGGCTGTACTTACCGATCCATGGTGCGGGTGACCCTCCAGTCAGAACTCCTCGCCACTGAAGTGGAGGGCTGCCGGCCAAGGGACCACTGCGACCCGAACCAGAGCCTGTTCGTATGCCACCCTGCGAGATGTTTAACTCGCGGGCCAGTCTCTGACCATTGAGGCTATGTCGCGGCTGACCTAGGGAGTAGCTGCGGTCTGTATGTGCTCGATGGCTGGACTGGGGAGACCACTGGATCTAGATTATCTAGCCTGTTGCCCTGCCCGGCAGTTGATTGCAGATCTTCCAGGAGAAAATACATGGAAGAAAGATCAAGTAAAATTTGCTAGGACCAAAAGATCCCAGCAAGGAGCTAGGTCCTTACTCCTGACTAGACAGAAAAAAACTAATACCTAGACCCGGGAGGGGGTTATATACCGACTGAGGACCTCCCATGGGCGTAGCCAGGTGTTTTTTGTTCTGCCTAGTCCTACTCCTGGGGAGGCAATATAACCCAATGGTCAAGATAAAGGAGACACTGTGTCAAACAAAAGAGAAAAAATATTTATTGAAAAAGGGTGTTGCAAAGAACCTGCAAGTCCTGGGTTCGGCAGACTTCAGTCAATGAGCAAGGTAATATATTAGCGCTCATAACTTTACAGATGTTTTGTTGTGATGGTACACGAGAGCTCTCAAAACGTGGTTGCATTTAATTTTTCCTCACACATGGGGGGGGGGGGGTGTTGACAGAGACCATCTGACCAATCACCCGATCTAAGTAAGGGGTGGTTGCTGGGATGTCACTAAGTTTATAACCAAGTCCCAGGTACAATTTTCTATAGGTATTAGGATCTAAAGGTTACAGTCTGCAAACGCAAATTTCACGCTGGACAATACTCAAGTCGGAAGGAATATAAAATAGGACAGGTTTCAGATGTCTACTTTACCTAAGAGGCCAAGTGGTTCCATTGGTTCCTTATATGGTCTGACATGTGGGTGTTCAGTACAAATTAACTGAGGAAAGTAGATGTGTTCTTACTATGACTGTGCTGTTATTTCAGGAGCTATGAAACTTTAGGAGAAGGGAGGGGCAAGATCAATATGACTGCCTCTTTGCATGAACAAAATAGCTGAGACCTGAACATGGATTTCACATACAACTTATGGGCCCAATGTGCAGAACCATTACAGTATGAGTTTTATAGAAGAGTTTAAACCTGAATCAGCAGGTTCAACACTGATCAGCATTGTGAAGTAAACCGCATTAGATTAAGATTAGACCTGTCAGATACTTTTGACCCTGAAAACAAAATTCCCAGAGAACCAAGCTGTGAAGGTTCTGACAAAGACAGAAGTGGAACATTGTGAAAAATGCAAGCAGGCTGATCTGTGTACAAACTGACAAAATCAGAAGTAGATATCGGAGGCCTGACAGCTCTAGCAGAAACAGCAGGCTCAGATAGTGTCACCTTACAATGACAGGAATTAATCATACTTTTTTCCAGCCATTGTTAAATGGTTACATATGCATACCAACTACAACCCCAATTCCCAAAAGTTGGAACGCTGTGTAAAATAGACATAGGTTGGAAAAAAAAACAAAAATATTGACCTCTGCTTTCTAAGGGTAAAAAATGGCAGGGTTTACATTTGCCAGAGCTGGAAGTAACATCACTTCTGGCCTCCCAGGGTCATAGAGAGGGAACTCTGGGGACTCTGCAGGCTCTGTAGTAACCTGGTGCCACTGTCGGATCAGATTTCCAGCTTCAGTCACACAGGCGAGCACAGATGGGCAGCACGGGGGGGGGGGGGGGGGGGATGTCCCCTCCCACTGCCTGTAAAAAGCAATCCAGTGACTACTATAAGCTACAAGGATGGCTTCTACAATGTAGAGAACTGCTGGCTGAGGAAAAAAATATGTCTGGATGCCTGTAGCTGCAGGCATCATCCAGATATATCCACGACATGATGTCATGCGGATGGGAAGCGTTTAAAGTCTTTTCAATTCTAAGTTGATGAACACGGTTCTAAAATTGTGAAAAAGTGTGCACACCCTTAAACTAATACTTTGTTGAAGCACCTTTTGATTTTATTACAGCACTCAGTCTTTTTGGGTACGAGTCTATCAGCATGGCACATCTTGATTATATTTGCTCACTCTTTGCAAAAACACTCCAAATCTGTCAGATTGCAAGGACATCTTTTGCACAGCCCTCTTCAGATCACCCCACAGATTTTAAAATCAGATCTGGGCTCTGGCTGGACCATTTTCAAAACTTTAATCTTCTTCTGGTGAAGCCAATCCTTTGGCAATTTGAATATATGCTTTGGGTTGTTGTCATGCTGAAAGAAGTTCCTATTCATGTTCAGCTTTCTAGCAGAAACCTGTAGGTTTTGTGCCAATATTGACTGGTATTTGGAACTGTTCATAATTCCCTCTAACTTGACTAAGGCCCCTGTTCCAGCTGAAGAAAAACAGCCCCAAAGCATGATGCTGCCACCACCATGCTTCACTGTGGGTATAATGTTCTTTTGGTGATGTGCAGTGTTTATGCACCAAACATATCTTTTGGAATTATGGCCAAAAAGTTCAACCTTGGTTTCATCAGACCAGAACACATTTTCCCACATGCTTTTGGAAGACTTCAGATGTGTTTTTGCAAAATTTAGCCAGCCTTGGATGTTTTTCCTTGTAAGAAAAGGCTTCAGTCTTGCCACTCTACCCCAGACATAAGAATACGGGAAATTATTGTCACATGTACCACACAGCCAGTACGTGCCAGATATTCCTGTATCTCCTTTAATGTTGCTGTAGGCCTCTTGGCAGCCTCCCTGACCACTTTTTTAATTGGCTTTTCATCACTTTTGGAGGGACGTCCAGTTGTTGGGAATGTCACTGTTGTGCCATATTTTTTCCACTTGATGAGAACTGTCTCCACTTTGTTCCATGGTATATCTAATGCCTTGGAAATTCTTTTGTAGCCTTCTCCTTACTGATACCTTTAAACAATGAGATCCCTATGATGCTTTGGAAGCTCTGTGGCCCTTGGCTTTTGCTGTAGGATGCAGAAAATGTCAGGAAAGACCTACTAGAAAAGCTGAACTTTATTTGGGATCAGAGGCACTTTAAATAATGGCAGGTGTACGCCGACTCCTATTTAACACAAGTTTGAATGTGATTGCTTAATTCTGAACACAGCTACAACCCCAGTTATAAGAGGGTGTGCAACCACATTTCAGTTTATTTTTACTTCCCACCTTACTTCCACCTTCATAGGTCACATTAAAAAGGTGGAAAAGTTATGAAATGAGTGATCTGTCTTTTTTACATCACAGAAATATGACATTTAACCAGGGGTGTGTAGACTTTTTATATCCACTGTACATGGTAAAAGGCTTACAATTTTATATCAACGTGGCTAGCAATGGTCTCTGAATATAAGCGAACATACAGTGGGGAAATTATTGTATCCCCTGCAGATTTTGTAAGTTTGCCCACTCACAAAAAAAATGAAGGGTCTAAAAAGAAAAAAAAAATATTATAGTATCTATATCAATATCTATAACAGATATAGCTATAGACATGATAAATTTAAAGAGGAAGTAAACCCTGATGGGTTTTACTTTTGTTGCCTGCAAAGTAAAAAAATAATGTGCTAGTATGCATTGCATGCTAGCACATCATGTGACCCTTACCTGCAAACAAAGCCCACGCTGTCCCCGCATGCATGTTTGCCCCTCTTCCTCCCGGGGCCGCGAACACTGACTCTGTGGCTGGCCAGGGTCGTGTAACATCACTTCCTTGCATGCGCGCAGAGGCCGCCAGACACAGCACTCACTAGTGAAGAAACAGCATGGAGGGCCATTTCTTTTTTTTTTTTTTTAACAGAAAATTTTTATTAAACAAATCAGCATTACTTTACAGAATGATTTAAAACAATCAAAGTACAGAAGAAAATGACAGTAGAATCAACCTTCAACCTGTAGTCATTGCCTATCAGATATACCAATTGTGCAAATATCAGAAGTATCATTTAACAGTACACCCTAATACTTTATAGTATTATAGCATTGTAGATAAACTTACATAAGTAACCGTTTTCAATCCAACCTGACAAGGAGGGGGGAAGGGGGGTGGAGGGGAGGGGGAAGGGGGGTGGAGGGGAGGGGGAAGGGGAAGAGGGAAGGGAGGGGGGGGAAGAGGGGAAGGGGGAGCAAAGGAAAGGCAAGGAGGGGGCAGGAGGGAACAGGCAGCAGGAGAGTAGTCCAAGAGACACAGGATTTTCTCCAACCAGTTTCATAGCCTAATAATTATGGGGGAGGGGGATCCGGGGCCCCAGAGGCATCTACCCAAGAGGACCAAATCTTATCAAACTTTCCTGGACATTGCCTACTTTCATATGTCAATCTATACAGGGGAAGTACCATATTCACTGACCTTTTCCATGATGCCAAAGTAGGAGGCTCTACCTTTTTCCATACCATTAGTATTTCACGCCTAGCATAATATAATGCAAAGGTAAGACACAGTTTACTATATCTGTCTCCCTCAATATCCTCCAAGTGGCTAAGCAATAGTATCTGAGGTTCGACCGGTACATTCAAACTTGTGACATCGCTCAGAGTGGAGGCCACTGCTGACCAAAAGGGTTTAAGTTTGGGACAGGACCAGACCATGTGCCAGAAGGTGCCCACTTCCTGTCTACATCTCTGACAATTGGGGTCCCTTTGATCATAAATGCGCGCCAGTCTCTGTGGGGTGAAGTACGCTCTGTGTAGGAACTTAAATTGTATGAACCTATCTTTCGCCGCTATCATGGAAGGAATGTAGGAAATTAAACACTCCTTCCATTCCTCTTCATCCAGGGAAGGGATATCAACCCTCCACTTTTCCCATGTCTTGGTTAGTTTGGTGTCATACTCTACTGTGAGGTATAGATATAACGTCGAAAGTGGCTTCCCCATCACGCTAGAAATCAGAAGCCGTTCAATGGAGTCTGGTTCCAAAATAAGGGGAGCAGGGAACTGAGCTTCAAAAGCGTGCTTTAGCTGCCAGTATCTAAATTGGAAGGAGGATGGGATAGCAAATGATTGCCTCAGGGCCTGGAAAGTCTTAAGCTTACCATCCTGAACTATATGCTTTAGTGTGAGAATGCCCTTTTTTGCCCAGATAGAGGGGTCTGGTATACTATGAAGGTGAGGAAGCATGGGATTGCCCCATAAGGGCATATGAGGTGAGATATGATTGGGTTTCCCATATATCCTCCTGGCCTCCTGCCAGACCCTTACAGTGGTTCGCATCAGAGTTGTCATGGACTGAGTAGCCCGAAGTCCACGAAACGGAAGGTTGCTCAGGGCTGCAAAGGAACCCAAAATGGCTGCTTCGAGAGTAACAGCAGGATTCTGTGCGGGCTGGGAGAACCACCACCGAATCGTAACAAGAACAGCTGCCCAGTAATAAATTTGAAAGTTCGGTAGTGCCAGTCCCCCTCCGGATAATGGGAGGTATAGGATCTGCTTGGCCACTCTGGGTGGCCTCCCAGCCCACACAAAGTGTATCAGCAAACTCTCCAATCTTTGGAAAAAGGCCCTAGGGATATGTATGGGTGTGTTGCGGAAAAAGTATAAGTATTTGGGAAGGTAAATCATTTTTAGCAGATTTACTCTGCCAACCGGGGTCAGTGGGAGGGAACGCCAAGAAGCACACCTAGCCGTTAGCTGTGTCATAAGTGGTCGCAGATTATCGTCCATATAGTTCTGGACTTTACCACTGATCCTAATCCCTAAGTACTTGAAGTCCTCTACCCATTTAAGCTGCACGTGTGGGATCCTAGGGGTCGACTGATGGAGCGGGAACAGTATGGACTTATCCCAATTAATACGGATCCCCGAGTACCCGCCGAATTGGTTGATCAGACCTAGTGCAGTCTGCAGGGAGGACGACGCGTCCGCCAAATAGAGCAAAGCGTCATCCGCATACAGCGAAATCTTCTCCTCGATTGGGCCCACCTGAAGCCCCCTCACCCCGGGGTCAGCCCGCAGCAGTATAGCCAGGGGCTCCATCGCCAAGGCAAATAAGCCCGGGGAGAGGGGACACCCCTGTCTCGTACCCCGAAACAATTTAAACTTCTCCGATAAACAACCATTGGTGCGTATTCTGGCTGAAGGACTAGGATATAGCATGCGGAGCCATTTTGTGAAACCCGGGCCAAACCCAAAACGCGAGAGCACCTCCCATAAGTAGCCCCACTCGACGGAGTCGAAAGCCTTCTCCGCGTCGAGTGAGGCCACCACTCCTCCGGACTCCCCATCCGCCCTGTCTATATGAGTATAAAGACGCCTAATGTTGATGTCAGTACCTCTCCCGGGCATGAAGCCTGTCTGATCTCTGTGGATCAGGGCAGTGATGACAAGGTTAAGCCTATTGGCCAGTACTTTTGCCAGGACCTTTGCGTCCACATTCAGGAGGGATATGGGGCGATACGAGGAGCATAAAGTAGGGTCCTTCCCGGGCTTGGGGATCACCACTATGATCGCTTCACTCATTGTATCCGGGAGTTTCTCGAGGCGCGTCGACGCAGAGAAGAGGTCCTGAAGCTTGTCTACTAGTTCCGCAGCGTATTGTTTGTAAAATTCTACAGGGATACCATCGGGTCCCGGTGTTTTCCCCATCTGCATTGATTTGAGTGCCCGGAGTATTTCCAAGGATGTAATTGGGGCATCAAGCTTATCACGATATGTTACCGTAAGGGATGGGACATCAATACTGTCCAGGTATGCCACCAGGTCCTCCTCCCTATAGTCTGCCCTGGACATGTAGAGGGATTTGTAGAATTCCGCGAAACAGCTATTGATCTCTTCCGGTGTGTGGACTGTCTGTCCCGAAGGGTCTCTGATGTGGGAAATGCTCATCCCCCCCGCTTGTTCCCTGGAGAGCCAGGCCAACAAACGGCCCGCTCGCTCCCCCTGCTCAAAAATCCGTTGGGATTGAGCCAACATTTTTTTCTGGGTAAGAGAGGTACGAAGACGAACCACCTCCGACGTCATAAATTGTAGATGTGAGTAGTGTATAGGGTCCCGGGTACGAACAAAGAGGACCTCTGCAGTACTCGCTTCTCTCTCAGCCCTTACCAACTCCGCCCTGCGCTCCCCGCGAACTCTGGCTATAATGGTCTGGTAATGTCCCCTCGTCGTGGCCTTGAATGCGTCCCAGACAACTGTGGGGTCAGCCGAGCCCACATTTACCACCCAGAAGTCAAGCAGCTCCGTTCTGAATTGAGAGTCTACGGCCGTGTCTGAAATCCAAAACCTCGAGAGCCTCCATATCCTGTCTACCGGGCCTAGTGAAAGGTCCAATGACAACAACAGGGGCGCGTGGTCAGAGATTCCCCTAGGGAGTATTCGTATATCTGTAACTCGTGGGAGGACCGGACTTCCCGCAAAGACTAAGTCTATACGGGAGAACGTCCTGTGAGAGGCCGAATGGCATGTGTATGCCCTGGTCTGGGGGTGTCTCCACCTCCACACATCAGTCAGGCCATACGTGTCCGCCCACTCAGCCAATCCAGGATGGTGATATCCCGCAGACGCCAGTCTATCAAGATCCGGATCAGGGACTAGATTGAAATCACCCAATATTATATTGTTATCAGATGCAAATTCAGCTATCTTGCCAGTGATCTGGTTGAGCACCAGCAGTGAAGCCGGAGGAGGCAAATATAAACCCACAATGGTCCACGTTAGAGAATATATTTTAGCATGTATGATGACATAACGACCATCAGGGTCCAGGGCCAAATCCAGGAGCCGGAAAGGAAGGGATTTCAATATCAGAATAGTGACACCCCTGGAGAAACTGGAGTGCGTGGAGTGGTAGTGATAACCCACCCACGGTTTTTTGAGGGCCAGAACTCTACTTCCTATTAAATGCGTTTCCTGGAGCACACATATATGTGGGTTGTAAGCTTTAAGGAATTGGAACACCAGGGAGCGCTTAACCGGGGAGTTCAGTCCCCTGGTGTTCCAGGAAACAATATTAAGGGAGGACATGGTTACTCAGAATGATAATAATGTTAGGGTCAATGTAGGTCATGGCTCCCGGACTGGACCCCCGGACCCATAACGGACATACCTGAAAACATTGCAATGCTGACGAGTCAATTTTTTTTAAAAAAGGAAAACAATTGTAAAACAAAAACAAAACCAAACTGAAAACAGTCCAACTTCTAATGTAAATTAAAACAGCCCCATTAGGGGAACTATCCCCACCCCCCACCCCACCCGACCCCCCCAAACTGAGGCGGGTTTCCATCCCAAACCAATTCAGCTCGCCGGCTGCAGCAAGGGGTCCGTGGAAGAGGCGAGCCCAACCCCCCCTAGATTGCAGACGGGGGGGCAAGCAGCAGTTCAAGCGGCCCTTCAAGTGTGAGAACTCCGCAAGTAGAGTGTAACAGGCTGTGGGGTATTGAAAATCAAACAGAGGAGAGGTAAATCGTATTGTGACCCCACAGTGAAGTCGATCCATCACTAAGAGAATACAGGTATGCAGGTAACATGAAGCCTCATAACTCAACAGTCTCCTAACCAAATGCTTTGGCAGGGGCATTAACTTAGAGTTTTCCTGATAGGGGATAGTCAGTTACCCCCCTCAAATCTGAACACATCAAGGGGATGAACTGGGCACAACCTGTGCAACAAAACTAAGTCATCCGTGGGGCAGTTTGTATGTGAATTCAGACTTCAGGCCCAGGTTGTTACAAGTAAACAATAAAGAGGAGATTCGGTGGGTACCGATTGGTCGGTCAACGGATCAGTGGTAGGGAATCCAGCCACGCAGAGGCCTCCCTTGGTGTGGTGAAAAATCGAGTCGTCTCGCCATCCTGGACCCTCAATCGAGCAGGGAAGAGTACACTATAGCGAATGTTTCGTGCTCTTAGTGCCGCCTTAACCTGGTCAAACGATTTCCTGAGTTTTTGGGTCTCTACCGAATAGTCAGGGAAGATCATCAATTTAGTGTTTTGAAATCTTAGGTCTCCAACATTTCTGGAGGCACGAAGAACTTCATCCCTGTCTCTGAAATTAAGGAGACGGAATATGAAGGTGCGAGGAGGGGATCCAGGAGGCCCCGGCTTAGGTGGTATACGGTGTGCCCTCTCGACTGTATAGTAGGGTGACCATCGGGCTTCCGGTAGGAGGTCACGCAGCAGACCCTCCACGAAGGAGGTAGGGTTGTTCCCCTCCGCCCCCTCCGGTAAACCGACAATACGAAGATTATTGCGTCGGTTCCTGTTCTCCGCATCTTCAGCTCTGTATTCTAAGGCCTTTACTTTGGTCTGGAGCGTACGGAGTGTTGCTCCATGTTCCGCCACAGTGTCTTCAGTGTTGCTCAATCTTTGTTCCGTCTCGGTAACTCGCGACCTAATTTTGTCTATATCTTGACGGATTAGACCCATATCCAGCTGAACAGCCTCTATTTTTGTTGTTAGTGTAGATTGGCATGTTGCGATGGCCGCCATGACGTCCGCCAGCCAGGGGGGACGAGAGTCATCTGGCTCCATGATGTTTATCTGTGAGGCTCTATGTGCGCTGCGTGTGATATGGGGCTCCGGAGTGGGACAGGTGGGCGTCTGAGGGAAGTCCGACTGTGGCGGAAAGGCCAACCTTTTGCCCCCTTTGCTGTATTTTGTATTAGAAGACCTGCGCCTCATTCAGATTGTCAAGGCCCCGATCTGGGCAATAATTATTGGCTGGCTGTGGGAGTCTATCGGGGGGGGGTTCAGGGGTGTGCAGTCAGTATATTGAGATCTGTACGTGCTTCCCAGAGAGTCTACCCCCTCACCTGCAGGTTAGGTAAGATCAGGGCTGTCCTCAGGTCTCCACAGGATCAGGGCTGTCCCTAGACCTCCAGAGGCCTACAGGGATCTTTAGTGTGGCTCTCCAAGGGTGTCAGGGGAAGAGATGATCCAAGGCCTGCTCCTCAATCCGGATAGAGACCTCCAGCAGTCCCAGGCTCCCCTCCTCCAGTTCCCCGGGGTCAGTCTCACCCTCAGCTGCCTCGGCGGCCTTAGGTCTTCAGGAGAGGCCGCGGATGCGGCCTAGCCGTTCGTGGGGCCTGTGGATGCAGTCCGAGCCGACTCCGCGGCCGTGACTAGGCCCGAGCCCCCACCCGGGGTCCGTGATGGGTTGTAATGCGTCCGGAGGTGCCTACCGCGCCAGGGGTCATCAGGATCGCGGCGCGGCCCGCCAGGCGAGGCCGCGGCTTCGGCCTAGCGTCCCGAGGTAGGCCGGAACGTCCGGCGGTCGCGATCGCGGTCCCGGATCTAAACTGTCCTCCCCCCTCAAGAGGCAGAGGGTCTGTGAGCCCCCCAGAGACAGCGGGGATGTATCTGGTGATTTTTATGAGGCAGATGGATCCGGATTAAAGCAGCGATTTGCGGAGCTCTCTGAAAAGCAGCCGCTCACTTCGCCATCTTGGCCACGCCCCCGGAGGGCCATTTCTTCACAGCGCATGCGCCAATGACATCATGGTCGCAGTACAAAGTAAATATATGCTAAATGGCGCACATTTAGGAGATATTTACTGTACCTATAGGTAAGCCTTAACTATAGGTACAACTTAAGAGTTTTACAACCCCTAAGTTGCAGTTCAGTGAGTAAAATAAGTACTCAATCCCCAAGCATGACTTTGGGCTTGCCAACTGTCATGACGTGGATACATAAAAAAATTGAATTCATGAAATACTCAGTCAAGGAGATGTCAGACCAGAGGAGCGGTCTTCCCAATTGTGGTATACTACTGATTGTCTGAACAAAACTCATATTTTAAGTTATTTATAAATTGCCGTAACTGGCTGGAGGCACTGTAAATCCACTATACTTATATTCAGACACTAACCATTTATAATTTACCATTCACCAAAACAAAATTATTTAATTAAAATTCCCCATATTTATTATTAAAATTCTATACCACACTCAACACAACAAAGGTTTCTCCACCAAGTACTGAGGTAAAACATTTCTTGTAGTTGGTGACCAGGTTTGTACACATCTCAGGAGGGATTTTGGTCTGCTCTTTACAGATAGTCTCTAAATCTGTAAGGTTTTTGGCAACTCGAGGTTTCAGCTTCCTCCATTATTTTTCTATAGGATTAACCCCTTGACACCGACCTAACGCAAATATGCGGACTTCGGCTTAAAAAGGGTTGTAACTGTTTGTAATAGTCAGCCGCTTGGCTGTTATTACAAGCAGTGGGAGGGGATGAGCTTCTGCGACTCACATCCCACCAGGAGGCCCAGCCTGGCCGGAGACCCGGTCTGTATTCAAAACAGCCAAACTTGGTGTTTTGAACGCTTTTAAGTGCAAAGGAGGTATTTGGTGTCTTATAGACCCCAGATATCTCCATAAAGAGCACCTTTCTCTGCCTATTACTGTCACAAGGGATGTTTACAATAAATGTGATAAAAATAATAATTTAAAGTGACAGAAAAAAAAAAAAAGTGTTTAATCCACTCCATCCCTCCATGCTCGCACGCAGAAGCGAAAGCATACCCAAGTTACACCTGCAAATGTAAAACACTGTTCAAACCACACATGTGAGATCGCCATGATAGAGCGAGAGCAATTTTAGCATTAGACCTCCTCTAACTCTAAACTGTTAACTGTCAAAAAATACCGTAGTTTGTCACCATTCCACGAGCGTGAGCAATTTTAAAGAATGACATGTTGGGTATTTACTCGGCGTAACATCTTTCATTATTGTCAGGGCTGGGCTCAGCCCTTCCTTCTGAGCTGGCCGCTCAGCTGTCGGCTAATTGCCAGCTCCCATCTCTCGCCACAGTTACCCAGCTGTTGTTGATTCTGCTCATCAGTCCTGCCTACTTAAAGTCGTCTAGCTCACTTGATCTCTGCCTTCGCCTCTGCAAACATCAGACTTTCTCCTGCGTTCCTGTTGAAGACTTGCTCGGCTGACATTCCTTCTGGCTCCTGATCCTGCTTGCTGTACTACTACGTTTATCTGACTCTCTGACATTTGCTTGGCTGACTACCCGATCCGGTTACTGAACTCTGGCTTGTTTTGACTACATTTACTATTTTTATTATTATTATTATTATTATTATTATATAGTGTGATTTAACTATACTTCCGACTCAGTCTGATTCATGGTTCCTGATAATTTTACAAAAATTGTGCTAACTTGACGGTTTTGTTTTTAATTCATAAAGTACTTTTTCCCAAAAAATTGCATTTGAAAGACTGCTGCGCAAATACAGTGTGACAAAAAAATATATTGCAACAAATGCCATTTTATTCTCTAGGATCTCTACTAAAAATGACACACCTTTTTTTTTGGGGGGGGGGGGGGGGGTGTTCAAGTAATTTTCTAGCAAGAGATTTTAACTTGTTAGCAACAAATGTCAGAAAAAGGCTTAGGCGTGAAGGGGTTAAGGTCTGGAGACGGGCTAGGCTACTCCATAGCCTTAATGTGCTTCCTCCCGAGCCATGGCTTTATTGCCTTGGCGGTATGTAGTCCATGCTTGACAGTAGAGATTGTGTTCTTAGGGTCAGTCAGCATTTTTCTTCCTCCAAACACGGCTAGTCGAGTCAAGGCCAAAGAGCTCAATTTTGGTCTCATCTGACCACAGCCCTTTCTCCCAATCCTACAAGGAATCATTTACATGTTCATTGGCATGACTGTAGAGGTTCCTTCTCGAGAATGGGGACTTGTGTGTTTGGAGAAAGAAAAAATGGCGACTGTGACCCCAAGAACACCATTTCCTAGAGTCAAGCACGGAGATTGAACATTATGCTTTGTGGCGGTTTCTCTGCTAAAGATACAGAACGACTTTGCTGCTATAGCCACTTGCCTTCTTAAGGTTGCCGTCTGGTAAGCTGAATTAACAGCTACGGTGGATGGGCACATAAATTTATAGGCACACTGTGGTGGTGTTTTATGCTCCTAATGGACATTTTTTCCTTGATGTCATTTAGTTTGGACTTTAATTTCTAGCGCAGCTTTATCGTTTCCATTTTTGGTGTAATCGCACTGTATGCTGCTGCTTTTTGCTATTGTTTTTGTTAGCACGGTATCGTTACCATTCTATCTTACCTTTGTGCTTGCCAAGTGCCAACAATGGTTTCTCCAAGGACGAAGTCATGTTTTGCTTGGGGATCAAATACTCATTTTACTCAGTGAACTGCAACTCAATTTATAAAACACTTGTATCGTATTTTTTCTGAATTTTTGGTTGATATCCTGTCTCTTTTAAAATCCACCTATGATACAAATTATAGACCCTTCATTTCTTTGCAAGTGGGCAAAGTTACAAAACTAGCAGGGGGGTCAAAAAATGTATTCTCCCCACTGTATAAACCACGGTCGATCAGCTAAAACTGACCAGGTTTGGTGCCCATGGCTTCAAGCATCTGAATAACAGAATGTGCATAATACAACAGGACAGGCCTTTTTGTGACACTTGGGGACAAGGTTGGGTTGAGGAAAGGTGTGCGAGTGCATGTAATAATTTTATAGTTAAACTTTGCATGATTATGCATGTACAAAAAAAAGAATTTCCAACGTTAATAATGAAGAAGAATATGTCAACAAGTTAGGAAAGATTTTTTTTGCTCACTCTAAAAAATGGATTCTCTCCAGTTTGTATACATACTGTGTACAATATATACACAGACGCATCAAAAATCACTTGAATTCTTATTTAGAAATAATGGTTTATTTATTTTGTGCAAAGTCCCTTTTAAGACAGTGGAATCAAATCTGTGCCATTGGCTCTGTGCCTACCTTCTCCAAGGCATTATGCAACATTGCAACACAGTTTACAAAGAGATGAATAGTGGAATCTGGCATTACATAAAGCTTTTTCCCCCAGTTTAGATATGCATTATGACATAAAAGTGATTGCCTCAAAAAAAAAAAACAAAAAAACAAAAAACAAAAAAAAACACAACCCTAGCTCACTGCAATTCCTTCTACTACAAAAAAAAACTAAATTGGAGTATTGCAACAAGCCTGTATTTATGGAGCAATTGCTGTGTATACACTTGGGAGAGGTCTACAATCTAGTCATCTCCAGGGAGATCACTAGATAATTTTTAACATCCTCCACCTCTAATTTTTTTTTTCCTTGGGCCTATTCATTTTTGTGAATGCATCCTTTAAAAGAGGCCCTTCAAGTCCTGCATTCACCACAGTAGTTGAAACACTCCCCTCCAACCGCTGCACCTATGGTTCATTAGGCAGGAGTCCTCCTCTGCTCACTTGGCAGTTTAGCCAAGTACAATACAAAGAATCTTGGTAGGATCTTGTCCAAAGCAGATGCAATGTACTTCTCAAGCAGCGAAACCACAACACAAAGCAGGTCTTTTTAAGTAGCCTCCTAAAAAGATCTGTGCGAACCCTCAGAGGTATCTGGGGGACTTATTCAATAAGTAAAGGAACTAGTCAAGGATAAAGTAGGTTTAGAACCTTTGTCCGCATTTTACTGCCATCTGTGTACTTGCTAGGGAGAGTAAAGTGGCTATAAACCAGATTCATGAAATTTGACCCAAGCACATATATTGGTAGTGTTTTCATCTCTATCCAAAGCCCCATGTCTTTCTGCTGCTTCGTTCTGTTATCAGCATAACTTCTGACAAGTTCTCCAACAACTGAGATAAAACCAGCCTGAAATGTGGCAGGGTGGGTGCTATAGATTAGCAGGCAGCTGGTCTATTCACGGCACAGCTTTGCACATTACTACCTTTGCCTATGTGGAGTGGGGGCGTGTGCGTCTTTGTTCTAATCAGCTGTCACACAGGGTATGCCCACACTTCACTTCCAGTGCTGAACAGGAAGAGAACATCGTTAACACGATGTGCACTTTCTAAAGAAAATAGCAAGTTAAAGACAGATCGACATAAAACTTATGTAGGGAGATTGGTTTCATCTTTGTGCATAATCTGAGGCCGTTCACGTCACTGGGTATATGTAAGGGTTTACATCCGCTTTAACCCTCTCCATTTAAAAATTGCCCACTTGACATGAACAGGAAAGGAGAAATAATCAATGTGGAGACAGATCACAGTTTAAAACTTCTGAGTCATCCGATTTAATGTTTAGCACTCAATATCCCGAACTAAGAATGCTTGAAAGGAGTATAGAATTTAAACTGAAACTAAAGTTGGAGATCAGATTTAATAGATGGTTTGGGCCAAGCTGGAGATAGAGTTTAAGGTACAGATTCTCAAAATCACTACAAAGTTCACCACTTCTGCAATTGCCAAGGCCTTTGCATACAGAGAGCTGATCCAGCTGGTTTAAATTTGCTCAGTAACCAAGAGATTTTTTTTTTTTTCTACTGTACTTCATTTAAGCAATCACAGTATACGAACATCTAATAATGGTGCTTTCTTTGGCTTAAAAATGCCTTAAGCAAATATTTTCCCTATAACCAAGTTTATTTTCTTTTTATTTGTCAGGTCTAGGTATCTGTCACAAATGTAGAGCTGCTCGTTTAGACTGGAAAAACCCACCACCACGTTACCACTTAAAATTGTGTCAGAGATGTGTTTTCAGAGAAAACTTTGCATGTCCTGCTGACTATTGAGCTATTCACATCCCGGAGGCACCTGTGAAAAAAAGTCATCATGCTTGTCACATTGCTCAAAGCCATTCTCCATTCATAATTTTTTTTTTTTTTTAACAGAATCTATAGAGCAGCTTCTTTGAAAGGAGGAGGGAAGGGCAGAAGAAGTGGGCACTCTTGACAATTGTCTTTGACCGTTCTGTCAACCCTGCAACACTGGAATATTACCAGCTGTGGAAATGCAGGGGAGACGAGGACTTTGGATTTAACCAAAACAGCAGACAGCAGCACAGAAGACGCTTCATACTGGTGAAGGTAATCATTGTCCCTTAAAGTGGAAGTAAACCCAAATGGGTTCTTCCTTTGCCCCTGCAAAGTAAAGTATGCATCGCACACTAGCACATTATGTGACACTTGCCTGCAAAACGAAACCTGCTCTGTCCCCGCTGCAGGTTGCATCCATGTTCACCCCTTTTCCTTCCAGGGTCACGGACTCTGGCTCTGGGACTGGCCAGAGCCATGTGACGTCACTCCAGCGCATGCGCACAGGAGCCGCCAGCCACGCCACTTGCTCATGAACAGCACTGATGACATTGGCGCAAAACACAGTAAATAACTCCTAAACGGCACATGTTTAGGAGATTAACAGTACCTATAGGTAAGCCTTATTCTAGGCCTACCTATGGGTACAGCTTCCACAGGTTTACAACCCCTTAAAACTGCTTTTTTTTTTTTTTCACTAAACAGACTAAAAACTTAAGCTTCAAAAAATAAAAAGATACCTCTGCTATCCGATAGAAAGTCTACCTATTCAAAAAGTATTTCTGCAATAGAGAAGAAAAAAAAAAAAAAATACAAAACAAAAAGGGTGGGTCAAAAAAACCGCAACTACTAAAAAGGGCGGGTCACTATAAGAAACGTCATCACGTTTATCCCACATGCCAGAAGTGCACCAGTAGAGAGACTTGGGCAGGGCTGGCGGCTGTGACACAAGTGGAACACAAAGCGTTTAGTTTTTGTGACACGATTGACAACAGATTTACAAGGGACTTTTTTTTAAACAAAAGACTTTTCAAATGTTGGGGGTATCTATTTCTAGGCCCCTGTTGTCACCAACATGGGAACAAGATGATTTAAACAAGGGCCCTCGCCCTTGGCAATACACATATGTATGTATGTATCTCCCCCCCCCCCCCCCCCAGCCAGGCTGCATACTCAGATTAAGGGTCTGGATTCTTATGGAGACCTCACAGTACTCTCCTCTTATTTTATTTCCATGGAGTCCACCTGAAAATTAATATCAGACTCAAATGGTCTGGTATTCATTTTGGGGGGTGGTGGACTGACTTTTTCATTCTTGCTGTATGCTTCTTGTTTGACAG
>JBBGZY010001024.1:0-327500 GCA_037952925.1 Lithobates clamitans | reverse complement strand
TGCGAGAATAGCGGTTGTGCGCTTAAAGACTCTAAACCTACATTTTACCACCCCTTTTCCCCCAAACGATTGGGGCTGCTCTGTGCAAAACCGCTGCACAGAGCATGCAAGTATAACAGGTTTGTAAAGGAATATTTTTTACCTAAAAAAAAAAATATCATTTTAAGCTTAAACTGAATACCATAGCATCACTTAAAGAGGCAATGAAAGCTGCAAATTTACACAGCAAGCTCTTTGAATTTAATCTAAAATGGTTTTAGCCAAGCAAGAAGATAAAAGGTATTGTGATGTATTGTGATGTCTTTAAAGGCTAGATAAGGATAACACAAGTGCACATTTTAAACAAATTTTAGGCAACTTCATGCTACAAATGGAGCCGTAGTGCTTGGCTTGTTTGCCATTTCTTACTCATCCTGGTGTAAAAGTCTGCCAGGAGCTGTAAGCATTACATGTGTGATTTAGCCAAAACATCCACATGGTATGGAAAAAAAAAAAAAAGCCATGAACTCCTCCACAAAGTACAGGAACAGAGTCTCATTCTGTAAGAATACATTGCGAGTATGTCAAACGACCGATTTACTGCCCGTGTGTGGCCCCCTCCCTCCATCACTGTTGCCCTCTGATTTTTTTTTTTTTTAATTTTTTTAATAAAAAAAGTGCTCCCAACTGTTTTCCAGTTAGTATGTTTAGGTGGTTTTAAAGCTTCATTTTTTGTTAAAACAGATTATACTTACCTGCTCTGTACAGCGGTTTTGCACAGAGCAGCTTTAATCCTCTTCTTTTGGGGTCCCCCCGCTGGCACTCCTGGCTCCTCACCCTCAAGCATCACCCCCAGAGAAAGTCGCAGGCCCTGGGGGCACTGCTGCATGCTCGCTCCCGAGCTTCTGCTGTATGCATCCGTAAGACAGAGCCGCGGCTCGGGCCTGCCCTCCCCCACCATTCTCTCCACATTGGCTCACCTGCTGTTGTCTCAGCCAAAAAGGGAAAGTCGCAGGATAGCCGAGGCTATTGTGAACATCGCTGGATTGGAGAAGCTCAGGTAAGGATTGAGGGATTGAAGGGGCTGCACAGGTTTTTTGCATTCATGCATGAAGGTAAAAAAACCTTTAGCTTTTAGAACTGCTTTAAAACTCTCACATTTTGCAGCTACTTTCCCTGAGATTAAACCCCTCCTATGCCCAGTCACGGCAACCCCTTGACTGGGTCTTTATGCCCAGTGGCAGGATAAGCGGCTTGACCACTGATTGTTACAAGATAGGAAGACTACCCATCAGCTCCCAACAGACCCTTTCACCAGACTTCTTTCTAGACCTTGAAAATTTTAATCTTTAATACTACTTACAGGATTGCCGATTTTCTAATTGCGATGAGCTCTCGAAAGCCATGTACGAATGATCAGATTATCGTACGATCGCTTTGAAAGCAGTATTTTTCGTACAATTTTCTGATCGTGTGTATGGGCCATAAGGTAGTACTTCACCCCGCCAGGCCCCTTTTCAGTTTCATGACCATACTGAAGGAAATACAAATCCTTTAGAGGGTAAACCAGCTCCAATATATGTATTTTAAATGTTAAGTAAGAACCTTAACATAGAAAAGTGATGGCATAAAAAAAAAAAAAAAAAAAAAAAAAAAAGACCAAGTGGTCCAATCGAGGCTTTTTTTAATACAGGATTTTGTTTTGTTTTTTTGGTGTATAGATCTATGAGGTGTGTCTAAAAATTTTGGGAAGTGGTGTGATATCAACGGCAACATGGGTCAGGTGCGCGCACGTGCACAAGGCTATCCAAATATGTAGAGAAGCGTCACCTAGCGTGGAGTACACCTGACCATCAGGGTAAACCTGCTGCGGGCAGTCGAATGTAGTCAGTGTGAGGTAGGGTCACAGTGCAATGGAGCAACGAGTGGCATCAAATTTTACTACAAATTAGGGAACACAATGCAGACGCTGTGAGCAGAAATTGTGTTTAACCACTTCTAGACCGCCTGCTGTCGTACTTTGGCTGACGTGGAATACCTTTATGGCAGCAGACAGCCTACATAACCCTAGTATCCTCAACAGCGGGCGGTCAGCTTTCTGATAAAGTGGTCTCTGTGGCAGATTCTCCGCAAGATCAATTTTAATCAAGGGAAGAAGAGGGCTCCCCGCCCCCCTTCCAGTCTCCCCCGCTTACCGGAGCTGTTGGTGGTGGCGGAGACCATCACCTTCTCTCCCCTGACAAGTCTAGAACCGAGTGAGGGAAAGATGGCCCCCATTCGGCTCCATAACATTGGATGGCGGAAGCGACGTCAAAAACGTCACTTCCACCCAATGGTCTTAAAGGGTTTTGTTTAGGTTTTTTTGTGTAAAACGTGAGAGCTGATGTTTTTGACTCCAGATCTCACATTTAAGAGGTCCGGTCATGCTTTTTTCCCCTATTACAAGGGATGTTTTTGCATTCCTTTATAAAAAAAAAAATAAATAAACTTTTATTCCTATTAAAAGGAAAGTGTAAAAATAAGACATAAAATAAATAAAAAAAACTTTATTTTAAGCACCCTGGACTCCTGACGACCCTTGCATCTTTCATCCAGTGCTGCACTGACGTTTCTGGATTCTGAGTCATGGGGTAAGCAAAAGAATTGTCAAAGGATCTGCGGGAAAAGGTAGTTCAACTGTACAAAACAGGAATGGATATAAAAAGATATCCAAGGTATTGAGAATGCCAATCAGCAGTGTTCAAACTTCAATCAGGTGAAAAATGAGGGGTTCTGTTTAAACCAAACCACGGCCAGGTAGACCAACTAATATTTCGGCCTCAACTGCCAGGAAAATTGTTCGGAATGCAAAGGAAAACCCACAAATAACTTCAGGTGAAATACAGGACTCTGAAAACATGTGGTGTGGCTGTTTCAAGATGAACAATAAGGAGGCACTTGAAGAAAGATGGGCTGCAAGGTTGAGTTGCCAGAAGAAAGCCATTACTACGTAAATGTCACAAAGTGTCCCGCTTACAATATGCCAACCAGAACAGAGACAAGACTCAAACCTTCTGGCACAAAGTCATTTGGAGCGATGAGACCAAAATGTAGCATTTATGGTTGTGGCCAAAAAGCTACATTTTGGAGGAGTCAACAAGGCCTATGATGAAAGATATGGAGGTGGGTCGCTGATGTTTTGGGGTATGTGTGAGCTACAAAGGCAAAGGAAATTTGGTCAAAATTGTTGGCAAGATAAATGCAGTACGTTATCAAAAGATACTGGAGGAACATTTGCATTCATCAGCCAGGAAGCTGCAAATGGGACGTATTGGACATTCCAACATGACAATGATCCAAAACACAAGGCCAAGTCGACCTGTCATTGGCTACAGCAGAATAAAGTGAAGGTTCTGGAGTGGCCATCTCAGTCTCCTGACCTCAATATCATTGGGCCACTCTGGGTAGATCTCAATGTGCAGTTCATGCAAGACAGCCCAAGATTTTACAGGAACTGGAGGCTTTTTGCCAAGAGGAATGGGCAGCTTTACCATCTAAGATAAAGAGTCTCACCCACAAAATACCAAAAAAGTCTTCAAGCTGTCATTGATGTTAAAAAGGGCGATACATGATATTAAGAACTGGGGTATGTAAACTTTTGGTCAGGGTCATTTGGGTAGTTTCTGTTGCCATTATGATTTAAAGAGTAAACGCAGTTGATTGATAATAAATGGCTTTAGCCAAACACTAACCATGAGTCTCTCTCTCGTTAGCTTGAGGCCATGTCCCTATGATCTTGGCTTTATATTGAAAATAGTGCCCTCTTGGACCTTATTCACCCCTCCGGATGTATTTAAAGGATTCAATCATTTCTCCTCTTTCCCTTCTTTCTTCTTCCCACTTGTCAGATGAAGCTTCAATAAAATAATTTTTGGAAGTGCAGCCATCCAGAACCATTTCCTTATGATACACATGAAAGCTGGGCTACCACCTGATTAGTGTGTGGGGATTAACCAGAGACTCGCTCACCTGCAGCGTCTTTTTGTTTCATTGGTCATCACCCTCGTTATGCATCCTAGAATTCAATTTGCTTTTCCCACTGCCTGGTTATGCTGCTCATTTTACAATCTGAAAAAGGTACCCCCCCCCCCCCCCCCCCACAAATCTTTCTCCTCTGTAGTGTTGGCCAGCACTGTATACCCAATGTCTGCTTTGCTAATGCTATGAGATCAGCAAGCTTAGGGATGCAAAACATCCTCGCCAGCATGGAACTGCTTGTTCAGAATGTGTAAAAATAATCAATTTTTAGATTTACATACACAAAAATTGAAGCAGAGTCAGACTGCAGCTAAAAATTTGGTCATAAATGCACAAAGTAGAAACCTTGAAATATTGTTCTATATTACATCTTACAATAAGACAACAGCATCTCTTACCTATTTGTACTTGATCTGGTTTGCTGAGAGACACAAATGCTGATGTATCATCTATCCACGACACTTGGATATTACCTGGAAAAAGAAAGCAAATTTAAAAAAAATAAAACTAAGTATTGCAATTTCACCCTAAAAGAGTGGGCCTTATGCACTCAGTTCCAATCAAGACCAAAAATTATAAAAACCTTACCTGAAAAAGCTGACAGAACTGGATAGCCAACAAAAGCAGGGTGTGTTTTTAATTACATTCCTTCTCAAGTTAGAGGGCAATTCAAGAACCACAGGGTACAACAGCAAGGATCCTTTACAATTTGGTCAATATAAGGACCAATCAGAAGCTGAAATGTATTTAGCATAATCTAATACAGATCAGAACAATACAATTATATGCTGACATTTTAAGTTATGGTTAAAAATCAGAACTTCACCCAAGGGAGGGGAAGTTATGCTCCCCCCCCCCCAAATTTGCAATGTCTTTTGTTGGGATGGGGGACCAATACCAGATTTTGACATGGTAATTCAAATGGAAGCTCAACATTATCCCCCCTCCCCTTCTTCCCGCTCAGCCTTGGACACGTCACAAGTCCCAGGAGACTGCGGGGCCATTCACAGGGTGCAGCACAGCTCAGGCAGCTGTCTGGAGAGGCAAGGTGTCAGTTGGCTGCCCACAGTATTTTAGCACCCAGATCCAAAAATCAGCAAAGAGCTGGGTCAGGGGAGGACAGGTAAGCGCGTTTTTTTGTTTGTCAGTATTGATAGCTGCTGACTTAAAATTTGTTTACAGTGTTAAGATCCCCTTTAAAAGAATATGTGAACCTTGTAAAGCAGTCTAATCAGTTTAGAGCGGAGTTCCACCCAAAAGTGGAACTTCTGCTTTAAGAACTCTTAACCCTCCTCCTATGCCACATTTAGCATGTCATATTTCAGCAATCTTCTGGGTATATACACATAAATCCCTGTTCTGTCAGGGGAGAGGAGACTGATTGTGTGTTCCTACAACGATATAAACAACGATATGTCTCCACCCCCAGTCAGTCACATCCCTATACAGTGAGAAACACATGAGGGAACACATTTAACCCTTTGATCGCCCCCTAGTGTTAACCCCTTCCCTGCCAGTGACATTTACAAAGTAATCAGTGCATATTTATAGCACTGATAGCTGTATAAATGTCAATGGTCCCAAATGTGTCAAAAGTGTCCGATCTGACATCCACAAGGTCGCAGTTCTGCTAAAAATCAGACCACCACCATTACCAATAAAAAAAAAAATTAGAAAAAAAAAAATTCCATAAATGTTTCCCATAGTTTGTAGATGCTATAACTTTTGCGCAAACCAAACATATGCTTAGTGATTTTTTTTTTAACAAAAATATGTAGAAGAGTATATATTGGCCTAAACTGATAAAGAAATTTTGGGATATTATAGCAAAAAGTAAAAAATTGTTTTCAAAATTGTTGCTTTTTTGTTTATAGCGTAAAAAAACAAAAAAAAACAAAAAAAAAAACAAACGCAGGAGGTGATCAAATACCACCAAAAGAAAGCTCTATTTGTAGGGGGGGGGGGGGGTGGTGTTTCATTCTTCTGGGGCTGAAGTGGTTAAAGTACCATTTAGGTACTTTACAGATCCTAAAGAGAATGCAGAGAGACTTTAAAAACAAGCTGCTAGCAGGCTTCAACACAAATTGAAGCTTGTTGAACACTTGTGGAAACCTGTTAGCAGCTTGCTTAAAATGACAATCAGCAATTCCATTAAGTGTAAATAAAATTTCCAAACAGTAGCTAAATGGTGCTTTAAAGCCTTCAAGAAAGTTGGTTGAAGCTTGCCAAAAGCTTGCTGAAAGTTTCATAAAAGCTTGCTATTCACACTGCTTTCATAGAAGTGGAGCTGGCTCCCGCTGCTGTCAGAAGCAAACAAGGAAGCAGGGGCAGGGCTAACCTGAGAACAAAAAGCACGCACAAGTGCCCCCATAGGAAGTGGAGCTATGAGCACTGGCAGGACCCCCCAAGGCAGAGCTTCGAGGCCACTCTAATTCCATTCAGAGTCGGTAAGTATAAAGCTGGTTGGTTAAAATAAAAATTGATATAGAGATATCTATCTATCCACACACACATAGGACGGAAAGTATTCAGATCCCCTTAAATTTTTCACTGTTATATTGCAGCCATTTGCTAAAATCATTTAAGTTCATTTTTTCCTCATTAATGTACACGCAGCACCCTATATTGACGGAAAAACACAGAATTGTTGACATTTTTGCAGATTAAAAAAGAAAAAACTGAAATATCACATGGTCCTAAGTATTCAGACAAAAGCACCATTTTGATCTATTACAGCCATGAGGCTTTTTGGGACAGATGCAACAATTTTTTCACACCTGGATTTGGGGCTCCTCTGCCATTCCTCCTTGCAGATCCTCTCCAGTTCTGTCAGGTTGGATGGTAAACGTTGGTGGACAGCCATTTTTAGGTCTCTCCAGAGATGCTCAATTGGGTTTAAGTCAGGGCTCTGGCTGGGCCATTCAAGAACAGTCACAGAGTTGTTGTGAAGCCACTCCTTTGTTATTTTAGCTGTGTGCTTAGGTTTATTGTCTTGTTGGAAGGTAAACCTTTGGCCCAGTCTGAGGTCCTGAGCACTCTGAAGGTTTTCGTCCAGGATATCCCTGTACTTGGCCACATTCATCTTTCCCTCGATTGCAACCAGTCGTCCTGTCCCTGCAGCTGAAAAACACCCCCACAGCATGATGCTGCCACCACCATGCTTCACTGTTGGGACTGTATTGGACAGGTGATGAGCAGTGCCTGGTTTTCGCCACACATGCCGCTTAGAATTAAGGCCAAAAAGTTCCATCTTGGTCTCATCAGACCAGAAAATCTTATTTCTCACCATCTTGGATCCCTTCAGGTGTTTTTTTTTAGCAAACTCCATGCGGATTTTCATGTGTCTTGCACTGAGGAGAGGCTTCCGTCGGGCCACTCTGCCATAAAGCCCCAACTGGTGGAGGGCTGCAGTGATGGTTGACTTTCTACAACTTTCTCCCATCTCCCGACTGCATCTCTGGAGCTCAGCCACAGTGATCTTTGGGTTCTTCTTTACCCCTCTCACCAAGGCTCTTCTTCCCCGATATCTCAGTTTGGCCCGACAGCCATCTCTAGGAAGGGTTCTGGTCGTCCCAAACATCTTCCATTTAAAGATTATGGAGGCCACTGTGCTCTTAGGAACCTTAAGTGCAGCAGAAATTTTTGTAACCTTGGTCAGATCTGTGCCTTGCCACAATTCTGTCTGAGCTCTTCAGGCAGTTCCTTTGACATCCATGATTCTCATTTGCTCTGACATGCACTGTGAGCTGTAAGGTCTTCTATAGACAGGTGTGTGGCTTTCTTAATCAAGTCCAATCAGTATAATCAAACACCGCTGGACTCAAATGAAGGTGTAGAACATCTCAAGGATGATCCGAAGAAATGGACAGCACCTGAGTTAAATATACGAGTGTTACAGCAAAGGGTCTGAATACTTAGGACCATGTGATATTTCAGTTTTTCTTTTTTAATAAATCAGAAAAACACAGAATTGTTGACATTTTTGCAGTCAATATGGAGTGCTGTGTGTGCATTAAAGTGGATGTAAACCCAATGTCATCCTTTCTATACTACTGCCATAGGGGTTATCTAGAAGGATATACATGCCTCCTGCATGTATCTTTACCTGTCAAATGTCTCCCCTCTGTCTGTTATTAGACCCGAAAAACTGCATATTCTGTGGGTGGCTCTGTTGTCTGGAGCTAGGTGGGTGGAGCTGTGATGTCAGTAGACTTACCGCCCACCTCTACACTCCCCTTGTCAATATGCATTTTCTCCTGTGTATTTCTAACACTGAACTTCTGCTATGATCTCTAACATGCACTTAATAGACAGGAAAGTAACTACGTGACTTCAGCATGCCCAATTATGCTGAGGTGTGGAACAGCCAATCCTTGCAGAGCTTCTGAAGAAAGGAGTGGGGGGTGGGAATTAAAAAATAATGCCTGTGTCTTAGATTAGTGCACAAGATATGTAAATCACCTGTCACTCACAGCAAGGGGAAGGATTTGACAAAGTTGTTCTCAGTTTGTCAAGATTTTTTCTCACTGAACAATAAAAGAGGATTGCTCAGAGATGGATTAACAGTGTGTGGCAAGACTGGGCTCAAATGATAGGAAATCTTATACTCTACAGTATGATATAAAAAAAAAAAAAATTCGGGTTTACATCCACTTTTATGAGGAAAAAAAAATGGAACTTAAATGATTTTAGCAAATGGCTGCAATATTACAAAGAATGAAAAATTTAAGGGGGTCTGAACACTTTCCGTCCCCTCTCTAGCTCTCTATTATCTAATACCATTATTAGTATACACACCACTGTATGAGAAGAAATCTTAAAAATACAATTAAAAAGGAATTGTCACCAGTGTCACTAAGCGATCCTTTTTCTGATTGCGGTATTAGTGTCACAGGTGATGCTAGTTAGCCAGGTAAGTATTTAGGTTCACCATCAGCTTTTTATAGCGTCAGGTACCCCCATATACTACCCAATAAAGGTTTTAACCCCCTGATTGCCCCCTAGTTAACCCTTTTCACCAGTGATCACTGTATAACTGTTACAGGTGACGCTGGTTAGTTTGTTTTTTAATAGTGTCAGGGCACCCGCCGTTTATAACCCAATAAAGGTTTAACCCCCTGATCTCCCGACGGGTGATACAAGTTAGGTTTTAGGGTCAGAGAGGGTCTGTGTCACCCCAGGCAGCGTCAGGTTAGTGCCAGTACCGCTAACACCCACGCACGCAGCATACACCTCCCTTAGTGGCAAAGTGTCTGAACGGATTGATATCTGATCAGATCTATAGATGTATTGACCAGCATAAAAATTGCTTTGGTCCACAATAGATCTATAGAGATCTTCAGTGAAAAACAGCGAATAAAAATTAAGTGATGTAAAATCAACTGTTTCCACCTGAATGCCGGGTTGGCCAGTGAATGGGGGAAGTACAGGTGCTGCAGAAGTGGTGGGCTCCCAATTAGGATTGGCGAATTCTGCAGGAAGGACACTATGGGCACGACGGGCCTGTCCGTTTGGTGGCATCAGGACACTACTATTGCTTGCCACCTCGCCAGCTTGAACTGCACTTATGGGACTCGCCACTTCACCATGTGTTACTGCAGTGCTTGTTTGACTACGAACAGGGTGTACTAGGCCGCTGGTGCTTGCCAGTTCACCAGAAGTAATAGCGGCGCTAGTTCTTCTCTGCTCCATACGAGAGCCCTGCGGTTCTTGCACCTCAACAGCAGATGATGATCAGGTACGTCTGACCTTGGCAGAGACCACAACTCTGTCAGAGCTATCTATCACGGAGCCGCTCTTGTCTAAAGGATCGTATTCTGAGCCTGAATCTGACAGATGAGTGACTTCGTCTTCACTATCTGTCATGCTCAGAAACGTGTAGGCCTCTTCACTAGTGTACCTTCGATTTGCCATTTTGGGCTCTAAATTTAGTGGTACACTAGTGAGACTCACAGGTAAAAAAAGCTCCTGACTGTTAGCGACTGTATCAAAACGCTACCAACAAAAACTGTTAGCGATCACAGGGATCAGCCCTGACTCCGAACGCTGCAGTTGTGTGTTTAGTGTTTTGTAAGTGACAGTGATCGATCGATACTGCACTTGGGTGGGCTGGGCCGAGGGGCAAAACGCAGGTGCTAGCAGGTATCTGGGCTGATCCCGCTAACACTGCGTTTTTGGGAACCTTAAACTGCTGGGGATGCTAGTATAGATCTGATCAGATATTGATCCGTTCAGATACTATAAAACTAAGGGAGGTGTATGCAGCGTGCGTGTTCGTGGTACTGGCGCTAACCTGACGCTGCCTGGGGCGACGCAGACCCCATCTGACCCTAAAACACAAAACTTATATCACCGCCGGGAGATTAGGAGGTTAAACCCTTATAAAAAAGGTAATAAACGGCGGGTGCCCTGAAACTATAACAAACTAACCAGCGTCACCCGTAACAGTTATACGGTGATCACTGGTGAAAGGGTTAACTAGGGGGCAATCAGGGGGTTAAAACATTAGGTAGTATATGGGGGTCCCTGTCGCTATAAAACGCTGACGGGGAACCTATATACTTGCCTCCCTAACTAGTGTCACCTGTGACACTAATACAGCGATCAGAAAAATGATCACTTAGTGACACTGGCGACGGGGGGTGATCAAGGGGTTAAAACTTTATTAGGGGGGGTACCCTAGACCTAAAAAGGGGGCTAACCCTAACTGCCCTACCACTTTTAACTGTCACAAACTGACACCAAAAGGAAGAAAAAAAAAAAAAAACTGCTATTGGTTTCACTGTGACAGAGGGGGGGGGGGGGTGATTGGGGGGTGAAAAGTGTGCCAAGTGTGTTCTACTGTTAATGTAGTGTTGGTGAAGACTTGATTTCTTCTCTCCTCGGCACCAGAACGAAAAGACCGGCTCGAGGAGAGAGGACTACAGCAGCAGAGGAAAATCTTCATTCGCGAGGGGGTGGCCACAAATGAGTGGCTCCCCCTCTGCCTGTATCGCTTCCCCAATGAAGCCGACCGCCTCGGGTACCGGGGGGGGGGGGGCGGCGCGATGCCCCCAGCCCACGGGAAGCAGATCACGTACCAGGTACGTGATTTTGCCTGCCCGTGCTATTCTGTTGACTTATATCGTCGTGAGGTGGTCGGCAAGTGGTTAATAAAAGAAATGAAAACTATGAAGGAACAGATATCCAAGCAGGCATCCAAAATGGAGGAGACGGAGAACAGGAGCCGAAGTGATAATGTGAGGCTGGAGGGTTTACCTGAAAAAAGTGAGGGCTCTAACCCTAGAGTTCCCAGAAAAGTGGCTGGTTGAACTTTTTGGAAAGAAAACATTTTCAACAATGTTCTCGATTGAAAGAGCACATAGAGTCCCTTTTAGGGCCCCCCCCCAGCTGGGGGATTCCCTAGACCTCTATTGAAGAAGTTTCCTAACTATAAAGATAAAGTGTCACTGTTGCGGAAAACGAGAGGCGGGAAATATTTTTCTTAATGGTTCTAAAATAGTTTCTCGGCTTTTTCGCCGGATCTCCAGAGACGAAGAGCAGAGTTTATACAGGCCAAGCACACTCTACAAAAATTTAAGTTGACTTATGCCCTTCTCTACCCAGCAAGACTACATGTAACTGCACTGGGGGGGGGGGGAGCACAAATTTTTGAAACCCCAGCTGGGGTGGAGAAGTGGTTGGAAGAAAATAAGGAGAAATTTTAGTTATTTTTTTTGAAGGGGGTAGGAGGGGTGAAATATGCAGAGGATATATTAATTGATGTGTTTTTTTTTTTGGGGGGGGGGGGGGTAGATACACAGTTGTATGGGAGTGTTGGATGGGAATGAAATATGGGAGTAAATATGTGAAACAGGTAGTGTGGGAAATGGTCACTCAAAAGCCCCCTTGGGGTCACCTAGTTAGGTGGTGTGGGGGGGAGGGAGGTTGGGTTGGAGAGGGGAAAGGGGGGGGAGAGGTAATATAGAAACCGTTCAATTATTATCATTGCACGATGGAATATTTTGGGAATTGGCAATAATTGGATGCAAGATAATACACAATGTAATAATTATAAGAAAAAGGCGTTTGAAATTCACACAAAATTATTTTGGAGAGCATATTTACTTTAGTTGGTCACGATGGCTGTGATGTGCAAGATCACTAAAGGTATTAGAAAAGAGACTGGGTTATGGGGATCACAACTCAAAATAATGAGTATTGGAGTGGAGTTGAAATATGAATCTGATATTTAGTTCTAAATAGATATTCCCTGCAGCTCTGTATATATATTTTTTTATTTTTTGATGCAAGCTAAATCACTTAACATAGGATCCCGGAATGTCAGGGGATTGGGGACATCGGTCAAAAAAGCGGCAGTATTCTCCATGCTGGAGAAATATGGGGTAGAGCTGGTTTGCCTGCAGGAAACCCACCTAACTAAAAATACAGCCCAACAAATACAGAGTAAGAAATTCCAATGTCAATACCACTCGGTTTACTCTTCCTATAGTAGGGGGGTAAGTGTATTGGTGAAAACCGGGGTGAATGTTTCCTGCAGACAGTCCAGCATAGATGAACTGGGCCGATATTTTTTTTGTACCACTCAATTGATGATGGTATGTACACCGTAGCAAATGTTTATACTCCTCCACCATTCAAAATAGATGTTATGCTTAGACTAAATGAATTTTTGCTAGATAAAGAATGAGTGCCGATCATGGTGGTACGGGACTTAAATGAGATCCTAGATAGAAAGTTGGATAGGTTCCCTGTACGGACCCTCCTAAAGCGTTTGGAGAAGGGCCGTTTGTCCCAATTTCTGGATGAAGTGGGGTTAATAGATCTGTGTAGGGCATGGAATCCGGGAGTCTAGCAATATTCTTGCTACTCAGCCTCGCATTCTACACTCTCCAGGATAGATATGGCCCTGGGAAATGACAGAGCGCTACAGATTACGGAAAAATAAATCATATTGGCCAAGGGGAATATTGGATCACTCCCCAATAGTGATTACATTGAAAATAATGGGGAAAAAAAAACCCAGGAGTAGTGGAAAATAAACCCATATTGGTTTGAATGAAAAAAACAGATGGGTCCTACCTTAGGTGAGAGTTTGTAGAATTTAATGAAGGTACGGTGTTGGCTGGGATACTATGGGACACCCTAAAGGCTTTTCTCAGGGGTGTCCTAATACAACAGGTGGCCTAATATAATAAAGTTGCTAGGGTCTGGGAGGAAAAAATCCAAAGAGGTGCTTGAGGCCGAAAACAACCATATAATAAATCCAACACCCGGGAGGGAAACAATATGGTCAAACAACGAGAGTATGAGATAGCAATTATGCAGAATGCTGAGAATAGGCGACTCGTCCAGTGGCAGTCCTTTGTAGAGGTCGAAAGCGTAGGAAAGATGCTGGCACAGCTGGTGAAGTCTAATTCCCCTCCATCTACTATTCTCACTATTAGGTCTACAGGAGGAGAGATAATTTCAAATACTACAAAAGATAGCGCAAACATTTAGGGATTATAAAAATCTTTATACTGCTCAGAAAAAGGGAGGGGAGGGCCTGAGGACTTCCTGGGGAACCTGGAACTTCCGACCATTACGCAAGAGGAAAGACGAACTAGAAGCCCCAATAACCCTTGCAGAACTCCAACAGGCAGTAGGTAGTAGGGGTGCGCATCTTCACTGGTCTCACGATTCGATTATGATTATCTGGTCAACGATTCGATTCCGCGATGCATCACGATTACCAACGAGCTCCCACTTACGCTTGGGCCGCCTAGGCGGCCCTTCCTCCCTGCAATCTTCTGGGACACATCAGTTCCCAAAAGATTGCCCGGCCATGAAGGACAGTGCAGCGAGACATGTGCACCCGGCTGCGAAGCTGCAAGCTGTCACAGCCGGATGCCCACAGTAGTATTGCCAGCACCGTGGACAGGCAGGGGAGAAAATGGAGGGTTTGGGTGGCCACGTCGCTGGATTGTGGGACAGGCGAGTGTCTTTTTATTAAAAGTCAGAAGATACACTTTTTGTAGCTGCTGACTTAATAAACAAAAAAATTTACTAGGTGGCCCCTGCCTGCCAGCGATCTTCTGAGTCCCAGAAGATTGGCTGGCCAATGGCAGAGCGGCTCATGCAGTCTGCACCCGGCTGTGAAGCCATAAGCGTGGGTGTCAATGCCCACAGTAGATACGACGGCGCAGAGGAGAGGGAGAGGGAGAGGAGCGAGGCTCCGTGCGGCCGCTACGATGGACCGTGGGACAGGTAAATGTCTGATTATTAAAAAAGTCAGCAGCTACACTTTTTGTAGCCGACTTTTAATAAACTAAAAAACGGGTGGAACTCCACTTTACTTAGTGCACTACAGGGTACAGGAATTCACACACACGGCTGCTGGGAGGTCAGGAGGGATTACAATCCACAACTGACAAACAGCCCTGTGAAGTTCCCTGTACTGTCTCTGATGGCATTTCTCTGGGCTCCCTCGTTTGCACCTTCCAGCACACTAGGAGTTAACACAGTGTAATGTGCAAACTGGGGGGGGCGGAGAAATAATGTCAGCACAGAGCACATGTAGGAGACAGTGTAAGTAGAATACAAACACATTTGTACTGTACATACAGCTGTTAAAATACCTGTGTGGTAAAAAATGCAGTTAAAATCCATTAAGTGCCCACTGCTGTATGAGCTTTTTAAAATATATGCAGCTTCATATCTTATTTTTTAGTCTGTGTATATAACAGTTTTTGGCAAAATGGCTTTTGCTATTAGATGCAATTGTAATCCATTAAGTGGTGACCGCTGTATGTTTTTTTTTTTTTTTTTTTAAATATATGCAGCTTCATACCTCACTTTGTAGTCTGTGTATAAAACTGTAAAAGCCGCTCATGTGACTGCTCAGTCCGGCCCGCATCTCTCTCCTCAGTCTCATGTCT
Source organism: Lithobates clamitans (assembly GCA_037952925.1). NCBI lineage: Eukaryota > Metazoa > Chordata > Amphibia > Anura > Ranidae > Lithobates > Lithobates clamitans. Next base: position 312,585 of record JBBGZY010001024.1, on the reverse strand, counting down.
ATGACTCTCCTGACGTCAGTGGGAGCTCTCAGCACCGCCCACCAACTATAGCTATCGGATCAGAAGAGAGGCAGGCGGGGCTGACGTCAGGAGATACTGAGAGGAGAGGGGCGGGACGGACCGATATAGGCCAATCTCTCTTCGTTCTGATGCCAAGATCCCGGCTGCCAGGTTAAATAATAAATAACTAATAATAAATTTACAATCCCCAACGGAGAACGAGTGATTGAGAGCCATTTTGTCACTGGATGTGACTAAAGCTTTCAATAGTGTGGAGTGGGCATATATTTGGCGGGTATTAGGGAAATTTGGATTCGGTCCCTCTTTCACCGGCTGGATTAAAATGCTTTACAAAAGGCCCAAGGCAAGATTAAAAATTAACAATGAATTTTCAGACTGGATGGAATTAAAGAGGGGGACAAGACAGGGGTGCCCATTGTCTCCTCTTTGCTTTGGCAATGGAACCTTTGGCTATCTCTATAAGAATGAGCTCTGAGCTAACAGGCTTTCAGAGAAAGACGGGTGAAGAAAGAATAGCGTTTTACGCGGATGATAATCTGCTGTTCCTGGGAGATACGGGTCAGTCATTGACAAGGGCAATGAGCATAGTTGAGATATTTGGTAGTTTCACAGGGCTGGAGATAAATTGGGAGAAATCTGAGATCCTACCAATAGACTCCATTAGTAGTTTAATACCAGGAATCCCTCAGCTGACAGTGGTGGATATATTAAAATACCTGGGGATCTCCATGATGAAAGACCCTAACCAATTTATAAGTAAAAATCTTATACCACTTTTGGCCAAATTAAACAAAAAATTGGTATGCGGAAACTACTCCCATTATCAGGGGCAGGAAGATGTAGTCTAATAAAAATGATCTGGATGCCACAATTGTTGTATGTTTTGCACAACTCCCCGGTGTGGATATGCGAGAAGTGGTTTAATAAAATTGAGAGCCTTTTCAGGGAATATGGAAAGGTGGACATGGTAGGATTAATCTCCGTACCCTTCAGCTGCCGATGGGGGATGGTGGTTTTGCGCTACTCCACCCTGAGCATTATTTATCTTCACAACTGCAGCAGTTAATGGGATGTGGTGTTCCAAATGGAGGTACTCCCAATGGTAGATTATTATTAATAGGTGCTTTACATAACACATTGAAGCGCTAGAGGCGGATTCTTTTCGTTATAAGTATCCAAAAATTAAAATTAAAATTTGGAAAATAGTTAAAAAGCAGAGATACAATGGGTTCTTTGAATATACCCCCATTTGGAACAACAGTAACCTGCAGGAAATTCTCCAGATAGGAAAAGCCAGAGAGTGGGAAAAACAAGGCATTAAAAGGCTGAGACAACTTTAGATCGGTAATACTCTTAAAAAATTCTCAGTGCTGAAACGTGAATTTAATATACCGCAGAGCTCATTCTTTACAGCTAGGACACGCCCTTGACGCTCAATTCAGGAATCATCCCTTAGAGTGGAAAGAAACACCCCTCTTTGAAAGCATACTACAGGTGGGCCCCACTAAGGGCCTAATATCTGAAATATATGGGTAAATAAGCAAAGAAGTTAATAGTGGGGGGATACTCCATTCTGAAAGAGTAAAATGGGAGGACGACTTGGGGGCAATATCACATGAGAAGTGGAGAATTTTAGAGATGGGCCCGTTGGTATCAATCTCCCCCCCACAGAAAATATTGTATTTAATGCTGTAAAATAGAGCCTATTACACCCCTAAGCGGCTTTTTAAGTTTGGTAGAAGACCTGACAATAGATGCCCCAGATATCCGGGACTGGGGACCTCATACACATGTGGCGATGCTCCAAGCTGTTCCGATATTGGGAAGGGGTGATCAATAGCATGAGAGATATATTCAGAATTACATTGGAGAGGGAGGCCATAGTATGTATACTTGGGTATAGGCGGGAACGTGGGGAGAGGAAGAGCACTACCGTAGCAATTCTGAGATGCTTGTTCCAAGCTAGGAAAATAATCACATTAATATGGCAATCAATCAAAGACAACCCCCACAATAAGACTGGACTGGCACAGTAAAATGAAACCCTCTGTAGAGAAAGTAGTGTATACAAAGAGGTAATCTTAAGGAATTCAATAAGATGTGAAGCCTTGGCTGGGAAAAAAAAATGGGTCACCCCAAGTGTAAAAAGCATAATAGAACTGGAAAATCAATTAGTATAGTTGATCTGTAAGGGAAAGTTAACGCTAAATTAAAATGGGAATAATCAGCCATTCACAATGTGGTAAACTATAGGCAATATAAAAATGGTTTGATAAACCTGTCACAGGAATTTAAACACAAGTATTTTTGTAAAGGAGGAGGGGGGTGGGTAAAGGGGGGAGGAATTAAGGTGTAAACCAGGGGTCTTCAAACTGCGGCCCTCCAGGTGTTCAGGAACTACAATTCCCGTCATGTCTGTGAATGTCAGAGTTTTACAATGCCTCATGGAAAAAGAAAAGAAAAAAAGAAGAAAAAAAGAAGAAAAAAAGAAGAAAAAAAGAAGAAAAAAAGAAGAAAAAAAGAAGAAAAAAAGAAGAAAAAAAAGAAGAAAAAAAAGAAGAAAAAAAAGAAGAAAAAAAAGAAGAAAAAAAAGAAGAAAAAAAAGAAGAAAAAGAAGAAGAAAAAGAAGAAGAAAAAGAAGAAGAAAAAAAGAAGAAAAAAAGAAGAAAAAAAGAAGAAAAAAAGAAGAAAAAAAGAAGAAAAAAAGAAGAAAAAAAGAAGAAAAAAAGAAAAAGAAAAAAGAAAAAAAAAAGAAGAAAAAAAGAAAAAGAAAAAAGAAAAAAAAAAGAAAAAAAAAAGAAAAAAAAAAGAAAAAGAAAAAAGAAAAAGAAAAAAGAAGAAAAAGAAAAAGAAAAAAGAAAAAGAAGAAAAAAGAAGAAAAAAGAAAAAGAAGAAAAAAGAAAAAGAAGAAAAAAGAAAAAGAAGAAAAAAGAAAAAGAAAAAAGAAAAAAGGAAGAAGTAACATGAGCTAATTAACCTTGTTTTTGTATGAAGGAGTTGTGTTGATGTTTATGATAATTTATAATCTACTGTGTGAAGCTCTGTGACAAGTCTGACCTGTATCTTGATTAATCATAATGCCCAGGAGTCACATTGGCTGCTTTAAGGGATTAGTTAATTAGCTCACGTTAATTCCGTTTCTGGTTACAGTTGTATTGTCAGAGTAATATGAGCAGGAGGTAGGAACCTCCACCTCTTAACGGTATACAAGACTTGTATTTTGGTTCTAATAAAAGAGTCCATGTTCAGCAACTAAACAGGTATCGTCTTGTTTTGTGCTTGTGAGCGGTTGGAATATCTGATATCTATATTCAGACTGGGAGGAAGTGGTATATGACGAAAGCACTCAAGCAGAGTGTGGGACGTTTCATTACATTGGTAGCAAGCAGTGGGATGCTTCCTGCAGTCTGGGACATCTAAACTTACACCTGGATCCAAGGTCTGGATAGAAGGAGAGGTAGAAATACCAGCCGCCAGGAAAGAGGAATTCAGAAGGAGGTTGCGAGAAATGCAGATACAGCACAGAGGACCAGTATAAGAGCAGGTCCTGCTGGGATGGTTTGATTTTATCCGCTGCAAACTCTGGAAGGAAGCGCTAGCCCATGAGCAACACCACCAGGGAAAAGTTTCCCCTCCAACCAGGAAAGGTACTGGTCACGGTATGGATTGCAGTGCTGTTTTTGGGAGAAAAACCGCACAAGGAACAGACAGCTGAATTAAGCAGGCTGGTCTGGGCAGGGATGCGGCTGGATGAGAGCTACAGAGCCCTCTGGTGGCTTGTATCCCAAGCATGCCCTTGGATAGCGGATGACAGCCTAACGGAAGGCTTTGGGACTGTTGTATATAAAGCTGACAGGGGACCATAACTTTGGGAGTGATTTGGAGTGGCGGTAGGACGAAATCATGGATTTCAGAGAAGGGCTACTGAACATGTCGGAAGTGCACTGGAAGATAGGAGTTTCTGGCTGTTCAGGAATGGGAGCTGGAGATCGCCTACAGACAGCTGCTAGACTCTGCTCAGTGCCAGGGCTGGGCTCCCTTTGCCTGGGACTATCAGGAAATACCAGCTGAGAACTCTGAAATCCTGGCTGAAGAGTTGGCAATGTGCCAGAGTAACAGTGTGCTTTGCCAACCTGCCCCCGCAGCTATGGACACGGAGGTCTTATGGCGGATGCAGCAAGTGCTGACTGACCTTGATGATCCTGTTTCTGCATGGGATGATCTTGGATGGAGGAATGTGCCTGTCCAGCAGCATGTCAGAGAATCGGCAGTGGAAAATCTGGAGATTGCCATCCCCAAAGCTGAAGTGCTGACAACAGGGCAGAGCTCTGCTAACCTCTGCCCAGCACCGATAGCATCTTCTGGATTCCACGGACAGGAGATGGTGAACCTCTATCCCCAGACACCAGTTGCAGAAACACGAGGTTTGGTAGACTTTTCTGCTAAGGAAGAACAACCTGATGAGCCCCCAGCAGAAGAGCTGGTATTAGGGCCAAACTTCACTGTGCTCTGCCCAGCACCAACAGCAGTATCTGTGGAGTTACAAGGAACTTCCCCAGCAGAAGCGCTGACCACCAGAAAGAGGGTCCAAGGCCTCTGTCCCACATCAGGATACAGGGGGAGGGGAGAGAGGAGGTGTTCGCCATCCCTCCCCAACAGTTGGCCAGGGTGGAGGATGCAGTCTTTCCTCCCCAGCAAAGATCCATGCACCTGGGATACAGTACCACAGACATGTCGTCCCAGCAGCCAGATGAAGGAATGGAAAAGGAAGCAGCCGGCTCCCCTCCCCAATGGCAGCTACACAGTTTGGGAGTGGAGGAAGCCGGCCTTCTGCCCTAACGGTTAGCCGTAGCGGAGGATGTGGAGTCCCTAGCAGAAGTGCTGGCAACAGGGCAGAGCGCTACCAACCTCTACCCAGCACCAGCAACAGCTGTGGAGTTCCAGGGAGCCGGGGCAGTCGGCCCCTCTCCCCAGCGACAAGCTGAGGTAGTAAAGCTGCTACTCCCAGCTGAATGACTGGCAACAGGGAAGAGCGCCGCTGGCCTCTGCCTATCACCTACAATGTCTCTACAGCTTCAGGAAGCTGGGGCGATCGGCCCCCCTGCCCAGCAGCAGACCGAGCCCCGGAATGTTAAAAACCACCCAGCTAAACCGCTGGCAGTCTGACAGAGTAAATGACCTCTGCTCCACACCTACTTGTGTCAACTTTTCCTTGCAACCAAGAATGCAGATCATGCGGACTATGTGAGTTCACTTTGCCAACGAATGCATGTCCAGACCAGGTGGAGGTCTGGGACCTTGTTAGTCAAACTTTCATGGGGAGAAATGTGACAGACCTAGCCAGGACAGAGGCTTTTGGAGGGGACTGAATGCTAGCCTCTTGCCTACTGATCATGGGCCCTGGCATTTGGGGGAACAGTGCTCTTTGTGAGCTGTATGCCTGGGGACCCTTGAGGTGGTGTTCCTTTGGATTCAGGTCCATATCCGCCCCCCCCCCCCAAGATACACGGACTCTGGGGACCCCGTATATGCCATTTTAGAAATAGTGACTGATTCATACTGTTGGGACACATACCATTAGATGCTAAATGTCATCAACTCCAGCCACCTGTCTGTTGTCTATCATGTAAATGAGTCTAGTCTGGCTTGCCACAACTTCTAAGAGTATTTCGCCCATTGTTTGTGCTAATTAACCTTGCTATTGTATGAAGGAGTTCTGTGTTGAGGTTTATGATAATGTATAATCTACTGTGTGAAGCTCGGTGACAAGTCTGACCTGTGGTGAACTCCTGTGGTCCTAAGGTTTCTGGTTACAGTTGTATTGACAGACTATTATGAGCAGGAGGTAGGAACCTCTAACTGTATATAAGACTTTTATTTTGGTTCTAATAAAAGTCCATGTTCAGCAACTAAACAAGTATCGTTTTGTTTTGTGCTTGTGATCGGTTGGAATATCTGATATCTATATTCAGACTGGGAGAAAGTGGTATATGACATAAGCACTCAAGCGGAGTGTTGGACGTTTTGTTACAATAATATTTTGCACAGCGTTCTGCTCTGAAAACCTTTGAAGTAGAACTCCTTTAACGGAATATACTGTACAGTATTCCAGACAAAGCTCCAAAAATATATATAGTAGGGTTGCTTTGAAAGCTAGAGAATCAAAAAATAAAAAATAAAATAAAAAAATAATCAGACTTTGGTCAGACTAAATGTCTTAATTTACACCTAAACTTATGTCACCTTCCTCATATAGTCAGATGAAAACAAAGTTAAAATTCCCATAGATTTCAAACTCCAAAAAGCTTTCCCTGCACCGCTGCAGAGTATAAATGAAAATTGAGGATGTCAGACAGCTAATGTAATCAGAAAAATATATATAGGTCTCAAAGACTTAGAGATTACATTGCACCGGTTCATAAGAGACTGTTTTTTAAAAGAAATCCTATATTCCAGCCGCAGAGATGAAATGTGCAATAAGATGTCAAGCTATATGGTATGTACTCCAACTGGGATCTGCTTAACATTTGAAGACAGCATAAAATGTTCAAAAACATGTGAAGTGCTGTACCAACTAGGGCCATTATGCGCATTTTAGAATAGACCTTTTAGTTTGGAAAAGGTTTATTTGAACATCCTGGATTTAGAAACTGAATCCTAACTTTCAGACTGTGTGCTGAGCCGAGATTATTAAAAGCATTTCCTTTCTCCTTTTAGATTTACAAAGTAAAAGGTATGTAGAAACATTTCATAATAGCTTGCAGTAACTAACTTTGGCTGGATTAGGCACGAATTGTTAAATTGTCATGGGGGAATTTTTTTTTTTTTAATCTTTAGCTAAAGTGGGGTAGTATCCCTAATGTAACCCTGTCCCTACAAGATACGCATTTGCTTCTTCAGCAGTACATGAAAGATGTTAACTACTTATCTTTTCAGTAAGTACAATATTCAAGTGCTGCTACTAAGTTACAATTTAAAGTTGGATAAAATGCTCCCCACAGGGGTAAGTCACTATAGGGCATAGTGGTGATGTAGCAACCTGTAGGAGGAACCTCAGATCAAGTTAAGTATTTTGACAAAAACACATTATGCCTTTTTCAATATTAACCCCAAGTAGTAAATACTGCTATACAGTGGGGAAAATTATTTGATCCCCTGCAGATTTTGTAAATTTGCCCACTTAAAACATTAAGAGTCTATAGTTTTTATCATATGTGTATTTTAAAGAATAGAGACACAGCATCAATCAAAAATCCAGAAAAAAACACATGATACAGATGTTATAAAGGGAGTTGCAGTTCATTGAGTAAAATAAGTATTTGATCCTCAAGCAAAACAGGACTTAGTGCCTTGAAAAAGTATTCATACCCCTTGAAAATTTCCACATTTTGTCATTAGAACCAAAAACGTAAATGTATTTTATTTGGATTTTATGTGAGAGACATTATTGTGAAGTGGAAGGAAAACGATAAACGGTTTTCCAAATAGCTGAAAAGTGTGGCATGCATTTGTATTCTGCCCCCTTTCCTCTGATACTCCCAATTAAAATCTAGTGGTACCAATTGCCTTCAGAAGTCGCCTAATTAGTAAATAAAGCACTCCTGTGTGTAATTTAATCTCATTATTAATACAGCTGTTCTGTGTAGCACTCAGATGTTTGTTAGAGAACCTTTGTGAACAAACCACATCATGGAAGGCCAAGGAACACACCAGACAGGTCAGGGATAAAATTGTGGATTAGTTTAAAGCAGGGTTAGATTATTAAAAAATACCCCAAGCTTTGAACATCCCATGGAGCACTGTTCAATCCATCATCCAAAAATGGAAAGAGTATGGCACAACTGCAAACTTACCAAGACATGGTCATCCACCTAAACTGACAGGCCGGGCAAGAACAGCATTAAATCAGAGAAGCAGCCAAGAGGTCCATGGTAACTCTGGAGCAGCTGCAGAGATTCACAGCTCAGGTGGGAGAATCTGTCCACATGACAACCATTAGTCTTGAACTCCCCTTTGCAGTTTGTGAGAAGCCATGTGGATGACAGCAAACAAGGTGCTCTGGTCAGAGGAGACCAAAATTTAACTTTTTTGTCCTAAAATCAAAAAACTATGTGGTGGAAAACCAACACTGCACATCACCCTAAACACACTCCCCACTGATACATGGTGGTGGCAGCATCATGTTGTGAGGATGCCTTTCTCCAGCAGGGACAGAAAAGCTGGTCAGCGTTGATGGGTAGATGGATGGAGCCAAATACAGGGCAATTTAGAAGAAAACCTGTTAGTGTGCAAAAGGCGTGGACTGACGAACCCACGTTGGGTGGTGTTTGAGATCAATTATTTCCGGTCAGCTGGAATGCAGGTGGAGTGCTAACTTGCGATTCCTATACAATATATGATCCTGGTTTTTTATTTAAGTGCAATACCACCTTCTTTTAAAAAAGGATTTGAATTACTGCACCATGAGAGCGTTCTTTCCTCTCCCTCTTTATGCGGGAAAAAAAAAAAAAAAAAAAAAAAAACTACACAGTTGAGCTAACAAGTTTACATACCCTAGCAGAATTTATGATTTCTTGGACATTTTTCAGAGAATATGAATAACACAAACTTTTCACTCATGGTTAGCGTTTGGCTAAAGCCATTATTAACTGCGTTTACCCTTTAAGCCATTATGAAAACAGAAACTACCCAAATGACCCTGATCAAAAGTTAACATACCGTGGCGATTTTGGCCTGATGACATACACACAAGTTGACACAAAGGAGTTTGAATGGCTATTAAAAGGTAACAATCCTCACCTGTGACCTGTTTGCTTGTAATTAGTATGCGTGTATGAAAAGGTCAATGAGTTTCTGGACTCCTGACAGACACTTGCATCTTTAATGCAGTGCTGCACTGACGATTCTGAGTATGGGGAAAGCAAAAGAAGTGTCAAAGGATCTTCGGGAAAAGGTAAGGGATAGAAAAAGATATCCAAAGAATTGAGAATGCCAATCAGCAGTGTTCATACTTCAATCAAGAAGTCGGAAATGAGGGGTTCTGTTGAAACCAAACCAGTCAGGTAGACAAACTAAAATTTCAGCCACAACTGCCAGGAAAATTGTTCAAGATGCAAATAAAAATCCACAAACAACATCAGGTGAAATACAGGACTCTCTGAAAACATGTGGTGTGGCTGTTTCAAGATGCACAATAAGGAAGCACTTGAAGAAAGATGGGCTGCATGGTCGAGTCCAGAAGAAAGCCATTACTATGCAAATGCCACAAAGAATCCCGCTTACAATATGCCAAACAGCACAGAGTCAAGCCTCAAACCTTCTGGCACACAGTCATTTGGAGTGATGAGACCAAAATTGAGCTTTTTGGCCACAACCATAAACGCTTCATTTGGAGAGGAGTCAGCAAGGCCTATGATGAAAGGTACACCATTCCTACTGTGAAACACTGAGGTGGGTCGCTGATGTTTTGGGGATGTATGAGCTACAAAAAGGCACAGGAAATTTGGCCGAAATTGTTGGCAAAATGAATGCAGTATGTCAACAAAAAATACTGGAAGAACATTTGCATTCATCAGCCAGGAAGCTGCGAATGGGACGTAGGTGGACATTCCAACATGACAATGATTCAAAACACAAGGTCAAGTCGACCTGTCATTGGCTACAGCAGAATAAAGTGAAGGTTCTGGAGTGCCCATCTCAGTTTCCTGACCTCAATATCATTGAGCCACTCCGGGGAGATCTCAAAAGTGCGGTTCATGCAAGACAGCCCAAGAATTTACAAGAATTGGAGGCTTTTTGCCAAGAGGAATGGGCAGCTTTATCATCTGAGAAGATAAAGAGCCTCATCCACAAATAACACAAAAGAGTTCAAGCTGTCATGTTAAAGGGGGCAATACATGGTATTAAGAACTGGGGTATGTAAACTTTTGATCAGGTCATTTGGGTAGTTTGTTTTGATTATGAACTAAAAAGAGTAAACAGTCGATTGATAATAAATGGCTTCAGCCAAACATTAACCATGAGTGAAAGAAAAATTTGCGTTTCATTCATATTCTCTGAAAAATGGCCAAGAAATCAAATTCTGCCAGGATATATGTAAACTTTTTTTTTTAATGGATGACAGCAGCGGTTTAGATTCATTTGTGACCTCATGTATGACATCTTGGATTTTCCAGTATGCGTAATTTGACTCCCTCTCCCTGTAATAGGGGTCAATAAAAAAAAAAAAAAAAAAAAGACTGTAAAGGTATTTTTTTTTTTTTTTTTAAACATACTTACCTCCACTGTGCAGCTCGATTTGCACAGAGTGGCCCCGAACCTGCTTTTCTGGGGTCCCCCGGCGGCTCCTCCCCACATCTGATAAGCCCCTCGGTGAAGCGCCAAAGAGGTTAACTTGCGGGCGCGCTTCCAAGTCCAGCATTCAGCGTCAATAGAGGCTGAAAGCAGAACTCGGCACCGCCCCCCCCCGGCGCTCCCATCACTGGATTTGATTGACAGCAGCGGGAGAGAATGGCTGCGCTGCTATCAATCTATCCAATCAACAGCTGAGAACCCCAGGCAGAGAGACAGTGCGTCCCCGCCGTGTCAAGTTCGAGGGTTCAGGTAAGTAAAATGAGGTGGGCTGGGGGGGCCGGTCACTGACAGGAGTTTTTTCACCTTACTGCATAGGATGCATTAGCCACTTCCGGACTGCCGCACGCTGATATACGTCCTTACTTTGAAGGGGAATATCGTTATGGCAGCAGCTAGCTTCCATAACCCTGGTATCCTCTTCTTCGGCCCGCGCAGCACTCCAGTGCCCTCCTCCGCTTACCAGAGCCCCTGGCGGAGGCGGTCGGATCTTAACCCTTGCTGGGCATGGAGACGAGTGAGGGGAAGATGGGGTGCCCCCCCCCCCCCAATAACAATGCAGGGCGGAAGAGACGTCAAAACGTCACTTCCACCCATAGCTCTTAAACGGGCCAATTTTTTTATTTCATTTAAGTAAATATGAGATCGGAGGTCTTTTTGACCCCAGATCTCATATTTAAGAGGTCCTGCCATGCTTTTTTTCTATTACAAGGGATGTTTACATTCCTTGTAATAGGAATTAAAAAAAAAAAAAAAAAGTGTAAAAAATAAATAAAAAGGTAAAATAAGTAAGAAAAAAAAAAGTTCTTTAAACGCGCCCCATCCTGCCGAGCTCGCGTGCAGAAGCGAACGCATACGTGAGTAGTGCCCGCATATGAAAACGGAGTTCAAACCACACATGTGAAGTTTGGCCGCGATCGGTAGAGCGAGAGCAATAATTCTAGCCCTAGACCTCCTCTAACTTAAGACATGCAACCTGTAAAATTTTTTTAAACATCACCTATGGGGATTTAAGGGTAAAAATTTGTCGCCATTCCACAAGCGGGCGCAATTTTGAAGCGCAACATGTTGGGTATCAATTTGTTCGGTGTAACATTATCTTTCACAATATAAAAAAAATTGGGCTAACTTTACTGCTGTCGTATTTTTTAATTCAAAAAAAATTTCAATTCCTAAATGAAAGTGTGCTTGTAAGACCGCTGTGCAAATACGGTGTGACAGAAAGTACTGCAACGATCGCCATTTTATTCTCTAGTGTTAAGAAAAAAAAATGTATAATGTTTGGGGGTTCTAAGTAAGTTTCCAGTACCACATCTCAAAAAGAGGCTCAGTCCTTAAGTGGTTAGGGTGAAAAAACACGAAGGTTTACAACCCCTTTGAGTCTGGAGAATGCATTCTGTGTCTGCATGCAGGTGGAGAGGAACCTTTCCTATACTTACTAAGGACCTTATTCACGTGTGGGATCTATACATGAACTTCACAATTTATTTTTTTATAATTCAAATGAAGATTTGTTTATCTACTATGGTGGTTTATGATATGTAATGTATGACATGAGTGCAGTATGTTTCTTTTCATGTTTTAGGTGTTTACACTTAACACGCAGCTCTTAATTGTAGTTTGTTTACTGGTCATTGATTTGCACGGGTTTGGAACAACTATTGGTTCCTATATTTTCTAAAAAAAGACTTGACTGGGGCAGAGGTTCACCTTCCAGCAGGACGACCACCCTAAACATACAGCCAGAGCTACAATAGAATGGTTTAGATCAAAAGCATATTCATGAGTTAGAATGGCCCAGTCAAAGTCCAGACCTAAATCAAATTGAGAATCTGTGGTAAGACTTGAAAATTGCTGTTCAGACACTCTTCATCCAATTTGACAGAGCTTGAGTTATTCTGCAAAGAATGGGCAAAACTTTTAATCTGGATGTGCAAAGCTGGTAGAGACATACCCAAAAAGACTTGCAGCTGTAACTGCAGCGAAAGGTGGTTCCACAAAATATTGACGCAGGGGGGCTGAATACAAATGCACACCACACTTTTCAGATATTTGTAAAAAATATTGAAACCCATTTATCATTTTCCTTCCACCTCACAATTTTGTGTTCGTCTATCACATAGATGTATTTTATGTTTGTGGTTGTAAAAAAAAAAAAAAAAAAAAAAAAAAAAAAAAAAAAAAAACCCCATTGACAAAAACGTGGAAAATTTCAAGGTGTATGGATACTTTTTCAAGGCACTGCATGGAGCTCTTCACACCAGTTAAGTTTTTTAAAAGTCCTGCATGATGCATTTTTGATGCGGCAAAAAAAACCCCAAAAAAACGCATCACACACACTCTCTCGAGTTTGCCGTTTCGATGCATTTTTAAAGTCATGTGTCCTTTTCTCCACAAGCAAAAAATGCATATGCATCTACAACTTAGCAGTGTGAAACCAGCTTATGTGGGGATATGAAGAAAATGCAACTGAAATGGATAGGAAGATGGGGAAGAAATTTTAAACAGATCACCAATGATGGATGTGTAATAAAGAATACAAAAACATTTTTGGAACATATTCCCACTTTCTCATAAATAGTTAGGTTTGGGGGGGGGGGAATGTTGTATGGCATGTCAAAATAGATAAAATTCCTAAATGGTAATTCTACTGTATCCAAAAACCAAAACGTTAAACAACACCACCCTACCCAGTCCTCTGTTTCCTGATGACCTTACTAGATTTTTAGCAAGTTAATGGTCACGCCTCTGTCCTTTTACCTGTCTGTAGACTTCACTATGTACACATCCCAGGAGGCTGTAAATCAGAGCAATGCAAACAAAGGCATGTGTTGACAGGTCAGCATGTTCATTTGACAGTGCTGACAAATAAATTACACTATTCTTCTGGAGTAGAAAAAGGGATTGTAATTGGTTGGTGTGGGCACGTGACCATACTTGCTTAATCACTGCATGCCATAAGCGTTATTTTGATACATGTCTTACCGGCTGTGTGCGGAGTGAAAAATGTACAGACATCTCACACATAGTAACTTATTGTATTTCACTTACAGGTAGGTGCAGGATACAGTCGTGTAAAAAACGCAGCTCTCAGCGTGCTTGCGTCTGCCCACCTGACATGTTTCCTCCGACAGGGTTTCATCAGAGGCATGTCCCATTGATGCAAGCACGCCCTTTTAAGCATATTTAATGACGCGGCTACCGGAAGGCTGATACCTCCGGCCGCGTCAGCAGGAAATACAATCACTCAAGAGCACCACAGCCGGGCCTGCGCTCAACGGCTGAGCACTCATAACAGGAAACAAAGAATGATGCACCGTCTGGAGGGCGGAACCCTCCCGGAGCCTCGCCAACTGGAAATTAAGGTACTGGAACGCATTGCAACCGCGCTTGCATTCCACGACAAGTCAAGTGGTGACTCAAGAACACAGGAAGAAAGGCAGAACGTGATTTCGTGCCAATACAGCAACCCAAAAGACTATCAAACTGCATAGAAAGCCCATCTTTATGCCAATGAGACAGAGCACTCAGAAGGAAAGAACAAAAAGATGGGCTTTTTATGCAGTTTGATAGTGATTTGGGTTGCTGTATTGGCACGAAATCATGTTCCGCCTTTCTTCCCGTGTTCTTGAGTCACCACTTAGTCGTGGAACGCAAGCACGTTTGCGATGTGTTCCAGTGACTTAATTTCCGTTTGGCGAGGCTCCGGGAGGATTCCGCCCTCCAGAAGGTGCGTCATTCTTTGTTTATTTCCTGTTATAAGTGCTCAGCTGTAGAGCACAGGCGTGGCTGTGGTGTTCTTCAGTGATTGTATTTCCAGCTGACGTGGGGGCCGGAAGGTTCAGCCTTCTGGTAGTCACGTCATTGGATTTTATGCTTAAAATGGCGTGCTTGCTTCAATAGGCCACACCTCTGATGAAATCTTGTCGGATGAAACATGTCAGGCTGGCAGATGCAAGCAGGCCGAGAGCCACAGTTTTTTTTTTTATACACATGACTGTATCCTGCAACTACCTGTAAGTGAACTACAATAAATTACTGTTTTTACCCGACAGGCTTCACGATTGCTGCCTTATTTCTTTGCATTTGGGTATCACTGACCGATTGGATATCATATCCTCTCTGGTTCTGGAGTTCGAGGTTTCAGTGGCTTTATATGAATAAGTGCCCTTTACAAATGGTATCCTATGATTGGATCGCTTTCCATTTACCCTCAGTGTTGGGAGAGTGACGCTTTGATACCCTGCGATTAATGATCACATGCCTATTTATCACTACTTTCTGGTAAGCAGATTGGATTCACTTGTGTGTGGTGTGCTTTTCCATACACACTGAAGCTGTTGATGGGTCCTTTCATATCTATCCCTTCTTGGAAAGATCAACTATTTGAATTTAAGCATTGCATTTGGATAGATATACAACATACATATTAAGAAAAGTTTGCAGGCATTGACAAATCAAGGGTGTGGGCACAAAAGGCGGCAAGGCAGCAATTATATACATATATGAAAAAATTTCCAAGTATATAGAAACCCCTTGTATAAATCAGTGTTGCCAACCGCCCGTAGATTTACGGGCAGCCCGTAAAAACAAGGCACATTTCTCCTGCCCATAATTGCCCATATTAAGGGAAAAGTGCCAGTAAAAATGGCAGCGCGGGCAGACGGAGGAGCCTCATGTGGAGTGGAAGGAGCAGACGTGGTGGGGTATGTGACCCAAGCTGAGCCTGACCAATCGGGAGACGCAGCGATGGACTGTGGAGTGGACACACTGGACCACATACACACACCGTGACCTCACCGACTGGAGCGAGCGACGGACCCCTGCCGTGACTGATAAGCCTGCCCTGTTGCCCGATGTGTCTGCCTGGTGAGTGTACCTAGCAGTAAGCAGCTGTACTCTGGGAACAGCAGATGGTTTTGTGCACTGGCGTTTACACGTATGAAGTATTTCTGGAAAGTTGGAAATTAGTGATTTATTTTTATTTTTTTTGACACAGCAGATTTGTGCCTCAAATTTTCTATGTGTATGGGGTCCGTGGCGTAAAATTCCTGGCATTTCCTGAGCCTGGGGAGGCACAGACAGCCGGCCATAGAAATGAATAGCTGTACTCCTGTAAACCGATTTTATGCTGCAGCATATTTACACCTCAAACCATTCATGTCCATGAACCCTCAGAAGTCTGCAATATGATCCCATGTGTGAGAAAAAAAACAATGCATCTCAATAAGCCTTGTTCACACCATTGCGATAAAAAAAAAAAAAGTTCAGCATGCTGCGTATTTTTTCTTAACAAACGCACTGAACTCTGTAAGGGCTTGTCTTGTTCACAGGGGCGGCGGTAAAACTGCAACAGAGGCTAGACAGGGTTGTATACATGCTGCAGCAAACATTGTACCCCACTTCACATTCAGCTGGCGCTACCAAACATCACCCAGTTCAGTGTATGGGGTCACGCGGCATGGTGGCGCAGGATTTACAGGGTTCAAACAGGCAGTGAGCAATAAACATGTCACCTCTCTGCTGTCTTTCAAACATCCTCTGAAAAGTGATCCACTGTGGGATGGCAAGAGCTAGTGTAAACCAACCCTAAATAAAAAAAAATAAAAAATGCAGTACAATATGACCATCTCCTGTATCCTGTCTACATGACCATCTCCTGTACCATGTCTGCAATCTCTGACCATTTCATCTTTTATCATGTCTACAGTCTGAGGGGGAGTCTGGAGAGAAGTCAAGAGTGGGAGTGCCGCCAGAATGGGGATCACAAGAGAATTCAGACATGTGTGGACTGTGTAGCGGAGACCATTGGATAAAACCAGAGCCACCAAGCTGGAGTTGCCTGACTGAGCCCTGCACAGTGCACCTGAGAGGAGGTCAGTCTGAGGAGGGGGGGGGGAGAACACAATGTAAGGCGGCACTGAAATAAAAGGTTAACCCTTATATCAGTAACCCCCCTTACCTTAATGTATTCACTCTGCGGAAGGTAATCTCTGGTCACCAGAGTCCCCCCCCCTCTGAGTTCCCAATGTTCCCCTTTACATCAGACTCTGCAGGATTTCCTCTTATAGTGCAATGGAGAACTCTGTGGACCCTGACGTAAAGGACAATGCTGCAGACCCTCATGTAAGTGGGAAATCTGATGTAAATGGGAGCGCAGAGCCCCCCTTACATCAGAGTTCCCCCTTAGATCATGATCTGTGGCATCGTCCTTTACATCAGGGTCCAGAGTTCTCCCTTGCATTAACATGACCTTCATGTAAACAGAAAAATTCATTTTTTGACTTTTGTTTACCTTATACATTGCTAATAGCACTAGCTACATGTTTATAATTTAAATACTAAAAGTTGCAGTTTAGCACCAAAAAACAGCCATTTTAGGTACTTTTTTGAAGTGCCAGTAAAAAATTGGTGTTTGTAATTTTTAGGCATCTTGCCAGTAAATTTCACTTGGGGGGTTGGCAACGCTGGTATAAATTATCTTGAATTTGTGCTAAAGTTATATTTACAGAGCACAAAAAAAGGTTGGATTATATAAAACCTGTGCGCAAAAGTGAATCCTTGGGAAGAGCACTGGTAGCAAAATGTGTAGTATTTCAAGGAGACCCATCCACAGTGATACAGGGAATGGAATTCTCGGCAGAAGCTAAAGAGATATATACATATGACACTTCAAAAGAATAGCCAAAGTAAAACCAATATGGACATTAATGCCACCTATGTGACACCCATTTTTTTTTCATATTCCATGGGCCACAAGTTGGACACCAATGATGTTTGGACATGAGGTTATAGATATTCATCAATTTAGTAAATGTTGTGCTGAAACCTAATGTGTAAGGCTTCAGATGTTTGTATAGCATGCCTTAACCAACATACACCCACTGCAACAGCAGGATCTTAAACCCTTGTGTTTTTAAAAAATTTTGTTAAAAGACCTAAAGTACCGAGATTGAGCATACATGACCAGGAAGCGCCAGTTGCCCCTCACAGCAGCAGTAATTTTGTTGTCCTTAGATATACAAGCGATGCTTCCCCCCCCCCCCGCCATCAAGATATTAAAAGACGCCTTACCAAAAGCACTGAATAGTTGATAAAGGTCACTGGTCTTCCATTCTTTTGGAAAAGTTACATGAAGGACATTGTCTCGTTTAGGCAACACTAAAACAAAAAAAAAAAAAAAAAAAAAAAAGAAGATTAAAAATTTCAAAAGCAGAATCTGACCGACAGGCTTAGCAAGAAAACAATTTCAAATTTTTTTTTTTTTTTATATTCAGGGAAACTACTGCAATCTTTACGTTCCAATGACAAGTCACGCAAAGGGTATTGGTATAAAGTATTTAAGAATTCTTTAAAAGATCAGTTAGCTCCATCCTCTTTTTGCATAAACACCTAGAACAAACTAGTAGTTTCTTTTTTTTCCCCATTTAACCCAGCAGGAGTAAAAAAAAAAAAACTGACAGCTCAAGTTGGAGCCACTGTACTAACTATCCAGCATTGGTACAGCAATCACACCTGCTGTTTTGTGTTCTGACAAGGGGACGGACTGCCCACCCCCAAAAAGAACAGTCTAGTCACCGCTATTAGCTGAGAGTGCTGATCAGCAGACCTTTTTCAATCATGCTCCTTTGACAAGCCCATTCGGCCAGGCTTCTGTTGGACTGACTGCAATACACATGCCGAATGTCAGCCGGTTTCTATTGAACCGGCCGATGCTGCCCAACATTCGGCCCCCATGTGTACTAGGCTTAAGGGTCCATGCACACTAGGCTGAGAAAAATAAAAAGAAGCTCATATAGAGCATTTTTGTACAGGAGTTTAGGAGAGTTTCAAAGGAGTATGGGATTTGTTTCTCTCCCCCCAATTATGAACCATAGATACCTAGGTGGATGCAGCATCGGTCCCCTGTTGGCGCCAAGACTGAGAACTGAGCAATCAAAGACTGCCGATCACTTAGTTCTCAGAGTTCCCTGAGCACAGAGGGTCTCTGCTCTCCCATGCTCACTGAAGCACTGGGCGGCTCAGGCTCAAAGCGGTTAGCTGAGGCTGAGTCAGGTGGCAGGCCAGGCATGTGGCAGATCCCGACCATATGGTCGCAATGTTTCAAGCCTGGACTGGCTCTGTGACATCAGCTTCAGTCCGCTGAAAACCAGGTCACAGGAGTCCACAACGAACTGCACTCATGCAATCCATAGGACAAGTGCAGCCAAATGAGCTTTGGCTGTACTTCAGGGAGCATTCTTTTCCTGCCAGGAAAGCACTCAGACATGCAAGCATAAAAATGGGAACACGCAACAAATATAAAGTATGTATAGTCCCAACTTGGGTGGAAATGTGGAAACCTTTTAAAGAGGAAGTAAACCCTAATGAGTTTTACTTCCTCTTTGTTTCCCTGCAAAAGGTAAAGCATAATGGGCTACTATGCATCGCATAGTAGCCCATTATGTGTCACTTACCTGACACAGGAGCCTGCGATGTCACCGCTGTCCCCTCTTTCACGCAGCGTCCATCTTCCTTCTGGGTATCGCAGCTCCGGCACTGTGATTGGTCGGAGCAGCGATGACGTCACTCCAGTACATGCGCGTGGGAGCCACCACCAACGGCATGTTTGCCGTTAGAAATGGCACAATCAGTGCATCTGCGCTCCATTGTCTACGGCGCATGCGCCGTAGACATCGGTGCCTGTCTTTTGCAAATATCTCCTAAACGGTGTAGGTTTAGGAGATATTTCTTGCACCTACAGGAAAGTCTAGGCTTACCTGTAGGTAAAAGTGGTCTGTAAGGGTTTACAACCACTTTAAGCCTTTGTCTGTATGGATTTCTTCTAGGCAGTCCAGCTTTCTCCCCATCCTAAAAAATACCTGTATGTAAATTGGATATCGCTTAATAGGAGCTTATGAGACTTTGGATTGTTTTAGTGTCATGACACAGTGTGCCTACAACTTTCAAACAGCTCGTGCTGCACTTTTATTTATCAAGCAGCAAACCTAGCGAGTGTAATAAGGTCTGGCTACCAGGTAAGATGTGGACCAAGGAAAGTTCTACAAAAACTCTGGGCTTCAGGACCCATAATAGAATTTAAGATTGAGAAAAATAAATAAAAAATTATTTTTTATATTTTATTTTTTATTTTATTTTATTTTAATATATATATATATATATATATATATAAACCTGGGGGACAGGTGGCAGGTACAACGCTCCCTGGGATGAGCAGTCTTTCAGGCACAGATACCACATCCAGTGAAATAGTGACAAACAGTGCGGCATTTCTTTGTGATATATACAAGTCTATATACAGGTGCTGTACAGTGTTCCAAAAAAAGCAAATAGCAACAAAAATAGCCAAAACAAAACCTAGGCGTGTCTCGGCACTAACTAAACAATATTTACAGATCCTAACTACTAAGCTGAGCAAGCCTACAGCTTGTCAGCTTCCACATACCTTTTTGCTCTCCTACACAGAAGTTTGTCTGAGTATCCCAGGCCAAGAGCAAAGGCTGTCTTGCTCAGGTGAGCTTAAATTAGCCTGGGGGAGAGGACCAAGACCTGAACCGGACCATGGATCAGAGATCCCTGAACCTGTATGAGAGGAGCCTGGGAGATGTATAAACCCCGAACAGGACTTTTCCTGGCTCTCTCTGGGAGTGTGTGTGTGTGTGTGTGTGTGTGTGTGTGTGTGTGTGTGTGTGTGTGTGTGTGTGTGTGTGTGTGTGTGTGTATGTATATGTATGTGTGTGTGTATGTATATGTATGTGTGTGTGTATATATGTGTGTGTGTATATATGTGTGTGTGTATATATACATATATATATATATATATATATACATATACACATACATATACATATATACATATATATATACATATACATACATACATACATATACACACACACACACACACACACACATACACGTTTTCCCCCACAACAGCCCCTCAACTATGTGTATAACACCTAGCCAAACTACATTTAATTCATTTTTAATATTCAAAAAGGAAACCCATCCATGTCTCCATGCTTTATTTTGCAGAGAAATCACTTTGAAAAACACCCCCTAGCAATTCTGGCCATTTTGAGTAAGGACAGAATATTCACGAGGCATTTTACTTCCTATAATACTGCCCTTAGCTCAGGCATGCAGGCTGGAGGGCGTGCTTAGGTGAGAAAATCCTCCTCCCCTGATGAAGGCTCCTGCGATGTAGGACATAATTTGCCAACGCACTGGAAACCAGTTAGTAACTGAAGAAATGTAAAACGTTTAACACAAGTAAAATGTGATATACATTCCTATCAGTTTACTAATGCTAGCAACATACAGATTAAATATTGAGAGAGTAAAGTTTAAGTGATGCGCACACACCGTCCATAATCCTGCCAGCAGGGTCTCACAAAATTTACTACAGGCATACCCCCACTTTTAAGTACAGAAAAGGGACCAGAGCATGTATGTAAAACAAAAATGTACTTAAAGTGAAGCAATACCTTTTTGCACCTCCCACTGCATTGCAATAGTAATTTACAGGCATAACTAATTACCTAGGCAAACTGGACGATCCCAAAAATCAGATATGTTGTAGGCCTGGGTCCCCCCCCCCCCCGGTGCTCCCCAAGTTTAGTGTCCCTGTAACCTATGGTTCGGTAGCAGTGCCATGTTAAGCTGACCAAGATTTTCTTGCGAGGCACTTTACATACACCCACGAGTACAGACATACCCAGGAGTGTATGTAAAGTGGGGTGGTCCTGTATATGAATAAGTCTGGGTTGGGTTAAGGCCACATTCACACCTGAGCGTATTGTTTTCAGACAAAGTGCGATTTTTCCACAATTTTGTACAGATCAGAAAGGTCACCAATGTAAAAAAAGCAGAAACCGCCTGTAATCTGCCCAAAAAAGAAGCTCCTGTACTTTGAGCGGCAGGCCTTTTGCTTCAGGAGACAGAACACTCAGATGTGAACAAGGGCTATTGAAATGGATTTGTCATGTTGGGCGTTTTTAGAGCTGAGGCTTACAGCAGAAAAACGCCTCAGTGTGAACGGAGCCCAAGTCTTGCAGCAGGAGAATTAATCCAAATGGAAAACATTTTATTAGGTCTGACACAAAGCATACATTTGCATATATGATGCAGTTTTAAAGTGTCTTCAGGGAGAAAAAAAAAAAAAAAGTAAACATCAGTACACAGATAGAACTATGGGTTCTATCAGCTAAACCAAAATTATTGAGTGCAGGAAAATATATCAAACATTAAGTTAGAACATAGCAAACAATATTCAAAAAATGTACTTACAGTCAGGTCCCTCCAGATTTAGATAAGGAATGTCCATAACCCTCATCAAAAATAACCTGAAATTAGAATATTAGATAGGTTATATAAATAGAAGAAAAGACATTGAGTAATGAATTAACACCTTTAGTTAAGAATTACTCACAAGAGAATAACTGGCTGAACTGCAAATACACAACAGAATCTTGGGAAAAAATTGACTTGATACTTAAAAAATAAATATACTTGTTTCAGACAGCAAATGTTTTACACCTAGCAATGAAAAAGTAATAAAAAAATGCAAAAATGCATGAGCTTCAGCACAACTTCCTACATACAGCATTTTCATACATTTGTGTTCATGTGTTCGCTTGTAGTTTTAAGGGGACAACTATAGGCCAGTGTGGAGTATCTTCAAGCTTGTGTCAATGGTTTGCTTTGACATCGGTTTGAGTCCCTTCTAAGAGCATTAAGAATTGACAGCTGCATTTGACCTGCAGTTAATCTTCGGATCAAAATTTGATCAAGATGCTTTTGCAATCCCATAAACGAGTAGAGGAAGAGATCCAGTCTTGATGTGAACACTACAAACTGGCCTTACATTTTTCATAAGATCACCATGTGCAGACAGTTTCTAATATGCATTTGAAGAACCTAACCGGTCAAACTAACACTAGAGGTAAACTCCTTTTAAATTATTTTAGGATTGGTTAAGCACCGATGTTTGATTTCCTACAATGGGGTACACAGGCCAGATTAGGTCCGTTTGTGCTTTTCCTTTTATTCTTCTTTACAAGTCTATGTAAATGCATGGCAACCAAATGAGAAAAAAAAAAAAAAAAATTATAAAAATTCAAGCCCATATTCACCAACCTTTATATTCCAAGACTGCATTGGTAGTAGCACCCAGGAATAATTTGTGCAACTGCCTCTCCAACAAGGCATAAGAGTATCTCTTGTAAAGCACTGAAAATTGGTGATATTGCCACCAAGTCCTGATTCCAGATATGCAAGTGGCCAGAATCTGACAAATCTGGTCAATGACAGTATAAAAAGTAAACACCCTAAACTAGCCCATAATAAAATGAACCCGGACAGTTCAATCAGAGAAGTGGGATAGATTACTAAAAAACGATCTATGAATGGCTGATAGGTTCAACCCCTCCATTCATAGAGCAGGTTTCCTTCATAGAAGCTGTAGTACTGCTTCTATGAATGGAGCAGCTAGGCGGAAAGGATGGGCATAGTCAGTAACTTGATGAGTGGAAGTCCATTCTATTAACCCCTGCCACACTGGAAGACAACAGCTACAGGAGTGGGGGGGGACCATAAGGAGGAAGAGTTCAACAGAAAAGGCATTAGCACAAGGGACACATACCGACTAAGTTATGCAGATAGTTTATGGCTGCACTTGGGCTTTAAAGGATGGGGGTGGGGAATTAATGTTCACCATTTACCATAGTGAACCCTGTTTGTACTGTGCTGGTCAATCTCATCTGATGTAAACCAGACTTAAACATGCTGTCCTAACAAAGGTTTCAAGAACTCAAGGCTTGGGTAACTACATTGTATAGTGTTGCATGTTCCCGAAGTTTTCCCTCCAATTACACTGTCAAATTGTTCAGCTTAACTTGCAGTCATATGTATAAACCTGCTTCGAAAGAAACAGTTTTTTGGGTTTTTTTGTTGTTTTTTTTTAATTGCTTTTAGGTATGCAGTGTGAATGGGAACAGTGTGGGTTTCTCAAATTTGACTGCAAAAGCAAAAAATTTACAAGGTCACCTTATTGAAACAAGCAGGCAGTTTTGGGTGATCTGATTTACTAAGATTTTCCTGATTTGAATTGCTTGCTGTGAGTCAGGGTCTTCAGCAAAAAACAGACTGCTAGGACTGCTAGCCTTTTCAGAAACATGAAGATTTTCTTCAAATGTAGCACATATCCTGTGGTGCGCTGCAATGTATGTGCATCAGAGTGGCATTGCCCTAGTGCGATAGGGTACCATTCAAAATTAATAGCACAGCTTCTTGCCAATGCACAAAAGGTGTGTTCCAGCTCTGTCAGGTCAAAGTAGTACATGCACATTTCCCCATGTTTTATCCATCTGAAGGCCCTGCAAGCACAGGAAAACACCTGTTGATCTGCCAGTAACGCACTTTGCGCACAATTCCTGTTGTGGACTGACAATTCCTGTGGACTGGGTAAGGCCTGTCCTGTCTATTTGTCTTTTGCAAAGTCAATCTCCCCCTATCATTTTCCACACAACATAAAAGATAACTCGGAGGGCCAATTAAGCCATCAACAGAAGTAGCAAGTACAGGTCACAGGGCAACTTCTTATAAGGCTTCCAAAAGTAGATTTAACAAAGCAAATAAGAAATTGTTCAGGGTTCAAGGGTTTGCACACACTCCTTCGAAATGACTTTCCACTATGCCCTAGGTATTTTAGAAGCCTGGTCAGTAACAGCTTATTTCAAAGTATCATGTTTTACTTGAAGGTCTCATCATAGATTTACATCAAAAACATGCACTGGCCAAATTGATAAATCTGTCCAGGATCATTCCGTTAATGGTCAGTGATTTTTTTTTTCTAAAAGTAGCTTTTGATGTATTCAAGTACTTCACCTAACACCACTGGTATCACAGCATTAACATCACACTGAGTGGAGTAGCTGGTGATAAACACGTTTGATTGCTACAGTTTTGATTCTAGTACACTTGTTAGAGTCTGAGCTTTAAGATCAGAGAATGAAAATAACCCGGCTTTAAAAGGAATTTAAAGGGATGTTTAAATACTGTCCTCTAAGGTGAAAATGCATTCAACACAGGTTTGTGGTGAATCCTGCAGGCTTGAAATTTGTGGTCCCTGCAACACTGTCTGAATTGTTGGTAAATGTTTTAAACCATAAGACGCTGGATGGCTTTAAACCATGTCCAGCAGGCTTAAGACCAGTAATGGCACTTTTGGATAAGCCAGCCCCCCCCCCCTTTACTTCTTTGTAACTCTCCCCCCCTAAAGTTTAGTGAGTAATGAAGCTGCTGTAGGAGAAGGAGGAATAAAGCTGAAGAACTGCAAAGGTACAGTGCCTTGAAAAAGTAGTCATACCCCTTGAAAATGTTCACAATTGTTACAATCAAACGTGAATGTATTTTATTGGGATTTTATGTGATAGACCAACACAAAGTGGCACATAATTGTTAAGTGGAAGGAAAATGATAAATGGTTTTCATTTTTTTTTTTTTACAAAATATGTGAAAAGTGGCATGCATTTGTATTCAGACCCATTTACTGCGATACCCCTGACTAAAATCTAATGGAACCAACTGCCTTCAAAAGTCCCCTAATGTGTAAATAGAGTCCACCTGTGTGCAATTTAATCTTAGTATATATACAACTGTTCTGTGAAGCCCTCAGAGGTTTGTTAAAGAACCTTTGTGAACAAACAGCATCAGGAAGGCCAGGGAACACACCCGACAGGTCAGAGATAAAGGTGGAGAAGTTTGAAGCAGGGTTAGGTTATAAAAAATATCCTAAGCTTTAAACATCTCACAGAGCACTGTTCAAACCATCATCCGAAAATGGAAAGAGTATGGCACAACTGCAAACCTACCAAGACATAGCCACCCACCTAAACTGACAGACTGGGAAAGGACAGCATTCATCAGAGAAGCAGCTAAGAGGCCCATGGTAACTCTGGAAGAGCTGCAGAGATCCACAGCTCAGATGGGAGAATCTGTCCACAGGACATTAGTCATGCACTCCCACAAATCTAGCCTTTATGGAAGAGTGGCAAGAAGAAAGACATTTGTTACATAATGGGTTTATGTTTAATCTCCATTAACAGCTGTAAATATTGCAATTAGAAATATATTTCCGTTAGAAGGGAATATATTTAAAGTATTGTGTTACTGTAATTAAACTTCAAAGGTTGGCCTTTTGTTTTCCCTGATCTCACATGGGTAGTAAACAGCCTTCTTTGACTCATCCAATCAGGCTGTGCTCAATATACATTAGGTACAGTGACAAATTAGGGAGAATTATATTAGCCACAGTACAGAAAGCAGGGGGGGATATAATGCCTTTTTAACTAAGAGAAGATCTATTTGTGTGGAGACACTCGGCAGTCACCATGGGCCGACCTAAAGTTAACAGGTAACCCAACGCATCTTATATAGCATTGTAAATATGGTGGTTGTGGTTAATTTGTAAATATCATGCAAGCCAGGGGACTTGCACTGTACATTGTGTTGTAAATACTGTCTGGTGTGTAATTTGTATATAATATGTAACCCTACCAATAAATGTTTATTGCGGATGGAACTACCTCTTGTGTAAGATCTCTCAGATCTAGATCTGTATACAGTGGGGACGGAAAGTATTCAGACCCCCTTAAATTTTTCACTCTTTGTCATATTGCAGCCATTTGCTAAAATCATTTAAGTTCATTTTTTTCCCCTCATTAATTTACACACAGCACCCCATATTGACAGAAAAACACAGAATTGTTGACATTTTTGCAGAGTTATTAAAAAAGAAAAACTGAAATATCACATGGTCCTAAGTATTCAGACCCTTTGCTGTGACACTCATGTATTTAACTCAGGTGCTGTCCATTTCTTCTGATCATCGTTGAGATGATTCTACACCTTCATTTGAGTCCAGCTGTGTTTGATTATACTGATTGGACTTGATTAGGAAAAAGCCACACACCTGTCTATACAAGACCTTACACAGCTCACAGTGCATGTCAGAGCAAATGAGAATCATGAGATAAAAAGGAACTGCCTGAAGAGCTCAGAGACAGAATTGTGGCGAAGCACAGATCTGGCCAAGGTTACAAAAAAATTTCTGCTGCACTTAAGGTTCCTAAGAGCACAGTGGCCTCCATAATCCTTAAATGGAAGACGTTTGGGATGAATAGAACCCTTCCTAGAGCTGGCCGTCCGACCAAACTGAGCTATTGGGGGAGAAGAGCCTTGGTGAGAAAAGTAAAAAAGAACCCAAAGATCACTGTGGCTGAGCTCCAGAGATGCAGTCGGGAGAAAGTTGTAGAAAGTCAAACATCACTGCAGCCCTCCACCAGTCAGGGCTTTATGGCAGAGTAGCCCGACAGAAGCCTCTACTCAGTGCAAGACACATGAAAGCCTGCATGGAGTTTTCTAATAAACACCTTAAGGACTCAAAGATGGTGAGAAATAAGATTCTCTGGTCTGACGAGACCAAGATAGAACTTTTTGGCCTTAATTCTAAGCGGCATATGTGGAGAAAACCAGGCACTGCTCATCACCTGTCCAATACAGTCCCAACAGTGAAGCATGGTGGTGGCAGCATCATGCTGTGGGGGTGTTTTTCAGCTGCAGGGACAGGACGACTGGTTGCAATCGAGGGAAAGATGAATGTGGCCAAGTACAGGGATATCCTGGACGAAAACCTTCTCCAGAGTGCTCAGGACCTCAGACTGGGCCAAAGGTTTACCTTCCAACAAGACAATGACCCTAAGCACACAGCTAAAATAACGAAGGAGTGGCTTCACAAAAACTGACTGTTCTTGAATGGCCCAGCCAGAGCCCTGACTTAAACCCAATTGAGCAGCTCTGGAGAGACCTAAAAATGGCTGTCCACCAACGTTTACCATCCAACCTGACAGAACAGGAGAGGATTTGCAAGGAGGAATGGCAGAGGATCCCCAAATCTAAATACTGAGCAAATGGTCTGAATACTTAGGACCATGTGATATTTCAGTTTTTCTTTTTTAATAAATCTGCAAAAATGTCAACAATTCTGTGTTTTTCTTTCAATATGGGGTGCTGTGTGTACATTGAGGAAAAAAAATGAACTTAAATGATTTTAGCAAATGGCTGCAATATAACAAAGTGAAAAAAATGTAAGGGGGTCTGAATACTTTCCATCCCCACTGTATATCCATGCTACTTCAATGATTGAGGTGTATGCATATAAATCCATAAACTAGGCAACACATTGTTGATTAAGCCATAAGAAGTTCCTTTTGCAGTTTGCGAGAAGCCATGTGGGGGACACAGCAAACATGTGGAAGAAGGTGCTCTGGTCAGATGAGACCAAAATTGAACTTTTTGGGCTAAAATCAAAAAGCTATGCGTGGCGGAAAACTAACACTGCAAGTCTCCCTGAACACATCATCCCCACCGTGAAACATGGTGGTGGTAGCATTATGATGTGGGGATGCTTTAATTCAGTGGGGACAGGGAAGCTGGTCAGAGTTGATAGGAAGACGGATGGAGCCAAATACAGGGCAATCTTAGAAGAAAACCTGTTAAGA
Organism: Lithobates clamitans; assembly: GCA_037952925.1. Classification (NCBI taxonomy): domain Eukaryota; kingdom Metazoa; phylum Chordata; class Amphibia; order Anura; family Ranidae; genus Lithobates; species Lithobates clamitans. The sequence goes on along the minus strand of JBBGZY010001024.1, from coordinate 284,653 downwards.
GTCTGTAAAAGACGAGACTGGGGCTAAGGTTGGCCTTCCAGCATGACAGCGACCCAAAACATACAGCCAGAGGTACAATGGAATGGTTTAGATCAACGCATATTAATGTGTTAGAATGGCCCAAAGTCCAGAGCTAAAGCCAACTGAGAATCTGTGGCAAGACTTAAAAATTGATATTCACATACAATATCCATCCAATCTGACAGACCTGGAGCTATTTTTCAAAAGAATGAGCAAAAACTTTACTCTAGGGGTGCAAAACTGGTAGCGACATCCACAGAGACTTGCAGCTGTAATTGCAGGGAAAGGTGGTTCTACAAAGTATTGACTCAGGGGGGCTGAATACAAATGCATGCCACACTTTTCAGATATTTGTAAAGAATTTTGAAAAAAAACTTTATCATTTTTCTTCCACTTCACAATTGTGTCTTTGTGTTGGTCTATCACAAAAAATACATTTACGTTTTGGGTTGGAACATAAAATATGGAAAATTTCAAGGGGCATGAATACTTTTTCAAGGCACTGTAAATTAGGGTCACTTAGGGAACTAATCATTTTGCTTGCCATCTCTTTAGTGTTGGTATTTGGTTCCTATCACTTGTTACTGATCATTTTCTTGCAGCTGTCTTTTGTTTGCAGCAGTACATTGCACTGTTACAAGAACACCACACACCTAAACCACAAATCATTCATACTTAAACTGTGCAGAGCATTACATACATGTTCATTACATGTCTTTATTTTCTCCTAGTTGTTGAGTGCCAGTGGTCCCAAACAATTCTTTTAGAGTAGGTTCATGCAAAGTGTCAGCTATGCCCATATTCTCTGTAAAGTTTAAATGTAGCATCTATTTTTTTAATTATCCACACTAAATGTGCAGCATGATGTGGTCACATGCACCATGTCTTACATTGTGTCATTATTATAGACTAAAAACACGTGGCAAGAAGACAGTTTAGGTCTTAAGACTACCTTATCCCTGTGAAGAATGAGGAAGGGTACCTTACAAAAGATAAGGTTTAAAACCAAGTCCCTCTTTGCCAAAGTATTGACCACTAGGTAAACCAACTTCTGAGACAATGGTACCAAGGGTTTCTCTTGTAGGGACAAAAGGCCAAATACACATTTCACAGGAGAAAAAGGGAGGCCTCACAGAAATGTAAGCAACTCCCCCCAGACTTGGACCTAGCACTCAAGATAAAGTAGAGGATATAGTCACAAGAGACATTTGGTCTTTTTTGTTTTATATGGTGTCCAAAACCTCTTGTACATGGCAGTAATTATAAGTGCTGCGTCCTCCAATGAACACTGCAGTGATGAAGTACATATGTTTTTTGGCTTTTTTATTAAAAAGAATGCTTCCCCTGCCAGTCTCCTTTTAATTGTCAAATTTTCCTTCAAAGCTCTGTTCAGTGCTTTTTCATTAATCCCTACAAAAGGCTAGAAGTTGCCAAATGTTAAACTGTACTTTATCTACTTTTTTTTATATAAAACATAACCATTTTAGATGCTTGGCAGGGTTAAAGACAAGGTGCCACAAATAAATATTGGGTTTTGGAGGAAGATTCTCACATCTTATTGAAATAAGGAGTTAAAGAGCCACTGGTCACTCAATACCCCAGTCACCATGCAGGCTATAAGGTCTTCAAACCACAAGCACAGAGACTACGTTTTTCTAGGGCATACGTGCTCAACCTGTGGCCCTCCAGCTGTTGTGAAACTTCAAGTCCCATCATGCCTCTACCCTTGGGAATCATGTTAGTAACATTCAGTGGCTTGCAATGACTCATTGGGACTTGTAATTCTGCAACAGCTGAAGGGCCACAGGTTGAGCACCCACATATTCCATAGGATTCCTATGTCTTCAAGTAAAACATCCCAAGTTTGAAAGGCACAGCAGTTTAAACAAACCTCTGGCAAATCCCCCCAATACACAAATGAAGGGCTTCACCTGAAAACTGGCAGCATGAATTGGCAAGGTGACATTTCCTTCCCCTCACCTCGGATATTTTCCTCTAGTATATCCCAGAACCCCATTCTCACCAACTTTTGTAGCACCTACCACACTGTTGACCCCAAATTAGGACATTTATTAGGCACACCCCTCAGCATCACAGATCCAATTGAATGCTTATATGGGGCACTAGGCCAACAGATGAAAGTAAACCTTCACCCTAAAAATAGGATTTTTTCGTCATACTTGCCTGTAAAATCTTTGAGTACATCACAGGTCAGGTTAATATTCATTACCTGCTGAGTTATACTCCATCTCAAGGGACACTGGTAGACCAAAGGTCTTTAGACAGGCAGTGAACCTCTATATAACCCCTCTCACACAGGAAGCACTTCAGTTTTGTAGCAAGCACTGAATCCTCAAAAAAGAGGGGAGGGATTTGTGTCCCATGATTTACTCAAAGAAAAAAAAAAAAAAGGATTTTACAGCCAAGTATGGACAACAAAATCCTATTTTCTTTTTCATACATCATGGGACACAGTCAGGCTAATATTCATTACCTACTAGAACTTCCCAGAGCAATAGCCTTGAGGGGAGGGAGACACCCTGCCAAACAATAGCCATCAGAACTTATATGGCAGCCCGCATTACACCGTGGCTGAAATCCGAATCCTCGGCTGCTCGAACATCCACTTGATAAAATTTTGTGAACGTATGCATTGAAGACCAGGTAGCAGCCTTATAAGTCTGAGCTACAGATACCCGATGGCGAAAAGCCCAGGTGGTTCCTACACTCCTGGTAGAATGAGCTCTCACCCTAAAGGGAGGAGCTCCGTTTCAGAACGTAGGCCTGAATGATCAAATTGACAGACCCAATTGGCAATGGAAGCTGCCTGCCCCTTCTTGGGTCCGTTTGGTAAAACAAAAAAAGGAGTCCGCATACCTAGACAAAAACCTTGACTAGCCAGACAATATCCAAAGAAAGCAATTGTCTCTCTTCCGCCGAACAGGGCCGAGAAAAAGGCAAAATAATTTCCCGATTCAAATGAAAGGCCAACATCACTTTTCGCAAAAAAGATGGAACATGTCGTAACACGACCCTGTCGTGGTGAAGGATCAAGTATGGTTTCCTGCACGAAAGGGCCGCCAACTTGACACCCTTCTAGCCGAGGTGATGGCCATCAGGAAGGCTAGCTTGCGTGACAGCAAGTCTAATGGAATTTCCTTAATAGGTTCAAATGGTTGCTTCTGTAATACAGACAGCACCAAATTCAAATCCCAAAGACAGATAGGTGACCTAATGGGGGTTAGCACGCGAGTTGCCCCCTGCATAAAAGGTTCAGATCAGTGAATGGGAAGGCCTTTGGAAGAATACTAACAGGGCCAAAATCTGACCTCTGATTGTACTCAAAGCCAATTTAATTTCCACAGCTGACTGTAGAAAAGAGAATTCTTCCAATCACGAAATTCCCAAGGATGCCATTTTCTGGCTTCACACCAAGCAATACAAGTCTTCCAGACCTTATGATAAATCTTCCTAGTGATCGCTTTTCTAGCGTTCACTAGGGTAGACACTACTGCTCCCGAGATGCCACAGTCCTTCAGTACCCTGGCTTCAATAGCCATGCTGTCAAATTTAGAGACTGTAAATTGGGGTGGAATATAGGACCTTGAGATAGTAGATCGGGACAACTTGGAAGCATCCATGGCCCGTCTATTGTTGGTCTCAATCTCAGGGAAACAGGACCTTCTGGGCCAGGCTGGTGCCACCAGAATGACTGGAACCCACTCTTGCCGAATCCTGCACAACAAAATGTGGAAGGAGAGGGATCGGAGGGAAAGCATAAACCAGGGAGTACTGGCATCTGCTCCAATTGTCAGAGGGTCTCTTGTTCGGGACACAAACTGCTGTAGTTTGTTGTTGAACTTGAATGCCAGTAGTTCGACCTCTGGCCATCTCAAACATTGGCAAATTTCCTGGAACAACTCTAGGTGTAGGGACCATTCCCCCAGGCAGATCTGCTGGCAGCTGAGGTAATCTGCCTTCCCAATTCTCTACTCCCGGGATATGGACTGACGATATTATTGGCACATGTTCCTCTGCCCAGGCTAGTAGGCTAGTATGTGGTTCACCTTCAGAGCTGAACGACTCCTGGTACCACCTTGGTGGTTTATATAAGCAACTGCAGTGGCATTGTCAGACTGATGGGGCACTCCTGAAGCTCCACTGTCCATGACCGTAGGGCCAGACGTACTGCCCGTAATTCCAGGACACTGATGGGCAGGATCTGTTCTGTCCTTGACCATTTCCCCTGAGCTGTGAGCCCTTCTAGGGTCGCTCTCCAGCCTGAGAGACTGGAATCTATAGTCAGTACTCTCCAAGTTACCGGGAGAAAGGATTTTATCTTTCGCAGGTTCTGATCCTGCAACCACCAGTTTAGGCTTAAGCGTGCCTGAAGAGATATACACATTGGATAATCCAGGGCTTTTCTTCCTCTGTTCCAAGTCAACAAGATGTCTTGTGATAAAGGCCTGGAATGGAACTGGGCATAGGGTACTGCCTCAGAGGATACCATCCTCCCTAGAAGACTCATACAGAGCCGAATGGAGGGTTGTCTGGTGCCCCTTATCTGACACACCTGAACCTTCAGGACACAGATCCTTACAGGTGGCAAGAATACTCTTGCTTGGACCATGTCTAGGATCAGACCTAAAAACTTTAGACTTTGAGCTGGTTTCAAGGCTGACTTGACAGTATTATCCAGCCTAAGCTTTTCAAGTACCTCACTGTGTATATTATGCTCTGTTCTAAAGCGTGTACTGAGTGATCTCTGAGCAGGAGGTCATCCAGATACCCGAGCACCAGGATACCATGGGCCCCTAAAAAAGAACCAGTACTAATGCTAGGACCTTTGTAAACACCCGGAACCTTTGATGAGGCTGAAAGATAGGTACATGTAAATACGAGTCATATCGACGAAGGCTTGGAAGTCTCCCCTCTGGAGTGAGGTTACTACTGAGCGGACAGACTCCATCCGAAAGGACTGGATCAAGAGATACTTGTTCAGGGATCTTAGGTCCAAAATGAGCCTCGTGTCCCAGTTTGGTTTCTGAACCGTAAACAGGTTTGAGTAAAACCCTGTGCCCCTTTAGAATAAAGGAACGTCTACAATCACTCCTAGATGCACTAGATCATGTAGTGCCTGAAGCAATAAGTTTATTTTTGGAGGATCCAAGGGGACGCTGGATCCTAAAAACCTGAGGGGGAACCCCCCGCGACTCCAGCTTGCAACCACAAGATATAGTTGGTGTTCCACTCGTCCTGAATTGTTATCCAAAACGTCCTCAAATTGCAGCAGCCTTCCTTCCCACCCAATGGAGTGGGGGAGTCCCCTCAAAAGGAGGGCTTGGTGCTGGGTTTAGAAGAATTTTGGACCCAGGGCTTTTTCTGGCTTTGACCTTGTGGCTTGCCCCTGGCCCTAGCACCCTGTTGGCGGTGGAACTGACTTGACGCTGAGACATTTGAGAAAGCAGTCCCTGAGGTTTTAAACGAGGGACGTCTGGTGCTTTCCTTCACAGGCAGTAGAGAACTCTTCCCTCCGGAACTCTTTTGGATATATTTGTCCAAATGATCACCAAATAAACATTCCCCATGAAAAAGGGAAACGTGCCAAAAACTTTTTACAAGGAAGCTCGGCTGAACCATGTACAGACAAGAGCCAAACAAGAAACCTGCTGTATTGAATCCTTTAAGGCGTCAACAGCAAAACAGCGCTCAAGGAAAATCTGTCTTACTTTCAGGCAGATCATCCTCCTGGTTAGGCCCATCAGGACGTTTGACCTGATCCTTTACGGACTCGCAAATACCAATTGCTGCAACAGCTGGCTGATTAGCTGAACTGGCCAAAGAAAAAGGAAGCCTTTAATAATGACTCCAATTTCTTGTCAACAGGGTCTTTCAAGCCCTGTGCGTCATCTACCGGACAAGCCAAGTTCTTGTCTTAAGGAAGAGACTGCTGCATCTACGGCTGGCATGCTCCACTTTTTAACAAACTTTTCATCTATGGGATATAAAAGGGAAAACCTTTTAGGAGGAACAAAAATCCTGTCAGGATGTTCCCAAACAGCATACACCGCCTGTTCCAACAGGGGGTTAGGGGAAAAACCTGTGCGGCATCAGGGATCCCAAAGAGGACCAGGGGGGCTCAGTCACCTCTGCCAGAGGCAACTTAAAGGCAGAACAAACCATTTTGGTCAGAGTCAGACTCAAAAGCCTCTGCGACTGAGAGGCTGACATCAACTGGATATCTTCTTGTCCAGATTGCTCGGAAGCAGACTCATCTGCCAGGCATGCCACTGAATTCTGAGCTTTTAGCTCTTCATCCTCAACACATTCCTGCTCCAGATTAGGAGGCTCAGGGGAGTGGGGATCTGTGACACTTCTTGCCACCCTGCAGGGTGGAGGCAATCATGCCTAGGGCCAAGGACAGTTCATGCTTGGTGATAAAGGGTGAAGCAGCAGCGTTGTCTGTAGGCAGAATACCAGATAGGCACAGTGGCTCAGATTGCATGGAAGCCTCTTGTCCTTCAGGGGATACGACTAGGTTTCATCAGGCACTACTGACAACATAGGTGTGCCCTTCCCTGTGTTAATCCAGCTCCTTTTTTGAACACATTTACTAGCCACAAAAAGAGTACTTGGGTGTAGTGTTAAAACACCTCAGAAGGGAGACCCTTTAATAGGGCTCACCAAGCCCCTACGCAATAATCCTGCTAAGCACCTTTAGTCTGCCAAGCAACACTTGGTTACTCATGTGACCCAGGTAAGGAAAATTGAACTACTGCAAATGTCTGTTTAGAGCCTGCTCTGTGTCCCACAGCTGCCTTCTGGAAGCACCGCATACTTGGCATACACAGCTTAAATAAGCTGTGTTTGCTCCGGAACATTCTGTGTGTGCGCCCAGATTTGCATATAACGCAAATCTTCGTGCGCCCAGATAAAGGCTACTGCGCATGTGCGGCAAGGCCGCGTGTGCCATAGCAGTTGTTTATTTGCCAAGTCCAGTGGCGCTTTAGCGAATGCACTGCGCCATGGACAGCAAACAACTGCTGAGCACAGCGGCACTCTTGTGAACGCATGTGCCCCATGGCGAACCAAGGCACAATGGCACCATCATACAGGTAAGGCAAGAAACAGCCAGACACGGCGGGGGGGGGGGGGGGGGGGGGAAGGTATACCTTGCAAACACCCACAGCTAGCCTAAAACTCCCCCGTATTGTCACTGCACATAGGCATCCAGCCTCTAGCTAGCTTGACCGATTGCTACAACCACTGGAACACCCCACAATAATAAAGGGGTTCCACTTACCTATCCAGGTGCAGTGCATCTTAGAAACTAAGAGCCCCATCTTCACCCTTAACAGTGGGTTCCTGTCACTTGAGGACCTTCAAGGACTGGGTACCCTTTTCATGTTTAGGGTTCACTCCCTTGGACCTGTACAGCACCCTGCAGGAATGCCTCAGCGCTGTAGTGTCCAGGATTCCACTTCACAGGGTCCAGTGCCCGGAGGTCGCATTACAGGCAAAACCTTGCAGGACCTTGAGTCTTCTTTGCGAGGTTCAGGTACCATTTATCTAAGCATATAAAGCCTGTGTCAAATGGATCTGATCGGTCAATCCCATGATTCATTTAAGAACCGTTTGTGGTACTAGAGACCTGGAGCTCAGAGCTCAAACTATGTCATCCATCTTGCAGACACTGGTAAAAAACTGAAGTACTTCCTGTATGGGTGGGGTTATATAGAGGATCACTTTTTATTAAGACCTTTGGTCTACCAGTGTCCATTCACCTGGAGATCGAGTATAATCCAGCAGGTAAAGAATATTACCCTGACTGCGTCCCATGATACATGAAAAAGAAAGAACATTCATTTTCCCCTGCCTTCGCCCCTTTCTCAAATTTTGATTTTCTTTAACTGAATAGTGTTTTTGGGGCTGTGATCCAGCACTTCAGTCCTTCTCTCCCCCAGGTGAGAATGACCTCTTTCCTCCCACACCCCCGATATGAAGATGTGCCATAGGGTTTCAGGTCCTAAGGCTTCAGAAACCTGTGGCACATCTGCACACATGCAGGTTTCCCACACATGCATGAAGACGGACTGTTATGGAGTTCCGAAGCTCAGTGTGTAGTCTTATGTGCTGGAAACACGTCGCACACCCCCTTAGCATTCTATCCGACCTTTGGGTCCCAGTAGAGCCGTGCAGCATATCTGCATATGCGGCAGAACAAATATGGTTATGTGGGGGGGGGACAAAACTAAAGGGGACTGAAACGCTTCTTTAACTTTTCTGCTGTTTGATAAATGTGTTAGACAAGTTTTGTTTTATAGAAAGATTTAATTTAAGCCACAACTCCGGCCCACTAGAAAGAAACCACTCCAATGCTCCACAAAAGCACTGGCTTTAACAGTACTCATGGTGGTCTCCAGACAGCCAACAGAAGAGTACAGACCATTCATAGGAATTAGAGGGGCAATGTTCACAAGCATACTAGGAAGAGGACCAAGCTGGGATGGTTTGCTTACAAAAGCCATGTGGTACCAAGGACTGCACAAGGGGAGATCTTGGGAGCTGACTAGAATCTTCATAAAGGAATCCTAAACAGGTTTATTTACAAGCGTTTGCTTGTCAAAGTGTTTCAAGTTAACTTGGTATGAGAGCCTTTTAACAACTAAAATTCCTCTATTTCTTACAAAGATGAATGCTGGAACCTAAACCTGCTAATAAGACTTGTGAAAGCACATATATTCCAATCACTACATTACTGCAGATTTATAGCTAGGCTGTATTTGCAATGCTGTCTGGAGAGCATTTGCTACTGCTTTGCAGAGCTAGAAGAACATGAGGCCAGTAAAAGGTAATACCAGCTCTACAGGAAACATTCCACAAGTATCCTGGGAGGCCTAGAATTTATTTTGGATTCTCTGCAAATAGGTCCATGTTCATATTAAGTGCATGAAGTAATCGAACATAATCCAAATAATTTTAATACAATACTTCACATACAGGGATGTAAGGGACAATATGGATTAGCAAACATTTAAAGATTAGTGTTCTTTATATATTACTTCTAATGGACTGCAGAGGATTATTGCACAATGCACACTCTGGTTTTTGCACTTTATAGTTGTAAAATGTCAAAACTACTGCATGGCAAACACATTTGTCTCAATCTTAACAGAAAGTCAGAACACTAGGATTTATGATAAACATGCTATTAGAATAGCTAGTTATACCTGCCTTTTAGTTATGGTACATTAAATGTTGCAAATCCAACTCGTCCAAAAACAAAAAGCCAAATTTGTTAGCAAATGCAAACTACAGGCAACATTTAAACCAAGTTAAACATCCTGATTATTTAATTTGAAATTCATGGTAAACCCTCAGTTTTACATACATTACAAAAAATTAAACCTACAAAATTTCCTGTAGAAAAGCAAACACTGTTCAGAAAGCTACCCTTCCAATTGTCATTTAAAAGCAGCCCAAAAATTTAAAAATCAAACCGCTTTATTACTTGCACCATCTTCTAAAGCAGGGGTCTCCCAACTATGGCCCAGGGGCCAGATCCCGCCCTTGGGCTACTATTCATCCCACTGACAGACACCATTCTTCCCTCTGATGCCAAAATCAAATGGTGTTGTCCCCAGAAAAGTATTAGAGGGGAAATCTTTCAATGGGACACTAGTTCTGGTGAAAAAATAAAGGTTTTGTCTATAGCTCTACTTTACCCATTTGCTGACTCGTCTCAGTACATTTACTGGGGAAGGTCACAACTTTGAATACTGACGTCATTTACTGCAGCACAAGTCGATCAGCAGGACCTAACCACTGATTTATGGCCGGGACCCACTGATCGGCAGGGCTCTTCATACAGCAGTGATGTGCTGTTTTTTTTTCTACCTGCAAAGCAGTGAGTAAAAACTGGCACATTGCCCAACACCACACAGTAAACACACTAAACATTGTTCGGCACACATTCAACCCCTTGGATTGCCCTAGATGTTAACGCCTTCCTAGCCAGGTTCATTAGTACAGCAACAGTGTATATTTTTTAGCACTGATCACCATTAGTGTCACTGGAGATGTCAGTTCCCCCCAGCGTCTTATTCCAGTATCAATATCATAGTTTATAGATTCTATAACTTGCACTCAAACCAATCAATATATACTTTGTTACCAAAGACAAGCAGCAGAATACATTTTGGACAAAATTTAAGACGTTAGATTTTTCTTATTGGATAGGCTTTATAGCATCAAGTAGAACATACTGAGAGTTTTCAAACTTTGGGTCTTTTATTTGTTTATATATAAAAAAAAAAAAAAAAAAAAAAACAGTGGCTATCAAAAATCTCCAAAAAAGGAAGCCATTTGTGTAAAAAAGGATGATATAAAATTTAGTTGCAAGCACCTGTTAAAAAAAAACAAACTAGTGCACTGCTGAACAGCAAAAAAAAAAAAAAAAAAAAAAAAAAAGCCTGGTCATGAAGGGTAAAGTCTTCTGTAGCTCAAGTGGTTAAGCTGGCCTTGCACTTGGCATTTTGGTCCAAATTGTTAAGAACATTTGTTTTATATTTTAATCGTTACAGTGGTCAAAATTAACCTTTGTTTTCAACCACAAAGAAAATTCAAAGAAGTGTGCTGGGAAAAAATTTTGAAGCAATGAATTTCTAACAGCGACTGGTTTTCCTAAAGGAAAATTACATACTTTCCAAAATTGTTTGTTCAAAGCAAATGAAATTTGAAAGTACTTTCAAATCAACATTGGTCAAAACAAACGAACTGAGAATTTTCATATGAAAACAAATATTTATTCAAAATATACTAGAGTAGGCCCAACTTTGTTTAAATTAGGTCCAAGGTCTGCATGACAAACTAGCATATTATGAAAGGCTTACCTAAAAATGAAGCCCTCCAAGAAAAAAAAAAAAAAAAAAAAGAAAAAGAAGAAGTGTATACAATAGTGTCATGTTCTTAAAAAGCACCTTCTTTCCCTTTCAATCTGCAGCTCAAATTTTTTCTGTAAAATACAATACAATATGGCTACCTGTAGGCGTTCTGTATACAGATAATGCACAGAACGCCCCCCAGAAATGTAATTTCCTGCTTGAGTGATTGGCTTATTTTCCCAGAAGTCTGCACTAAAATACAAGTCAGATTTTGGGCATCACCTGCAACAAAATTAGATTTTTTGGTGAGATACTTCCAAAGGGAAATCAATTCTAAAAAGGGATGCAGACCTTGCCAATTACCTCACAACAGCCCTGCAGGTGCTGGAGCTGACTATTATAAACAATACCATAAAGATTCACTCAGCACATGGACACTTAGCTTTTTCTTGAGAACAAAAAAGGTAGGAATCTGTAATATGTCAGAATCCCTGCAATGTACACTGAACAACCAGAGGGGATTTTTTTTTGCTGCAAGTGCGACAGAACACGAGAAACAAAACAAAAACAAAAAAAAGTGTAGCAAGAAGCCCTTTAAAGCCTTTGGGGGGGGGGGGGGAGGAACACACCCCTCACAAAAATGGTCCTTCGCACCCTTTTAGGTTGACAAGAGCTGAATTCTTGTCAAGACCTGTTGGCAGGAAAGCCATAATGTGAAGCACAGAGTAATCTGAACTGACCATGTTCGCGCCAGGTAAAGGAAGATTTCCAGGTAGGATAATAGGATTTTTTATAACAGCTTACCTGTAAAATCCTTTTCTTTCAATGGACATCACGGGACACAGAGCTTAAGTAATAACTGATGGGTTATATAGGTATCACTAGGCGATTGGACACTGGTCACACCCTAAACAGGAAGTTCAACCCCCTATATAATCCCTCCCCTTGCAGGGATCTCTCAGTTTTGTAGCCAAGCAATATAAGTGTATTAGAAGAGGGGTGGGACGTCTGTGTCCCGTGATGTCCATTGAAAGAAAAGGATTTTACAGGTAAGCGGTTAGAAAAAAATCCTATTTTCTTTCTCGAACATCACGGGACACAGAGCCTCAGTAATGACTGATGGAATGTGCCAGAGCAATGCCACCTGGGGGGGGGGGGGGGGGGCTGGGGGACACAGCCAAGTAGGGTGCAATCAGACCTGAGGACCCTGTACCGCTGCCTGCAGCACACTACGCCCAAAGGCGATATCCTCATGCCTTCTCACATCCACCTGATAAAATCTGGTGAATGTATGAACTGAAGACCAGGTTGCGGTCTTGCAGATTTGAGCCATAGAGGCCCAGTGATGCACTGTCCAAGAAGCACCAATAGCTCCTATGGAATGTGCTTTGACCTGAAACGGAGTAATCTTCTGTTTCAAACCGTAAGCCTGAATAATCAATTGTCGAATCAATTTAGAAATGGTAGATTTTGACGCTGCCTGTCCTCTATTGGGATCCCCTGGCAGCACGAACAAAACATCCATTTTGCGGATTTGAGCAGTTGCTTCCAGATAGGCCTTGACTGCTCTTACTACATCCAAAGAATGTAGTGACCCTTCTTCCGAAGAACAGGGATCTGTAAAAAAAGGAAGGCAGAACAATGTCTTGGTTTAGATGAAAATCTGAAACCACCTTCGGTAAAAAAAAAAACTAGGATGAGGGCGCAATACCACTATCCTTGTGCATAATCAAATAAGGCTCCTTACAGGAAAAAGCTGCCAAATCTGATACTCTTCTAGCAGAAGAGATGGCTATCAGAAAAATTAACTTCCTCGTCAGCAAGACCAAAGGAATCTGACGTATTGGTTCAAAGGGCTGTTTCCGTAAAACAGACAGAACCTAGTTCAAGTCCCAGGGGTTTAGGGGCGCCTTAACCGGAGGATAAAGACGCGTCACCCCCTGCATAAAGCTTCGGACCAAAGAATGCGAAGCAAGTGGCCGTTGAAATACTGATAAGGCAGAGACCTGGCCCTTGATGGTACTCAAGGCCAGCTTCATCTCTAATCCCAATTGTAGAAAATCAAGAATTCTACCAATCACATTTTCTGGGATGCCAACCCCTGGATTCACCCCAGGATACATAAGCTTTCCAGACTCTATGATAAATTACTCTGGAAACATATCTACCTTGATCAATACAAGGAAGCCAGACAGGACCTGAAACCCCACGGCTCTTCAGAACCTGGGTTTCAATAGCCAAACCGTCAATTTTAACGTTTGTAAGGCAGGATGGAACGCTGGACCCCGAGATAACAGGTCTGGGCGTGACGGTAGGGTACACGGGGAACCCGCTGTCATCCTTACTATTTCTGTATACCAAGTCCTCCTGGGCCAAGCGGGGCTACCAGAAGTACCGACCTTCCTGCCTGATCCTGCGAAGGAATCGTGGCAGTAACAGAATATGCGGGAATGCATAACCCAGTGAGAACCAATGCCACGGAATCACCACCGAATCCGTTCCATATGCAAGAGGATCTTTTGTCCCTGCCACAAATTTGATATAAGCCACTGCTGTGGCATAGTCGGACTGGATCCTGACTGGGCAACCCTGTAGCCTGAGAGTGCAGGCCTTTAGGGCTAGATATGCCGCACGGATCTCCAGAATGTTGATGGGTAGAGACCTCTCGGTCAAGGACCATACCCCTTGGACCGCAGACTGTTCCAGAACTGCTCCCCAACCCAAAAGATTGGCATCCGTTGTTACCACCGTCCAGGTTACCGGTAGGAAGGATTTCCCTTTCTGCAAGCTTTCGGTTATTAACCACCAATTGAGGTACTGACGGACTGCATGAGACAAGTGCATCGGAAAATCTAATGCCTGAACCTTATTGTTCCAGGCCGACAGGATACTGTGTTGCAACAGTCCTGACTGAAACTGAGCATAGGGTACTGCCTCGAACTAAGCTACCCTCTTTCCCAGCAGCCTTATACAAAAGGCGGACAGAAGGACCCTTCTTGGTCCTGACTACCAGAATCAGCTCCCTTAAGGCAGTGATCTTTGCCTGAGGAAAAAATACCTTCTTCCTGGCTAGCATCTATGATCAGACCCAAATATTCCAATTTTCTTACTGGTTTTAGGAAAGATCTTTCTAGGTTGAGGATCCAACCTAGGTGTTCCAGATACTTGACTGTGGTCCTCAAGTTCCCGTACGAGGCTACCGACCGGTCTATCAAAAGCAGGTCGTCTAGGTATGCTATGACAGTTATACCCTGAGCCCTTAACCTGGCCAGAGAAGGAGCCAAGATCCTTGTGAACACTCAAGGTGCAGTGGCTATCCCGAAAGGCAGAGCCACAAACTGGAAATGATGCCCTCCTATCTCGAAGTGCAGAAACTTCTGATGAGCAGGAAAAATGGGCACATGCAGATATGCATCTCTGATGTCTATCGATGCCAGCAAATTCTCCTCCCTGCAGGATGGAGACTGTCCGAATTGATTCCATGTGGAAGGATTGAATCCTTAGGAATCGATTCAGATCCCTTTGATCCAGAATGGGCCTGACATCCCCATTTGGCTTTTGGACCGTAAAGAGGTTGGAATAAAAACCCAATCCTTGATCCTTCGAAGGAACCACCATAATGACCTCTTGCGACAAAAGTCGCTCTAACGCTAGAAGGAGCGACTGCTTCTTCTCTGGATCTCTGGAGACACTTGATCTGAGGAAACGAGGAGAGGGAAACTCTTGGAACTCCAGTTTGTAACCTAAGGTTACCGTGGAGATTACCCATCTGTCCTGAAATTCTCCTGCCAGAGCCTTTAAGAACTGTAGCAGTCTTCCCTCCCACTCGAGCGAGCGGGGGCGCCCCTTCATAAAGAGGCCTTAGAGTCCTGTCTAGCAGGCTTTTTCCCCCAGAACTTCCTTGTCTCTGGGGTTTGACTCTTGTTTCTTGACCCAGACGGAGAAGGCCGTCGCGACTGCCTAGAGGCAGATGCCCCTGGCACTGGGAAAAAGTCAGTTTGAAACAGGGACGCTTACTCCTCTCCTTAACAGGTAAGAGAGTGCTCTCCCACTAGAGAACCTTTGAATATAATCATCCAAGTCTCCTCCAAACAACCTTGCACCATGAAATGGAAATCCAGCCAGAAGTTTTACATTGTGCTTCAGCTGACCAATTTTTCAACCATAAGATTCTACGCATATGCACCAACCCAAGTGAAAAACGATGGGTTTGCATGATAGAGTCTCTAATGGCGTAAACAGCAAAACATAAGGCCGCTGGAAGGTTAGCCAACCCCTGGGCCTGCTGTTCAAGTACAACTTTGATGACCTGCTTAACATGGTCTCAAGTATTGACAGACTCCGATCGCTGCCACTGCAGGTTGAACTACTTAACCTGCTAAGGAGAAAATATCCTTCAATAGGGATAACATCCTTTTATCCACAGGATCCCTGAGCCTCTGAGCATTGTCTACATGACAAATCAGACTACAGAGGAAATGGCAGCATCAATGGCCGGTATCCCCCACATCTTTATAAACATTTCTTCCATAGGATAAAGCGTTAAAAACTTTTTCAGACGGGAAAAAATGTTTATCTGGGTGATCCCACTCAGAATAAATGAGCTTTTTCAAGTAAATTATGAACAGGAAAAGCATGTGTTTGAGGAGGCTTCAGTGACCCCACAGAAAAAGAGGGTTCTTTAACGGATTCAGATACGGGTACTTTAAATGTGGAGCGGACCAATCCAGCAAGGATCTGTACTAAGACTTTCTCATCCTGAGAAGCGAAGAGGGCCCTTCTCCACTTGATTCTTGAGAAAGGGATTTTTTCTCCCATATCCCAGAGCTCCACTCCTGAGGGTCCCGGGTAACCGAGGAAGACCTAGTGCGTTTTCTTCCACTGAGTAAAGATGCAACTACGGCCATTAATCTTTCCTCTAGACCATTAATGATCGAGGAAAAAACCTCCTGTATACAAGGGCTGAAGTGCCAGAAGCAGGTGTAGCCCCTGACCTCAACAGCTCTCCCTGGCTAGCCATCCCTGGCCCCTAAGGGAGGGGGGTGCTGCTGCAGAAAGGGAGTCCTCAGAACCTGAAGGAGATCCCCTAGAGTCTCTGGTTCTTGGGGTATTTGAACCTCTTCTACCCATAGTGCAAAGCAACAAGGTGGAGGCATCACAAAATGAACACTGACTACTGAGCGATGTAGTCTGGCAAAAGCCTTGCTACCAAATGCCCAGTCTGGTGTTCCCTTAGTAAATGCTGCCTAGGAGAATGCCTGTGTCCCACCTTACATGCGACCATCCGCTCTGTGTCCCTCCAAAGGCTTTGTGCACCTGTAAAGTGTGCCTATAATAGCCTGCAGCCTGCAATGTGGGCGTCTGAGCACGCTGGACGCTGTGCTGATGCCCCACTCCCCCCCCTCTACCGCCCCCCCTTTCGTTTTTCAAAAAACCGCGTGCTTCCCGCGCGAGCCGACCCTCCGGGACAAGCCTGGAGGGAAGGCTGGGGGTGGAGGAGAAAGGAGAGAGGTTGGCAGTGAAGGGGGCCTGCACGTGCCAATGGCAGTGATAGTGCAGTGTACAACCGCTTCACAGACCACCAGCGGCCTCCCCCTAGTCTGGGGGGGATATCCCTGAGGAGAGCCCCCCATCCCATCTGGAGCCGGCTGGAGGAGCTTGTGCAGCGTGAAAACACTGGACAGACATCAGCATGAGAAGGTATGTGCTCTTGGCAGCCCCCAGTGGCAACAATAGGCATAGCATGCATTTACTTTAAAGGAGAAATCCTACTAGAATTAAAAATTCTGTGGAATCTCCCTTACCTTATCCAGCCGTAGGGTTCTGTTATACAGACCCAATCTTCACCTCTCACGGTGGGCTCCGTTTGAAAAAACCTTCAGAGACTGGGGCCCCCTACAGATAGGGGGATCCACAGTTCTGGGCCTGTAAAGCACCCGGCCAGAAATAAGGATAGAAAACCATTTTCTGATATGCGGGGTCCAGCTCTCTAAAAAGAGGAAGCGTTACAGGTAAAACCTCGTTATTTTGGACACGAGGCCCAGGTACCATCCAAATTGGGCCTAGAAAGGACACTGAGATGGATCCGGTTCGCCTGGCTTGCCCCAGTATAGGATATAGGATATTCCCTTTGGAGCTCAGCACAGGACATCTTTTACACGTCCAACACCTAAGACACTGGCGTAAAAACTGAGGTATCCCTGCAAGGGGAGGGATTATATAGGGGGTTGAACTTCCTGTTTAGGGTGTCCAATCACCTAGTGATACCTATATAACCCAGTTATTACTGAGGCTCTGTGTCCCGTGATGTTCGAGAAAGAAAATAGATTTTCCTGGAAGTGGCCTTTCTTGCTTTCAGCAAGGTAGGAATCACACAGATTCAGAAATACCTCTATCCTTTAAGACTTTGGTTTTGATAGCCAGGTCATTAAAGCCAGTGACTGAAGCAGGGTGGAATAGAGGGCCTCAAGATAGCAGATCTGGCCTGTTGGGAAGCTGCCAGGAGACACCCGCTAGTTTGAGTCTGTATACCAGGTTCTTCCTCCCTCGCTCCATTTTGTGGAGCAGGCGAGTCAGAATTTGCAGTGGAAAGAAAGCATACATACATATAGGGTCATGTTGGTTATTCATTGTCCTAGTGTGCTACTAATGATCACATACATTAATTATGAGCCCCTTGCACTGGAACAGAACCCGCTTTTACCACCGGTCTTTGCATCAGATTTTAGCTATTTCTGCTATGCAACAAGCAGCCTACTTGACAAAAAGCAGACTTTCTGCATCTTTGTCATATTTCCTTACACAGAGAGCACAAGATTCTACCAATCTAGTGTTAAAGTTCCAGGCTTTAAGTTCCACTTGCAAGCTAAGGGTGTTCTACTCCCTGGTACCTAATCCGGAACGGTAAGAAGTAGAAAAAAAAAAAAAAAAAAAAAAAAAAAATCTTCTAAGAAGTCTTCCTGGGCAGCATACGAGAGATAGGCTCCTCCTCCCCGAAACAGGAAACAAAATAAGTCCACCATTCTAAATTTCACAGTCTTACCTGCGTGCCTCAGTTGTATTAAAGCACCGAAGGAAAACTCATTAAGCTTAAAGCTCCCCCATTGTACCCGGTATTTGTCCTTTAAGGCTGGGAAGTAGTGCTGCCCTGGAAGACTCCCTCTCTCTCTCCCCCCCCCCCCCCCCCCCCCACCCAAGGAGGTTACCAGGTACCCATTTTCTCAAATAATCCTCCAGGGCAGCATCCGAGAGGATGTATCAAGCAATACTTACTATGGTGGGTGTAGAGACTGGAGCATCTTGAGACCAAATGCCTGGTCTTGGGTCGGACAGCTGGTCTATACGATAGTGCCTTGCGAAGGTACTGAAGCTCGACCATGTCACTGCCCTGCAGATCTGCTCCAGAGTTGCCCCTGCTTTCGCTGCGACCGAGGTTGCCCAGGCTCTGGTTGCATGTGCTCTGATGCCGCCTGGAGGAGTGATGTTTTGTGCCTCATGTCGTCTGCATGGCCAATCTTTACCATCTGCTGATGGTATTCTTGGATGCCTGCTTCTCTTTGTTAACTCCCGCATAGAGGACAAAAAAAAAAAAAAAAATGTTATGAGTGTGTTTCTTACATAGAGTTTGTTGTAAGTGTCTTTTTGTTGTCCATATTTTTTTGGAAGTGAAGGGATGATATTTTGGGTTCTATGGAATGTTGAAGAGACCTTCGGTAGTAAGGTCGGGTCTGGCGAGATAATTACTTTGTCTAAAATGTATTAGGCAGTATGGTTCCATTATAGACAGGGCTTGGATTTCGCTCACTCTTCTGGCTGATACTAGAGCCACCAAAAGTGCAGTTTTTAGAGTGAGGTTTTTGTCTGAGCTATCTTCCATCGGTTCGAATTGAGGGGAGAGAAACCCTCTAAGCACCGTGGACATGTCCCAAGTTGGAGTTCTATTCATTTTAGCCATTCTAGCCCTTTTAAGTGAAATTAGGAATCGCTTTATCAGCAGATCCTCTGAGTCTGGTGTCCATGAACGAGGAGAGTGCTGCCACTTGTACCTTCAGCGTGCCTTGGGAGATATTTTTGTCTGCTCCATCTTGCAGGAAATCCAGAATTGTTGGAATTATCCATCTGTTGGAAATCTGTTTGTTTTTGTTCCAGGAGACAGGACTTTCCTCACTTTCTCGCAGATTGCCCTAGTCATGGGCTTCCTGCTGTCTAGGATGGTATCACCTTGTCCGACAGCCCTTTGTTCTAAAGTCTTACCCTTTCAGTAACCAAGCCAAAAGCTTCAGGATTCTGTGGTTCGGGTGGTTGACTGGGCCCTGTGATAAGAGATCTGGCCGGTCCGTCAGTGTCAGGAGGTTGGATGCCGAGGTTCCTCAAGTGCCCTTTGGGGCCAGTGCGGTGCTATTAGTAACACCGTTGCTCTCTCTGCCTTTATTTTTTGAATCACTCTTGGTATTCTGGTAGTTGGAGGGAATGCATAACAGTTGACATCCTCAGCTTTGGCTGAAGGCATCTACTCCGCTGTTGCCATCTGTGGGATCCAGTGAGAAGAATGTTGGAGATTTTGCGTTCACTTTGGAGGCAAACAGATCTACCTCGGGTAACCCCCACTTTTGAGCGATTTGTGCGAAGGTAGTTTGGTTCAGTGACCACTCCGTCTGTTTTATGGCCTTCCGGCTCAGGAAGTCTGCCAGCGTATTGTCTGTTCCTTTCAGGTGGATGCCTGATATTAACCTGTTTGATTCTGCCCATAGTAGGATTGTTCCGTTTCAAGCTTTGGGACTTTGTTCATCTTTGCCTCTTTAGGTGTGCCACAGTTGTGGCATTGTACGATTGTACTTTTAGGTTTCTCCCCTGTATTGCTGGTTTGAATGCTTTTAATGCTTCCCCCACAGCTTTTAGCCCTCGTGATTGAGGAGGCTTGGGACCATCTGGAACTCCATTTTCCCTGTGTGCAGAGGCCCTCCATGTGTGCCCCCCCCAGCCTAGGGTGCTGGCATCAGTGGTGATCCTAACTGGGTCAGTTGGAATTCATTTGCACCCTTTGATGTATTGAAGCAGATTTAGCCACCATTGGAGTGTTTGACTGTGGTGAGAACAGGAATGGACTTGTCTAGGGATGAGTGGCTGCCATCCCATTGGGACAGAATAGGATTCTGTAGGAGGTCTCATGTGAATCTGCTCCCAGGTGATGGCTGGGATTGAAGAAGAAGTCATCAGTCCTAGCACTGCCATTCCTTTTCTGATTGTAATGGCGTTGGTCCCTCTTGAGAGGTTACTGCCCGCGTGATTTTTTCGTTCTTTACTTCCGTTAGGAAGGTTTTGGTTAGTCTGGAGTCCAGTACATGCCTAAATAGACCACTCTCCGGCTTGGGGTCAACTGATTTTTCTGCATTCACCATCCATCCCAGGTTTTACAGATAGGACATAATTGTGCGCAGGTTGTTCCCTAGGGTCTCTGCTGAATCTGCAAAGAACAGTAGATCGTCTAGGTATGGTATTACGCCAATGCCTTGTCGACTTAGACCTTTTAGCGCTTCTGCCATTATCTTTGAGAAGATTCTGGGTGCCGAAAAGATTCCGAAAGGGAGAGCTGTATATTGCAGGTGCAGAGTGGTTGCTGGCCCTTGTATTGCGAACCTCCGGAATATTTGATGATACTCCTTTATGGGGACATGTAGGTAGGCATCCTGAAGGCCTATTGTCACCATAAATGACTCACAAGGTAGGATGTTTCTGATCGAGTAAATAGACTCCATTCTGAATTTTTTGTATTTTTTTCCTCTGTCGAGTGGCTTGAGGTTCAGTATGAGCCTTAGCTTGCCTGACTGTTTTTTCTTTGCAAAGATATGGGAATAAAACCCCCTTTGTTCCTCTTGAGGTACATGGCGAATCACTTTCTGATCCAGTAGATTCTCCAGGGACTCTAAAAATGCCTTTGCTCGATCTTTGTCCTTTGGTAGCATGGTTACTAGGTACTTGGTTGGGGGGCGGGTGGAAAATTCTATTGCATAGCCATCCGTTATGGTGCGTATGATGAATTTGTTTTTTGTTGCTTCCATCCATTGGTGGGAAAAAGCTGCGAGTCTGCCACCCACCTGAAGAGTCATTGTTTTTTGTTCTTTGGGTTAGGAGGCTTGAGTATGAATTTACCCTATGAATTTACCCTTGCCATTTTTGTTTTTTGTCCCCAACGCTTCTTTGCTCCCGGCGTGTTGAATTTTTTGAATTGCCGAAAGGGCGCCTTCCCTTGTTTTTTAGGTTTGGGGAAAAACCTTGTTCTTTGCTGCAGTCCTGTCTAGTACAGGCCCAAACAGTAGGTCTCCAGTGAATGGAATTCTATATAGTCTATTCTTAGATGGGATATCACCTACCCAAGATTTCAGCCACAGGGCTCTTCGGGCTGAGTTGAGTAG
Organism: Lithobates clamitans; assembly: GCA_037952925.1. Classification (NCBI taxonomy): domain Eukaryota; kingdom Metazoa; phylum Chordata; class Amphibia; order Anura; family Ranidae; genus Lithobates; species Lithobates clamitans. The sequence goes on along the minus strand of JBBGZY010001024.1, from coordinate 263,337 downwards.
TGCTGTGGCCCTTGAAGATATTCTGATGGTTTCAGCTGAGGTATCGGCTAGAAAATCTGCCGCTCTGGTTAGTGTAGGGATGATTTTTATTAATTTTTCCCTAGGTGTGTCACTTTCCAGTAGTTCCTGAAGCTGGGTTAACCAGATTAGCAAGGTGCGGGCTGTGCAGGTGGAAGCTATTGCTGGATTGATTCGCAGCCCCTGCTTTCCAGGCCCTCTTTAAAAAAAGCTTCTATTTTCTTGTCCATGGTGTCGCCTAAGGTACCCACGTCCAAGGCCAAGTCAAATTTGTGACTTTTGCCAGAGAAGCATCCACTTTGGGGCATTTAGCCCAGGTTTTGGTGTCTGTCTCTGCAAATGGATATCTGCGCTTGACCACAGCTGATATGAAGAGTTCTCTGGACACTTTTTTGAAGATATCTTTAAGAGTTTGGTGCACAGGAAATGTTCTAGGTTTCCTGGGTTGTAGCCCTTTATACCCTCTTGTCATGTAGTGCGGTCTCTTTCTCTCTCGTAACACGGTGGAGGCAAGTGGATGGTAGGTAGACAGTAAAAAAACTGACATCTACCCATGCGGTGCCATCGGTGGGATCCAGTGTGGCCGGAGGTCAAGGGCAAAACAAAATCACCAGCCATCCAAATTAAAGCAGCAGGTCCCTCCAGCACGTGGTATGGGGAAAAATGCCAGTGCATTTGTTTCAGATTGGGGGGATAATTGCAGACCCCTCTGTAGGGGTGAAATCTCAGGCAGACCAAGTTGTTTGCCCAAATTTGCTGCTCCTGCTCGCCCTTCCAAGGCCCGCTGGGCTGAATGGGATGCTGGCAGGGGGTCTCCTGCAACTAGCACAGAGACAAGGTAAAATAAACATTTCTTTGGGTTTCCTCCGGATCCACAGGAGCTGCAAACAACTGAGGCACGCAGGTAAGACTGTGAAATTTATAATGGTGGACTAATGCATTTCCTGTTTCAGGGAGGAGCCCATCTTGGATGCTTGTGATAGTAGATCTTAAATTCTTGGTGTTAATCTCCATCTTGTGCAACAATGCCTCCATCAAAAGCTGAAAAACCTGCTCAAATGTTTTGGCTTTGGTGACATTTGTAACTGGGTCAAACTCGTACATACACAACACCCAAGGCCACTTTAGGAGTCAACGGGAGCATGTCAGACCCCTTTAATCTCTCCCGAGGTACTAGACAAGGGTGTCCGCCATCACCCCGTTTTCGATAGCGATAGAACTCCTTGCAGTTATGTTGAGGTGAATGGAGGGGGCGAGAGGTTTCCACAGAAGTAAATACGAGGATAAAATAGCTCTGTATGCAGACGATATCTTGCTATATCTAGCTGACACTCCGGAATCATTGGTTGCTGCAAGGTCTGCTATCTTTTCTGGTTTTAGGATTAACTGGAATAAGTCAGTACTGCTCCCATTGGATCCTCTTCGGGACCCGCTGTCCCTTGCAGTATCACAACTTGGGGTGGATACAGAGAATACCTACCTGGGGGTGACTATCTCTGCCCAACCTAAAGAATATATTTACCAAAATTTACTACCACTACTTCAGAAATTTAGATCTCAAAATTAAGTTTGGTGTAAACTCCCACTTTCCGTAGCTGGTCGTACCAGTCTCTTGAAAATTATATGGACGCTGTATTCCACAGAAATATTTCAAGAGATTGGGTACAATCTTCATCTTTCAGAGATTAATATGGCTGAATAAGCCAGCTAGAATGAAATATGAATATCTACAATATCCTAATGATCAAGGTGGGCTGTCTGTTCCAAATCCTTGGATATACTTCCTGGCGGCTCAACTTCAACATCTTGTGGGTTGGGAAACCGGGGCTTTAATGAATCTTTTGATATGCTTAGCACTTTGATAAAGCTAATCAATTACTCTTAATTCTTCTATTTCACCCTTCAATCAATATACTTACCCTACATTTTGATATATAAAGGTCTGGCAGTCTACTAAAATAATTTTAGGTATTAAGGGGCAACCTAGATATACTTACTTATGGTCAAATAGGGCATTTTCTGAAGTCTACCACTTGGAAGGAATTTCTAGATGGGAACGTGTGGGGATTATTACCTTGGTGCAACTGTATTCTGATGGAGTGCTGAAAACATTATCAGCTCTGTGTTGACTATGGCTTGGATAAGAGGGTTTCCCCCCTCCAATGTCTACAATTAAGACACGCTCTTAAAAAAACAAGGTATGGCTCCGACCGTCCCTTTATATAAAGTCCCTGTCCTGGACAGTGTAGTCCAAGCAAATAACACAAAGGGACTTATCTCTAAATTATATATGCATTTATTTTTACTGCTTCTAAAAAGTTTCCAATTCAAAGTAGACACTAATGCGAGATTGGTATTGATGTGGATCTAGAAGAAATGTGGGACCAAATAATGTAGAATATTCAGCTTGTCTTGATATCTCCAACACATAAAGACCCAACGTTTTATTTTGTACAGGGCGTACCGTACCAATATACACTTGTTTTGGAGATGCCCAAAATTGTATTGGCAGGATGCAATATACGATAAATTCTATATATCTCACTTACTCCTGATCCTGTCCAGTGTCTACTCTGGTATATAAATTTTAACAATTTAGTATATGAGGCAGTGGCCATAATAATGCTTTTTCTGGCATGTAAATAGCCTCTTGATGGATTTCACCTAACCCTCCTACCCTTGGGGGACTGGGTAAAAGAAATGGATAAACTATTTAAGAAAAATACTTATCTTCAACGTAATGCATCTTGAAATTTTCAGATAATATGGGAAAAATGGACAGACGCCCCATGTTCCAACTTTGGTTGAAAATGGAGTGGGGGGAATACATGTTATGCATCTGTTTTTTAGTCTTTGAGTGGTCGATTCCTCCTATACTAAAATACTTGATTTGTGCAAGTTGTAAAACTTTAAAATTATTATAAGAGTATGATGGTTGCTCTGGGATATAGTATTCCTGGACTTAATTCTTGATCATAAGGGGGAGGAGAGAGGGGAATTGCTTTCTCTCCTCCCCCCCATCACTTTCTTTCTCAGGGATTTTTTTTTTCTCTCCCTGTCGAAAATATTTTGAGGGAGTGGATGATAAATTAAAGGAATAAAATATAATGTTGTTGATGCTGATATATTTGGTTAAAAGGGAAGGAAGAAGGAAAGAAGAGTGAATTAAAAAATATAGATTTTTTTTCTCTTTTTTGTTGTTTAATAAGTGTTCAGTCTAATTTGTTATATTACAACTTTGAAAAATAAAATACAATTAAAAAAAAACCCTGCTTACCAGCTTCTGTGGAACCCTCATTACAAGGGGTCAGTTTGCACTTATGGCTGGGCCTGTCTCCAAATCACAAGGCTCTCCTGTAATCGTAGCATCAATTAGAAGGAAGTTCACCAAGAAAACAGTAAGCTCCAGTAACAAAACCTTAAAGGTTTATTAAAATAAAATATTGCACTTACAACAGCAATGCAACAATTGCGCCTTGAGTTTGGTGTCGGCTGGCACACAGCCAAACAAACCCATCCTTCCGGGACACAAGGGTGATTGTGACGTCAGCGCATCACTCACCCCTACGCATTTCGATGACAAGGACATCATCCAAGTTTGGTTATAAGCCATAAGTGCAAAGTGACCCCTTGTAATGTGGGGTCTACAGGAGCTGATAAGCAGGTTTTTCATCTTTTGGTGAAGGCATTGTTGCACAAGGTGGTGGATGGTGGAGATTAACACCAAGAATTTAAGATCTATCAAAATATCTGTGGACTTGTTTAATGGACATTTGGATCTTTATATGCCGGTTTCATTTTGACTACATAGCACGTTTCTATATTTATACATTACCTAATCTGGAACACCAGAGTCTAATTTTATGGATTTAAAGTGATAGTGAATGTAGGGGTATACTTTTGCAACAAGTCTGCATATTCACTAATTTGGATAGATAATGGATATGAATGAACCATGTAAGTTTTGTGGGTTGTCTGAAAGATATAAAATACAGAACACCAAAGAAATAAGTTGCAAGGATGTTTTTAAAGTTGAACTCCACCCAAAAAGGAGACGCTCAGCTTGTCTGCCTCCTCCCTACTCTGTTGACACATTTGGTACCTTTTAGGGGAGAAAATAGTACCTGGTTTTGATATGTATCCACCCCTACTTCTGTCTGAGCTTGCCATGGCGAACTCAGCCGGAAGTTCGGCCCCCGTCCTCCCTCCCTCCTCGGGTGGCCCAGAGAGTAGCAAGCTTCGCACATGCACAGTAGGGAGCCAGCTGTGAAGGACAAGGATGTGGAGTCAGATTAAATCACTTTGTAACAGGAACAATCTTGTCATCTGCCCTTCAGACAGGGAGGGAGAGAGTTTTCCTATTGTATAAAGATGGCCAAACCTACAATTTCCTTGTACAATTTTCCTTTAGATTTATCAGAATCATAATATCAAACCTAAACACTTTAAATTTGTATGCAATCAGGCAGGCACTTGCACTACATAGTTGAAAGGTAAATCTAAAAGGAAATTGAAAAAACATTGCATAATGTATGGCTAGCCCAAGGATGATTTGAGGGAAAGACAGCATACGGTCAGCTGGTCACACATGAAGTTCTGAGGAAGGATCCCACTTAGAGCTGCACGATTCTGGCTAAACTGAGAATCGCGATTTTTTTTTGCTTCTAAGATGGATCCTGATTCACTCACGATTCTCACGGCGTAACATCTTTCACATTAAACAAAATTGGGCTAACTTTTCTGTTTCTTTTTTTATTCATTGGTGTATTTTTCCCCAAAAATTGCATTTGAAAGACAACTGAAAATACAATGTGACAAAATATTGCAACAATAACCATTTTATTTCCTAGGACCTCTGCTAATTTATATATATTATATTTATATATATTATATTATATTATATTATATTATATTATATTATATTATATTATATTATATTATATTATATTATATTATATTATATTATATTATACATACACACACACACACACACACACACAGGCTTGCGAAAGTATTCGGCCCCCTTGAACTTTTCAACCTTTTGCCACATTTCAGGTTTCAAACAAAGATATAAAATTTTAATTTTTTTGTGAAGAATCACCAACAAGTGGGGAACAATTGTGAAGTGGAACGAAATCTTTTGGATTTTTTAAACTTTTTTAACTAATAAAAAAATGAAAAGTGGGGCATGCAAAATTATTCGGCCCCCTTGCGTTAATACTTTGTAGAGCCACCTTTTGCTGCGATTACAGCTGCAAGTCGCTTGGGGTATGTCTCTATCAGTTTTGCACATCGAGAGACTGAAATTCTTGCCCATTCTTCCTTGCAAAACAGCTCGAGCTCAGTGAGGTTGGATGGAGAGCGTTTGTGAACAGCAGTTTTCAGCTCATTCCACAGATTCTCGATTGGATTCAGGTCTGGACTTTGACTTGGCCATTCTAACACCTCGATACGTTTGTGAACCATTCCTTTGTAGATTTTGCTGTATGTTTGGGATCATTGTCTTGTTGGAAGATAAATCTTCGTCCCAGTTTCAGGTCTTTTGCAGACTCCAACAGGTTTTCATCCAGAATGGTCCTGTATTTGGCTGCATCCATCTTCCCCTCAATTTTAACCATCTTCCCTGTCCCTGCTGAAGAAAAACAGGGCCAAACCATGATGCTGCCACCACCATGTTTCACGGTGGGGATGGTGTGTTGAGTGTGATGAGCTGTGTTGCTTTTACGCCAAACATATCGTTTTGCATTGTGGCCAAAAAGTTTGATTTTGGTTTCATCGGACCAGAGCACCTTCTTCCACATGTTTGGTGTGTCTCCCAGGTGGCTTGTGGCAAACTTTAGACGAGACTTTTTATGGATATCTTTGAGAAATGGCTTTCTTCTTACCACTCTTCCATAAAGGGCAGATTTGTGCAGTGTACGACTGATTGTTGTCCTATCGACAGACTCTCCCACCTCAGCTGTAGTTCTCTGCAGTTCATCCAGAGTGATCATGGGCCTCTTGGCTGCATCTCTGATCAGTCTTCTTGTCTGAGCTGAAAGTTTAGAGGGACAGCCAGGTCTTGGTAGATTTGCAGTGGTCTGATACTCCTTCCATTTCAAAATGATCGCTTGCACAGTGCTCCTTGGGATGTTTAAAGCTTGGGAAATCTTTTTGTATCCAAATCCGGCTTTAAACTTCTCCACAACAGTATTACGGACCTGCCTGGTGTGTTCCTTGGTCTTCATGATGCTCTCTGCGCTTTCAACAGAACCCTGAGACTATCACAGAGCAGGTGCATTTATACAGAGACTTGATTACACACAGGTGGATTCTATTTATCACCATCAGTCATTTAGGACAACATTGGATCATTCAGAGATCCTCGCTGAACTTCTGGAGTGAGTTTGCTGCACTGAACGTAAAGGGGCCGAATAATTTTGCACGCACCACTTTTCAGTTTTTAATTGCTAAAAAAGTTTAAAATATCCAATAGATTTCGTTCCACTTCACAATTGTGTCCCACTTGTTGGCGATTCTTCACAAAAAATTAAAATTTTATATCTTTATGTTTGAAGCCTGAAATGTGGCAAAAGGTTGAAAAGTTCATGGGGGCCGAATACTTTCGCAAGCCACTGTGTATATAAATATATATATATATATATATATATATATATATATATATATATATATATATATATATATATATATATATATAATTTTTTTGGGAGGGGTTCCAAGCAATTTTCTAGCAAAAAAAAAAAATCTGATTTTAACTGTAAGAAACAAGTGTCAGGAAAAGGTTTAGACTAAGTGGTTAAACTTCCTGCATATTCACACAGAAGTTTTATCCCTTTGATCTAAGCTGGAAGAGTTCCAATGTTAAAAACTTGGCAGACTGCCAGAGTGAGCAGAGAACTCCATACTTGTTACATGAAAGAATGGGAAAAACTGCAATACAGATAGTCAGAGGGGGTGAATCGATATCGTGATCTTTTAACAATTGTGCAGCTCTAATCCCACCTATGAAAAGCAAGATTATTATGGTCAAAGGAAGTTTTACAGCAGGGATTGCTGACAAAAAAGGAAGAACTGATTAGGTTTCTATGGCTCCCAGAGTGCCCATTATAAAGTTTATCAAAAGAGCACAAGAGTCTGGAAAACCCCACCCAAGCAACTGATTGTGAGTGGGATTGACTTTGTGTCTTAGATTGTTAAACATATTGACCACTTTCTGCAGCCTTTGGTGAAACTTACTCTGTACTACCTTAAGGACACCACTCAAGTCATTATTGCGCCGGGTGGCCTTGTGATACTCTGCTTGTAACTGCAGATGTGTCATTATATACCACTATTACCCATAAGGAATTGGAAGCTGTTAAACATTTATAGGGACAGGACCAGTCCCTGCCTTCCAACCAGATACAGTTTAATCTGAACTTACTCGATTTTGCCTAGACTATTTTGGGAATTCTGGAAAGTTTTATTTGCAGTGAACGGAAAGCCATATTTGCCCCTAGTCCCACCGATTTATGGTGAGGTGGGAGGAGCAAACCATTTATGATATATCTGAAGAAAAATTAAGGTTTTGCTAGTGTTGTATAGGAGGAGGATGCCTTTTTCCTGCAGCAGGTTAAGATTCCTTGCATTGTTTTATGGATTCAAATTCTAATGACTGGGGGAATCGCTTTACCCATGAGTGGAGCCTGACCAATATTCACTTCCTGTACTTGGAAATTTACAAACATGAGAAATCTATGCACAAGGACATATTTTAAGTAGAACGATGGGAATTAATTTATTCCGGTCAACAGTTGTCACCATCCATCCTGGATCAAGGTAATACACAAAGGACAATTCCAAAGAATTTGCAGTAACTGTTCCCAGAGGGAGGATTACTTGAGACAGGAAGCCCAATTAAAAGAGCTTTGGGGCTATTCAGATGAAAGTCAGTAATCATTTTTTTAATTTTTATCTTTGGTATCGAGTCCTTTAGTGACCCATAAAGACGCTTGTTACAGAGAAATTAGTTAGGTGGGGACAAACATGTGCCATCATCACACAGACCGGCGGGACAATCTGACAGTATTTGTCCATTATGGTAAAGTCTTCATTTTTTGTAAGAAATATTGCTTAATATAGTAAGTAGTTTGCCCGATACTACATCGGGGCAGTCTCTTCTGTGGTTTATTATTTTGTGCCAAGTGCTTGCTTCTAGGAGTTGGAAGATAGTTGGCCAGAGCATGTTGTGCTACAGGGCAGCAAGGCATTGAATGATCTCCATTTGGGATCTAGCATTTTGGAAAGAGCTTATTAACTCTTTGGTAAAACAGTGCTTCAGCACTCTGTGGCACTTAAGCTGTGTGCATCACATTGAGTTGGCCATTTTTGGGGACTTTACACATTTGGACTTTAATTTTTCACTTGAACTTGAGCATGTAAATTTGATTCACTTTGATTTCAATTTGATTTATTTATTTTCATTCATACATAGACTGCACTATTATTCTTTATTTCTCATGAAATAGCACTATATTAATCTTGTATCCGTTATGAATTGCTGATGAATGCTTGTTCTTCATTATTTATGCACGTTTAATGTAAAAGGGATAGGACATAGATTTATATTTTACACATTTTGTATCTTGATTATGACTTTGGTGCAGTCTGTTATAACAAATCCTTTTCACTTAGAACATTATAATTAGGGTTGCACCATTACCACTTTAAGACCAAGTACTGATACTTTTTTTTTACTGTCATGCAACAGTGGCACTGATGGGCAGCACTGATGGGCACGGTCATAAGTTTATTTTTTACAATTTATATATTTAAAGCTTTTTTTTTTGGGGGGGGGGGTCTGTCTGGGGTTTTTTTTTTTATCAGCCCTGTTGGATGGGGCTTTGCTGAGAGATCAGGGGTCCAAACAGACCCCTGACATCTCCCTTTTGAGACAGGGAAAGGGACTGAGGACACAGATCCCCCAGTTAATGATCACAGACTCTGCATTCAGTAAAGGAAGGAGCCAGTAAATTAGATGTACACACTGGCTCATTCCTCCACTCTCCATCCTGACAGATCAGGGATGGGGGGGAACCGGAGCAGGACACAGAGCGGGGGAGTACGACACTGGAAGCCAGAGGAGAACCCGGGGAGACTAAACACACAGGGGGACAGTCAGGGGTGATCAGTGCGGCGGCATAAAGCAGCTGACAGGAGCAGGAGGGAGAAGTGGCTGTCAGCTGCTTTAATAAAAGGCTATCCAGGGATAAGTCTAGGTTACTTACTTGATGAAGGTATTAAGGTTACAGGTTTTTCAGGCACTTACTTGTTAAAAAATGGACTGATGAGATTTGATTTGGCCGATATGTGCCCTTTTGGTGGACTCAAAAATGAACCTGATGAGAGAGCATGTATTAGTTCAAGAGTTGAAACTGTATAGAATGACAACACATGGAAACCTGATAATCTGGCCACTTACCTAGGTAGTTTGCCATTGATACAAAGCACAGTCCTGTGATGTAGGCATCATAACCAGCTTCGTGTAGTTGCTCTGAGCTCGTGTTGTAACTTGGAAAGCCTTCAGCACTGTCTAATAGAAAACACAGGATTTTTTATAAAAATAAGTTTGCAGTTTTGTAAAAGATACTTGTCATATAAAGCCAGTACCAGTCAATTACACATGTAACCAAGCAGACAGTTCTAAAAAATTGGCATTTTGGTTGCTCTTGTGCCCAGTTGGCAATAGAAGGAAATCAATGGTCTATCAGACCTAGAAAAACACCCCGAGGGATGGCAACTATTCTAAAACTATATTTAGGCCTGGGGGTGTAAAATGTTCATACTTATGAGACTTGGATTTTTTTATTTAAATAATTGTAAATCCAAGTTTTGTGGGAACAGAAGTGATAATAGGATTTATAAATAGAGCAAATCATCCAACAGATATTCAACCAAGAAAAAGCTGTAATACTGGTATACAGGAGAGTTGGCAGGTCCTTCTTGGTGTGTGCCCCAGGTGATGGAGACTTCCTATTGGCTCTGAATATATTTGGTCTTTCAGTTGGCAAGAAAAGAGTAGTGCAAGAATGATACGGGGGAGAAAGTGGGGTAGCAGGCAGATGACATGTTTCAAGGACACACGCCCTTCCTCAGGCTTGAGAAAGGGGGCGTGTCCCAGAAACATGTTGCCTGCCAGCCACACTACTCTCCCTCCACCCCCCCCATCACATCCATGTGTGCTCTCAGAACTCAACACCACCACTTGTTTGATACCTGAATGGCTTGGCGCACCTTCTGCCTACCTGTAAGTTCTGAGCAGACTAACATGTAACTGCCCTGAGCAGAACAAGAATGGAGTTGATCAGGAGTCGTGTAATTGCTCAGGTCTCAGTATTAGAACTGATGTGAGACAGCTGCAGCATCACACCAATGTTCCAGCATGGATTATGAAGGTTGATTTTTTTCTTAATCCCAAAGTATTCCAATAAATGTATAATTTTAACCACTTCTGCACCCTTCTGTTTTTGGTCTTTACACAAGCTGGATTTGCCCTGATCTGTTATCGGATCAGAAGGAAAGTGGATTACAGTTTCCTACAGGGACCAATGGATCTTTGGTGGATTCCAATGGAATAGCACGACTTATACCTGTTGAAGTGGACCCCCTCTGACCCAATTATAGGAGCAGCCAGACACTGAATCATAGTTTCCCCCCCCCCCCCCCCCACAAGGACAACTAGTTTTCAGGTGGACCTTATGCTACTCCATTGAACTCTTAGAATACTTGAGGCACCACCTACACCAAGCTACAGCACGAAAAAAAAGCACCGCTCTGATCAAGGAGGCAAAATTATATTCTGTAAAGGTCAGCTGTTTCTTCCCAGGTCCTCAGGCTCGGATGTTCTCCCACACATCCATGTAACATAGCTCAGGCAAACAAATTGAGTCGGCCTCTCTGGAACACCTTCTGAAATTTATTGAAATATGGTTCAGTAAAAGCAAACGACTAACATGTTTCGGCAACTCTAGTCTTGATCACAGCACATTTAAGACAGAAAAACACCACACAGAGAATATACAAGTGATCAGAGAGTCCCCTCCCACTACTCAATTGACATCACATTAAAGTAAATTGGAATCAATGTGCAGATTGTGGGTGGTTCTCTAAATATATCACAATCGTTTAAAATCAATGATCTGGACAAACCGATATAGATTGAGTACATGGGAAGATGAATAGTGTAAATCATGTGTAGTCTAGTCCATTCGCATATGTTTCTAACTTAACCTCTAAGCACCTACTTTTCGGCTTATATTTTTTTTCCTCAGGTCCCAGTAGATATGCATTAATTCCTTAGCAGTCAGTCCCTAAAGTCCATGTGTAATAACTCCTCAGTGCCCAGTGCATGTGCCTTAACCCTCAGAGCCTTGCCTTCAGCACACCTGCGATAAGCCCTCATTTTTTCAGGGCACAATGCAAAAGGTCAGTCTTGTCTCCAAAAGTTGTTTCCGCTCCACTGGCTCATTCCTGGTTTACATTATCCACAGCAAAAAAAAAAAAAAAAATCTTGCCCCATATCCCACATGCCCACCATAACCTCTAAATTAGACTTCAAACTCCATCACATTCAATGCTAAGAAACCAAGTAGGTTATGGGGGCCTCCTTTGACATCCATTGCGCAATTCCTTCTGTTTTGGCTGGATTTTATTTTTATATTGTGGCCACATCCAAAAATAAACACCTACATGCTCATAGACTTTAAACTGTTTGCAACTGTAGTCTCAGGGACATCAAACTGCTTAGAGATGTCACCTTTCACATGCTATAATATCTGCTGTTTGGAATCATGTCTAAAAGGTTATCAGAAGAGTGACTACTTTTCTCCATTTTAATAGGCTGACGGACTGATAACAAATGGGATGCCAATTAAAGAACACTGCTGGGTTTGAAAAAACACTAATCCAATGGTTTAAATTCCTGAGTACTAACAAATGTGTTCAGGCCATTTTAGAATAATTTTTATAGAATAAGCAATTTCTCTCTTTTTACACTGTCTTACTCTGACAGACCAGAAGCATGCAGGTATAAAATGGGTTAAAGGTTTTTTCACCACTTTTTAGGGGGAACTCTTTCAATGAACTGTACGGGTACCAACAACTTTGTCAAAGATTGCAATGTCTACTATCATACCTTTGACAAGCCTCATGTGGCTATTGCCCCCTTTTATACCTTTGGGCTTTTCCTACAGCACATGCCATTGTCATACTTGCTTAACTCCACTCCACACCAAATAACCCTTCCATACTCCTCTCCTGCACGTATTTCCAGCCTTAATACATTCCACACTCTTCTGCACACACTGCACACTTTAGGCACATATTGCCAGAGTCAACATTCCTTCTGACTGTCCACTGTCATACCCACCATACTTCTCCGCTGCACACGCTGCCTGCAGTCTTACACTCTGCATTCCTAACCTCCACATTGCTCTCCAGAAAATATTGAATGCTGTCACACACCTACACGCTGTACTACTGCATACACTGTTTGCCAAGGTACTTAGTTTTGTCATATCCGTAACCTTCGTGACACAGATGTTAAAATTTGCCAGGCAAAATTAACGTACATTAAGTTGACAAAATCATACTGCTAAATTTGGTCTTGGCATTACTTGTGCTCGTGAAAGTATTAAAATATAGCATCTTTCAGCAAGCACATTTTAAATTTCTAATTGCATTGTTTATTTATACAGCATGAATTTGACATTGATTGTAAGCTTGCCGTTTCATACTTTTGCTATTGTACTCAATTCAAAGATGCATTTTACAAAGCTCCAGGGGTGGAGCAAAATGTGTTAGGGGCATGGCCTGGTTGGAGCCCAGGCTGAGGCTGTTAACACTTCCTTACACCAGACTTGCAGCAATGTGTGGCTTACAGGACCCCTTCTTCCATAAAAACATTACAAGTTATTAAAGCCATAGCACATCATTTAAAATGCTTAATAGGATGCTTGTCTCACTAGGACTGAACTGGCCTTTCAGTTGTCTCCAGCTTGGGTATATACTGGTCAGGGTCCTGAAGTTTGGAAGCTCTTCAGAGCATCGAGTGGGATGAAGCCTTCAGCCCTGGGTTCTTGTTTTATGGACAATTAGCACATTCTAGTATGGGGCCGACTGGTTCAAAGAAGTCCAGGATCGTTTTTTTTTTTTTTGGACTCACTTACCCAAGATGCTGCATCTGTCTCCCGGCGCCTCTACTTTGAGACCTGAGCGATTGAGTGATCGGCGGTGCTCAGTTTTCACATCTGAGAGGAGAGCTGTAGACCGTCGGTCACAGCTCTCTGCTCGCTCATTGGAGCGCTGAGCTGTGGAGGGGATGGCCTGCTCAGGCTCTCAGCAGCTCACTGAGAGGCTGAGCCGGGTGTAAGTCCAGGGACCTGGTGGATCCCGACACCGTGGGTCGTGATGACGCGAAGCCTGAACTGACAGCAGTGATGTCAGAGAGCAGACTTTTGCCCGCTCTCTGCCGAAAAAACAGGTCAGAGTGCAAAACGAACTGCACTCCTGTGATCCATAGGAGAAGTCCAGCCAAACAAGCTTTGGCTGGACTTTTCCTTTCAGGGCTGCATCCTCCTGGAGAACACAACTTGCTGCCAGGGAACAGCAAACATGAGGGACATGGGTGCCTGCACTAACACCAACACTGTTGGATTTAACATTTCTGTAGGAGCAGTGTGTGTGAACACATTGGGGTTGATTTACTAAAACTGGAGTGCGAAATCTGGTGCAGCTGTGCATGGTAACCAATCAGGTGCCAACGTTAGCTTGTTCAATTAAGCTTTGACAAAAAAACCTGGAAGCTAATTGGTTTTTATGCAGAGCTACACCAAATGTTGCACTTTGCAGTTTTAGTAAATCCCATTGTGTCTTGGATTGGGAGCCTGTATTCTAAGCTGGGAGTTTTTTTAGACCAGTGTTTCGACTCCAGTCCTAAAATACCCAACAGGTCATGTTTCCAGGCTCTCTATTTTGCACAGGTGATTTGATCAGTTTCACTGCCTTACTAATTACCACAGCCGTTTCTCATCTGAGGGAAATCCTGAAAACATGACCTATTGGGGTGCCTTGAGGACTGGAGTTGAGAAAACCTGGCTCTAGCCTGATGTGAAATGCTATATTCTCAGGAGGCTGTTTTTGCTTTGAATCATGTATGAAGCTGAAACCCCTGTGTGGGTAGCCCAATATAAAAAAAAATTACTTTTAAAACAAAAATTGAGCAAAGAAGGCCGTGAACCATACTTCACCAGCTGGATTGAATAAAATAACGGACACCAAATTAGAAAATTTCACCTTCACCAAAAAGATCCAAGAGAAGTTTCCCTTTAATGTGTAGTCATGTACAGCAGTGGTCATCAACCCTGTCCTCAGGGCCCACTAACAGGCCAGGTTTGCAAGATAACTGAAATACATCACAGGTGATATCATTTGCTGCTCAGTGATTGCAGTATTCTAGTCTACATCTCTCCAAGGTAATACATAAAACCTGGCCTGTTAGTGGGCCCTAAGGACAGGGTTGATGACCACTGATAAACAGTGACAAGATGGAAAACCCAAGCTGGAAACACATCTTTACATTCTACAACATATCAGACTGTCATAAGAAGCACTATACCATAATATATAAAAATACTACCCATATGTAAATTGAAAAACTGCTGTAAAGACAGTGAGTGACTTGATTTAATCTTTTAGTCCATTTACTCCAGTGCCCATGTGGATTACAGTATATAGGTAGGACCAAAGGCCCCCTGCAGGTCAGGTTAAACAAACACATCGCGAATATCAAATCTGGCTTCAAAAATCATTCAGTGTCCAAGCACTATTTGTTGGTACATGATAAAAACCCTGCAAACACTCTTTTCTTATGAATTGATAAGTTTAATTCTCATTGGCGGGGGAGTTCTCTTGTAAGGGAGATCTACAAACTTGAAATTTCATGGATATACAAAGCCAGAACTTATGTGCCCTATGGGCTCAACATTGATGTGGATGTGAGTGCTTTTATTGATAACTCCTAATGTTAGTTTTCATATCCTGTAAACTTGATCTGAGACACGGCTGTGGGGGTCTATCTACTCACTTTATCTATTCCTCAAGGGAGGAGAAGAGCAAAGGAAGGAAAAGGAGGGAAAGAAAGAAAAAAAAAAAAAAAGGGGGGGGGGGGGGAGGAAAAAGGAAGGGAAAGGAAAGGTTAGGGGAAGAAAAGGGAAAGGAAAGAAATCAAAACTTTTTTTTTTTTTAATGATTTTTCAATGATCATTAATATTGCACATGTATTTGTGTTGATGGATTGGTATATCAATTGAACAATCCACTATTCATCTTTAATTCAAACTTTATCTCGATTTTTATAATTGGATGTACCAGGTATTTCCCAATTAATTTAACCCCAAAAATTCTTGTCACCCATATTGACATAATGGCCATTTATTTTATTTACCCATTTGTTTTTCTTCTTCTTTTTTATATTTATACCATTTTATAATTTGCAGGTAATTGTGTTTAAACATATGGTGATACATGGATCCTTTAATTTAAATTTAATTTGATTATTTATCACCAATTTTTAAATTTATCACGTTTTCTTCTATGCCCACTGCACTATGTGGGACAGAATGTATGCAAATGCTTTTTATATTTACGGTAGGGCCGTGTTTACAAGGGGTATTATCCAACATACAGTTGCCTGTTGATCAGACTGTTTGACTAAGGGTTTTTTATTGCGCTATGGTATTAGTTGCCTACTACTAAGATGGCTACTACACATCCACATCCGGGACTCAGACCAAGGTGTGGTTCTATAAGAGGTGGTGACTCACACTGCCCGTTCCCCATTGACAATGTTAGCTGTGACAAAACGCATCTGAGGAGGTACGTGCCGACGTCGCCACGCTATCTCGTCGAGGACGGGACGCGTTTGCTTATGCCGGCCGGCTTCATAATTTAATGCGAGTTTTTATCGTTCGTCTGTAAGTGTAATGCTTTTTAGCTTAATAAACCAGTGTTGATGGTATTACACTATTGGTCCATATATATCTTTTTTGGGTACCATCTGATGTTAATTATGGTTCCGTGGGATCATTCCCCTATCTGCTGAGTGATTGATTTACATCCTATACAAAAGTCTTCTACCGTGACCTGGTGTCCTGTTGGTGTTACTTGCCTAGTCTGACCTGACATCTAGTAAGGAGGCTCTCTGTATGGTTATGGCCCCACTTGAATCGTTTTTTCCACTGGGTGGATTTTAGTTTTTCCTATTCTATTGCTCTTTTTTATTCAAATCTGGAGGCAGCGAGGTCTACACTTCATACAGGACTGACCATCAACCCAGGCTGGGGTATTAGCCAATTGTCTACTTTGGCTTACAGTTTGGTAAGCATGCACTCTTCATCATTCTTCTGTGAAAAGCACATAATTCACCTTGATTGCTGAAGCATCTGAAGTTTCCCCTGCACATGTGTTTATTTATTGGACTTTAAATAGCGCGATTTTTTTCTTGTTTGTTTTTGTGTTTATCCCACATTTATTGCAGCTTGGGGATTTGTCCACCCTACTGGTAGTTGATTAGCGCAGTTTTTTCTCTTTTCCATAATCTTTAAGCATGACTTACAAAAATGGGATTTTGATAAACTGCTATCTATCTATATACACACACACACACACACACATCAGTGCTTATACACCATAAACTTAATGGTTTTATGAAATCTTGCTGAGCTCAGTTATTGAAAATGCAGTTTATTAAACACAAGCCAATTACATATTTTAATAATAGGTACAGTTGACAGAAGCCAACTGGTTCTTGAATTCTTACCAACTTTAGGAGGTTTGAAAGGAGCCTCTTTTAATCTTTTTTCCAATTCCGCAAGGGATGTGTTATAAATAATTTCCTAGGTGTACAAAAAAAAAAAAAAAAAAAAAAGGAAGAAAAAATGAATTCCAGATGTACATTGCTCAACATTATAGCCAACTGCTGTATTTCGTCTACTCGACTACTATCATGTGGATGTAGTCTACAGCAAAACAGATCATATTAATGTGCTGGAAAAATGGGGACATGCAAGTACGCATCCCATGCAAACATAACCCAAATGAGGACATTTGAGGCTTTAAGATCCAAGATGGGTCAGCTAACTCATCCCCCCCCCCCCATTTTGGTTTGGGAATAGATGAGGGTTGAAGGGAAAAAAAAAAAAAAAGGTTTAGATCAGAAAATAAAATTAAGTGAACCAACATCGTACACCCTACCCACCCCACTTCATCTACCTCCGTGATGAGCTGTCAGTACCCAAGCCACTGGTGTAGTGGGTATGGGGGATTTGAAATCCCGGTTCTTAATTTTTCTGCAGTGGCTTCTATACAGGCAACAAGCTGATATTAGAAGCCCTCAATGAAGTGTTCCTAATCTCAGCTTGTTACCTGTATAAAAACACCTGTCCACAGAACCTGAAGCAATTAGATTCCAATCGCTTCACAATGGCCAAGATCAAAGAGCTGTCCAAGGATGTCAGAGAAAAGACTGCAGACCTACACAAGGCTGGAATGGGATAGAAGACCATCGCCAAGCAGCTTGGTGAGATGGTGACAGTTGGTGCGATCATTCGCAAATGGAAAAAACACAAAATAACTGTCAATTTCCCTCGGTCTGGGGCTCCATGCAAGAGCTCACCTCGAGGAGTTTCAAGGATCATGAGAACAGGGAGGAATCAGCCCAGAACTACACAGGAGAATCTTGCCAATGATCTCATAGCAGCTGGGACCATAGTCACCAAGAAAACAATTGGTAACACGCTGAAATCCTGCAGCGCCCACAAGGTACCCCTGCTCAAGAAAGCACATGTACAGTCCTGCCTGCAGTTGGCTAATGAATATCTGAATGATTCAGAGGAGAACTAGCTGAAAGTGTTGTGGTCAGATGAGACCAAAATCGAGCTCTTTAGCATCAACTCAACTCCAGGTTTGGAGGAGGAAGAATGCTGCCCATGACCCCAAGGACACCATCCCCACTGTCAAACATGGAGGTGGAAATATTATGCTTTGGGGGTGTTTTTTGCTAAGGGGACAGCAAAACTTCACCGTATTAAAAAGGGACAATGGATGGGGCCATGTACCATCAAATCATGGGTGAGAACCTCCTTCCCTCAGCCAGGGCATTGAAAACGGGTCGTGGATGAGTACTGCAACATAACCGAAAAACACACGGCCAAGGCAACAAAGGAGTGGCTCAAAAAGAAGCACATTAAGGTCCTGGAGTGGCCTAGGCAGTATTCAGACCTTAATGCCATAGAAAATATGTGTGGGGGAGCTGAAGGTTCAAGTTACCAAATGTCAGCCTCGAAACCTTAATGACTTGGGAGGATCTGCAAAGGAGTGGGACAAAATCCCTCCTGATATGTGTGCAAACCTGGTGGCCAACTACAAGAAACGTCTGACTTAATGCCAACAAGGGTTTTGCCACCGAGTACTAAGTCATGTTTTGGGAAGGGGTCAAATATTTCTCATTTCACTCATTAAAATACAAACCAAACTTATAACACTTTTGAAATGCGTTTCTGGATGTGTTTGTTCTGTCTCACTGTTAAAAATAAACCTATTAAAAATTATAGACTAATTACTTTGTCAGTGGGCAAATGTAAAAAAATCAGCAGGGGTCCAAATTTCTCCCACCCCCCTCACTGTATACACCTTCCCAGTGTGCGTTTCAGATCATTGCTCTGGACAGGCTTCATTATAGTGACAATGGTAGACCATGACTGCACAAGGCTGTCAACTAAGCTGCCTGTATTTTCACAGTGGTACATGCGACAGAACGACTATATAGAAGCACAATTTAGAGGCAGTTTTATCTTCATAAACCGGAAGAGGATTATTGGTGCACTAGGAACTCTGTAGCTGGAGCAAAACCAACTGTGGCTGGGGATGTGGAGTGGGTTACACCGTATGCAATAAGCAAATTAACTAAATAAAAGGACAAGGAGAAGTCCTTATTGAATGTGATGGTCCATTAGTCCTGGGTTGTACCCACAGGGAAGAAAAATCCCTTTGTCACACCCTTATTAGGCAGACGCTTGAGAGTGGAAAAGACTCTGCATATATAGAAAGAGAGAGAAGCAGCACCAATCTAAGTCAAGCAATGGTACAACCGACATTTATTAAAAAGCCAATTCTCACTAGAACGTGGATTAAATAGGCACATCAAATGGTAACAGTCATGCTGTGTGCAGAGATCCAGAGTTGCAGCTGCGGAGCTCGGTGTCATCACACCCTTCGCCAGGAGCACGCATGCTCTGATGGCATGCACAGATACAGCCTCTGTTGTATCCAGAGAACATTGTACTCGCTTCCCCTGCACCTCCTCCATCCAGCCCGGAACTCCAGAAACCACCAGAGCCGCAGGGCGTAATGGCAAAGTGTCCCACAGCTGCAACTCTGGATCTCTGCACACAGCATGGCCCGTACAATTTCATGCCAATATTCTCCACGTTCTAGTGAGTGCATTACCTTTTTAATAAAGTCCGTTGTTCCACTGCTAAACTTGGATTAGCGCTGCTCCTTTCATCACTTCATAACAGAAAATGCCTGAACCAAAAAACTTTATGTAACCCCTTCAAGGCAGGGTTACCAAGTATTCTTTTACTAAATGTTGCAGATTTATAAATATTAAATACTAGCAATTCATTAATGCACTTTGCATCATGAAACATCTGTGTAGCTCTAGCCTAAGAAAAACAGCAAACAAGCCATTAAAAATCTCAGTAGCAAGATAACATTAAAACTTTCCAGTGTAGCTCTAAACCATGATAACTGGTAATTTGCTCCTTTCCACTAAATTTTCAAATGACAGGCAATACTTTTTAGCCTGCAAGTGTCACTGTTAAAATTTAGCAGTTAGAAAGGAGAACAGTGTTACAGTATAGAGCAATGACATCAGTAGAATTCACAGGCTGTACACTGATAGAAGAGACTTCAGTATATTTGATCAATTGCTAATTATAGCAGTTTCTAGAAAAAACTATTTAGGACATTCTTTTAGAAAGAGCTGAAAAATGTGTGCAGTTTGTGTAATTCTATCCAGATCATTTTCACTTGGCTTTAGAATGGAGTGGAGGAAAGGTTAAACCCTACTGATACTATCAATATCACTGCGAGTTAGAAGTCAAAAACTCACTGCTCCAAGTCCCAAGCTTGCTTCTGGGGTCCTGTACCACTCTGTGTGCTAAAGAAAACGCTCATCCAGCTTAGCAAGTTTAGTATAGATAAGAAGTACAAAGCCACACACCATGAAAATACCCCCATTAAGAACCTCTGATGCATTTCACTCCAACTGGTCTACGAATAAGCCTAATTGGGGTGAAACACCAGCAGGTTGTGGCTTAGGTCAGGGACTGTCAAAGTCGTCTACTTCGATTAAATTGAAGGGGATGACTTTCATGAAGTGCGATTTTGTACTCTTTGCTAACTGTATCCCTAATGCAAAAAAGTTGCAGTCCTGCTAGCCTACGTCACTGGAGTGAGGAGAGGGTCTAATGCAAAAAATAAAAATATAATATATGAAGTAGTAGAAACCTGCCCTGTTGCTGCCTATAAAAGACTCACTCGTCTCAGTGATCCCCATCATTAGGACAGATGAAAATGAAATCTGTTACAATTCTCCTTTAGTTAATACAGACGTTTTGGCAGGGATTACACTTTAAAACAAAAAGTAGTGCATTCAAGCACAATTGCCATGGATACTTATAGTAGCTCATATTTGTTTCATGCCTTCAACTACATGCAGCGCTTCAACTATATATAGGAGCCAAACTAATCAGTAAAACCAAATGATCCAAACACTAAAATATTAGAATGTTACCTTAAAAGGTTGCGTAGTTGCCATAAGCTTGGTATCCAGGACTCTGAAAGACAGATTAGCCTACTTAAAAGTGGAAGGAAAATTACTGCAAAAACAAAGTCTTCTGTAAAACTGAATTGCTGGGGGAAAAAAAAAAAAAAAAAGCCCAGCAGAGTTGCACATTTTGTACAGAAAATCGCCCCCCCCCCCCCAATCCTTAGCTCTAACATTATCCTCATCTCTAACATAATGATAGCTTTCTGTAGTCGATTTTACTGTAGCAGAGGCACTGTATTAGCTCTAACAGGGGTTTGGGAGTTCACTGGATTTTTGGCAGGATCAGCAAGTATGTTTCTGTACTTGTAGCAGTTAAAACCTTTCACTGCCATGGCCATAAATCTTGCATGAGAGCAGGACTGCTTCAAGCAGGCAAAGTCATTGAAAGATAAGTTGACCAAAAAAAGCGCACATCTTTTTGCAGGTAAAAAAAAACAATTTTTATACTAGGAGCCTGGAAAGCACCGCAGGACTTCTGCAGACTATACATACATACATACATACATATATACACACACACACACACACACACACACACACATATATATATACCTCATGCTGCCAGGCAAATAAACACTGACTGGAATAAACTACCAGTGCGCTCAACAGTGCCATGGTAGTTCATTTAAACTACAACCCAACAGCTGAAAGGCTTTCGAGACTTGTAGTTTACAATTCAGAGGAATAAACAAATGAATTGAATTGTTTTTTTTCAAACCGTGACAGCAGGAGCCCAGAGAAGATCCCCACCCACTGTCACTGGGAGGAGGAGAAGGGGAATGGCTGCAGTTGCTGGAACATGGTATAGGTTCAATCCTAAATAAGAGGGGAACATTTCACATGTTACAAAAGGTTAACTTGTCCTTTAAAAAGCTCATGTCCTTGACTCTCCCTCTTCAGCTACAATTTAGCAACCAATAATTTACGGTGGAATTGCTCCCTGACTGACTAAATAGTGTAAAAAAAAAAAAAAAAAAAAAAAGTGCATTAATGGCCAATTCCACTCTATGGGTACAATTAAAAGGATATCGCATGCAATATTTTGGTCACGTATCCAAATACTGAATGCGATATGGAAAAGCTCAAGTCACTATAGGTTTATGCAGTATTTACCCCAAAAATAGGATTTGGTAAATGCCAAACATCAATTCACAAAAAAGTAAACAAAAAAGGACGTGGTCTAGCCACACGTTCTTTAATGAAAACTAGCTGGTTGATAAGGAGCTAGCACCCGCCACATCCTTCGTGACCAATGACTCATGACTTATCTGCTGTCAGCCAGATTCTCCCACTGACCGCAAAATGTAAAAAAATAGAAAAAAAAAAAAAAAAAACACACCACACACACAAAAATAGGTGGGTGTCCTGGCAAAGAACTTTGTCCCCATGCTGGATGAGGACAAGGACTTCTTTCACACAACCATGGTCCAGTGGTTTTGGGGGTACTTTGAATGATTTTGGAAGCCCCTTTAATAGCTGGCTGTCAGCAAATGAGCCTCTGTTAGGGGAACGGCGGGTGCCGGCTTCGGAAACGTCAGAAGCCCTGAACTGTCATTTAGCAATAGAAGGAATACCTTGCTCTTCAGCTAAAGAACATGAAAAGAAATTTAAAAAAATAAACGTTAAATACAGGAAAAAGTTACTTTAACCACTTCAATACAGGGCACTTAGACACCTTCCTGCCCCGACCAATTTTCAGCTTTCAGCGCTGTCGCAGTTTGAAAGACAATTGCGCGGTCATGCTACACTGTACCCAAACTAAATTTTTATCATTTTGTTCCCATAAATAGAGCTTTCTTTTGGTGGTATTTGATCACCTCTGCGGTTTTTATTTTTTGGTAAACAAATTAAAAAAAAGACCTAAAATTAAGAAAAAAATAAAAGTTTTGCTTTTGCTTCTGTTAAAAAAAAAATTGTAAATAAGTTTTCTCTTTCACGGATGGGCACTGATAAGGCGGCACCGATGAGGTGGCACCAATGAGCGGGCACTGACAGGCACCAATGATGGGCACTGATAGGCGACACTGATATGAGGCACTGATGGGCATCCCTGGTGGCACTGGCAGTGGTAGGCATTGGAGTGGGCACTGATTGGCAGCTGCCTGGGCACATAGTGGTATTTCCCTGGGGGTCTAGGGGCATACCTGGTGGTCCAGTGTGGATGGCTTCCCTGGTGGTCCTGGGCGGAATCCGAGGGGGGCCTGTGCTGATAAACAATCAGCACAGACCCCCCTGTCGGGAGAGCAGCCGATCGGCTCTACTCGCGTCTGTCAGACGCGAGTGAGGAAAAGCCGATCACCGGCTGTTTCTATTTACATCGTGATCAGCCGTGATTGGACACGGCTAATCACGTGGTAAAGAAGCTCCATCAGAGACTCTTTACCTAGATCGGTGCTGCAGGGTGTCAGACTGACACCCCGCAACAACGATCGACGCGATGCGCGCCCCTTGAGGCGCGCAGCGGCTCGATATTCCTGATCATGTCATACGACGTCCAGTCAGGAATATCAAACAACTTTGCCGCCGTCCTTTGGTAATAGGGCGGGCAGCAAGTGGTTAAATGCCAATACTCATGCAGCATTTGACGCTTAGTCCTATGTGAGGTAGTGCATTGCATTAAAAAGCAAGAAATCTGCTGCGCTTATATAAGGAAATAAATTGGGAGCAGCTAACACAATATTGCTGGGTACAATAACAAAAATATAAATAAAAGGTGTAGCGCTGATGAAAAATTGATGAAAAGTATGTGAATGTGATCAGTGCGGAAAAAACTTGCAGTTCATCCTAAAATTCCAAAGGAAGGGAAGAAGGCAAAAGCACCATCACCGACACCCAACACAACTGACTGTCAGTGTATGGAACATACACATTGAGCAATTGCAGGTAATTTCACCGCTCGTTTTAAACGAATAGTCCACCAAAAGAATCCCCTCACATAGATCCACCATAGACAGATGGCTGCTGTATGGTAACCTCAGCTGGGAGATGGACTCCGCAGGAGCAGCTCAGACATATTGTAAAGGACGAAATAAACTCATTGCGCAGACATCTGAAATTTCAACCATTTATTGAAAGATAAAAATGTAAACAAACTAAAAAAAGCAAAAAAGCGAGCATAAGACAAAAGGAAAGCGTCCAGCGCTTCCTACCATCAAGGCGGCGGCCACTCCTCTATACACATCACGTCTCTCATTCGCCCGACGTTTCGTCACAAACGTGCATTATCAGGGGCGTGGCTACAACGTGTGACGCTAGGTTATATAGGGAGTGGACTCGAGTACCAGGCCGGATATTGCGTGCGTTCCAACGGGGGATGTAGTCATTCCCCAACCATTGAACCGCACTATAGCCAATTGAATATGATTTACAGGGCGGAGGTGACGGTCCCCCGGCCTGTGAACCATCCTCCAGGAAGTCTGCTCATCATCCCCCAGACGGAAGTGATAACCTCACGTCCAATGAGAGACATCCCACCAGAACTATAGTGCTCTTACATCCAATGAAAAAAAGAATCACACCAGAACTGTAAGCAGAGAGGGAAAAAGACAGAAACAAGCAAGTAGTATTGAGAACCTAAGATCGTAATCATACCACTCGAGGTCATAACATACAAACTAAAAAAACGAATATATATATATATATATATATATATATATATATATATATATATATATATATATATATATATATATATATATATATATATATATATATATATATATATATATATATATATATACACATACACATACATACACATACACATACATACACACACACACAAGCATACATATATAGAAAAAAAAAGAATGCAAAAGAAAAATCTTTATCAACATTATGCGCTCGGGTCAAAGAAAGTGACATCTCTCAGTGACCGGAACGCAACCAGCATACAGGCGATTAGAAAAAGCCCATAAAACACTCATATTCCAAATAAAAATTTTGAATCTGCAAAAAAAATAAAAAAAAAATTAAAAAAAAAAGGATTTTTGGGGGGAAATACAAAAAAGAAATTAACATGGGAAAATAGGATTAGAAGATCGTAGAGGTGATAAGGAGTGGCGGCCCCTTGTGGCAATACTGCCACAATATTTTTTTACCTGCAAAAAGATGTGCGCTTTTTTTGGTCAACTTATCCTTTAATGACTTTGCCTGCTTGAAGCAGTCCTGCTCTCATGCAAGATTTATGGCCATGGCAGTGAAAGGGTTAAACTGCTACAAGTACAGAAACATACTTGCTGATCCTGCCAGAAATCCAGTGAACTCCCAAACCCCTGTTAGAGCTAATACAGTGCCTCTGCTACAGTGAAATTCACTACAGAAAGCTATCATTATGTTAGAGATAAGGATAATGTTAGAGCCAAGGATTGGGGGGGGGGGCCGTTTTCTGTACAGAACAATTGCTCAATGTGTATGTTCCATACACTGACGGTAAGAGTCAGTTGTGTTGGGTGTCGGTGATGGTGCTATTGCCTTCTTCCCTTCCTTTGGAATTTTAGGATGGACCGCAAGTTTTTTCCGCACTGATCACATTCACATGCTTTTCATCAATCTTTCATCAGCGCTACACCTTTATTTACCGTATTTATCGGCGTATAACACGCACAGGGGTATAACACGCACATTCATTTTAAGAGGGAAGTTTCAGGAAAAAAAACATTACATTTTAAATAAGGAACTTTGAAACAAAATAAGGGTCAGTGCCCATCTGCAGGCTCACCAGTGCCATCAATGCAGCCTGATCAGTGCCCATCTGCAGCCTCACCATTGCCATCAATGCAGCCTGATCAGTGCCCATCTGCAGCCTCACCATTGCCATCAATGCAGCCTGATCAGTGCCCATCTGCAGCCTCACCAATGCCTTCAATGCAGCAGCTTCACCAATGCCTTCAATGCTGTCTGATCGATGCCCATCTACAGCCCAGAGGGGAAAGGGAGGGGGGTGGGATGAGCACCGACAGATTACATACAGTGAGAACCTCCTATGATAGACAGAACAGTGGTCCAATGGTGGCCCAGGAGACGGGACTTCTTATTACAGAGGACGCCAAGTAAACAGGAGATTCTCACTGTATGTAATCTGATGACGCTCGTCCTGCCCTCTCCCTGTCCCCTCCGAGGCAGCTAAAATTGAAGTATTGGCGTTTAACACGCACACACTATTTGCACCTGATTTTCTTAGTGAAAAAGTGAGTGTTATACGCCAATACAGTATTAGTGCATTGCATTAAAATGTAGGCCAGCAAATTTTTATTGTAAAGCACACCGATGCAGAGCACACACAGCACTGCAAATTGGGTATTTGACAAGTCAAGAGTCAAAATTTTTAGCTCAAGTTACTTTACAGTTATGTACCTTTAAATCAGTGTTGGACAACCTTAACCACTGGCCTACTTGGGCACTTTCACCCCCCTTCCTGCCCAGGCCAATTTTCAACTTTCAGCGCTGTCGCACTTTAAATGACGATTGCACGGTCATTGCAACACTACCCATATGATTTTTTTATTTTTTTTTTTATCATTTTCTTCACACAAGGAGCTCTTTTAGTGGTAATCACTGCTGGTTTTGTTTTTTTTTTACTTTAAAAAATTTTTTTATAGTCTGTCAGTACATTTTGTAAATAAGACATTTTTCTCCTGCACTGATGGGCGCGATAAGGCTGCACCGATTGACACTAAGGCAGCCGTGACTAGTAATGGGCACCGATTGGTGGCACAGGGGGATTTACTGTAATCAGGGGACTGATAATCAGTCCCCTGATTACATGTCCGGGTGTTCCCTGTGAGGAGATGCCGCTGATCGGCTCTCCTCGCCTCCTCGTTAAAATCCTGCAGTTGGGTCATGGTTTTACCACCCCCAATACCCATCGTCTTCAGCTGCAGCAGCCAAAAAATAAATAAAAATGTACACATGCCACAGCAAGAATTAAACCCCACCCCCACCCCCTTTTGGTGGGTGTTACTGCCCATCAAAGTTAAGTAAACAGGGCCACTCTGCAAGCACACCCCAACTGCATGCTTCTGCTGGGTCCAAGGGGTTAAAGCAGGTGATGAAAAAGCAACACAATACTGCCCGCATTGACCCCTTGTTTGCTGTACTGCACAAGGTTGCAGGGCACTTGCAGAGCAACCTCATTCACTTGAATGGGTCACACTATACCCACCAACCATGAAAGGGCGCATAACTACTGCTGCAGTATGTGTACACCCCTGGCCACAGCAGCTAAAGGGGGTGCAGTAAAAACGTCTCAAGTGAGGGTTTTACCACCTCCCCAAAATTCAAATGCAAATAAACCTTTACTGTTCTGAGCCTCCTAAAAGGCTGCTTTGACACGGATGCGCTGCGGTATACCTGCACCCCAGTGAATCTGACTTTCCTGGGTTAGCTGAACTTTGCCATAGACTTATATCCTGCAGGTGTGTTGCATTTTCTGAAAGCGCACCAAATTTACTGCATTCAGAAATTGTACAGAACACTGATAGAATATAAGTCTATGGTTAACCGCAGCAAACCCACTGGAAAGCTGCAGGTACACAGATAGGCAGCACTGATGTCACGGATAGGCAGCACTGATGGACACTGAAATGCAGCAGTGACTCATCACCATTTGGCACTGATTGGTGGCACTGGTGCTGTGTGGGTAAACAGCAGAGCATCAGTGTGAAAGCAGTCCTATACCATTCCGCCCAGTGTATTGCTTCACACTGAACTGAAGATCTCCTCTTTACTGCTGGTGGAACCACTGGAGACTGCTAACCGGGATAAGAAGTGGTGTGCAGTTGGTATCGTTCAGCATGGGAGCGGAGCCAGCATTACAGAGGAGGAATCAGCTTATGCGGTACATACTACAGCTTCAACTTTACAAGTCGTCGCTCTGCACTGCACTCTGATGGTCTAGGATTGGGGGGGAGGGCAGCAAGCCCAGACCGTGATCTACCAGTCACCTAGCTGCATTAGTTAGCAATCTACTGGTTGCTGACCTCCACTTCAGCATTTACACGGTTCCAAAATTAAAAAAAACACAACACCAACAACACCAACAACACCAACAACACCAACAACACCAACAACACCAACAACACCAACAACACCAACAACACCAACAACCACTTTAAAAGACGTATACAGTTATTTATTAACGCACAACAGCTTTAGATTTTGCAAGAATTATCTAAGTCAAGTTTGGTGTGCGCTAATGATTCTAGTGTATCTTATAGAAACCATGGTTTTGATAAATATTTTCACAAATATCATGGGCCTACAAAATCTGTAGCACCATCTTTTTATTTTACCCAACCTGTGCTCCGTTTCCCTTGTCGGGACTTCCGCAGTCTGGTCAGCTAAATACTCTTCAGAAACATCCGCCCATAGGAATACATTGCAGGAACTGTCTAGGTATTTTACTGTAGTAGGCAGCAGCAGCTTTGTAATGGGGGACGGAGTGGGACAATTCTTCTCACTTAACGGCTTGTGAGGTCCTTGATGCTAGACTACTGGTGACAACTACAAATGTCCCTTTTTTTGCATTCCCTCCCTGCGCTGCAACGGTTTCTCAGGGACTTAACACCTTTTGAGAAGATTTGTGTGACTGGGGAGGTCGGGTCCCCACCCTCCCCCGGAGGGCCCGTCTCCCCCGCCACCCTCGGGGGGGCCGCACGGCTGTCTGTGGCCTAGTCATGCAGGGCTGCCCATCGCGGTCCCCCCGATGGGGGGGGGGGGACGGTCCACCCTCCGGTCGCGGTGTCGGGGTCCACCCCACCCTCTCCGACTCAGACCTCAGATCAGACGCGGCGACCCGCTGAATTTAAGCATATTACTAAGCAGAGGAAAAGAAACTAACCAGGATTCCCTCAGTAACAGCGAGTGAAGAGGGAAGAGCCCAGCGCCGAATCCCCGTCCGTCCGGCGGGCGCGGGAAATGTGGCGTACGGGAGGCCGGACCCACCCTGGCGTCGCTCGGGGGCCCAAGTCCTTCTGATCGAGGCCCAGCCCGCGGACGGTGTTAGGCCGCTACGGCGGATGTTGTCAATTACTTACAGAAGAGTTTTTGCTTGATTCTCAAGGTGACACTGGGAGAATGATTTAGGGACTACTTTCTCAGAACAGCAAATAAAGCGTCGATAAAGCGCCCATAAAGTGGTGATCTGTAATGAATACTAAGAAATTTCTTTTAAGATTGTCACCAGGTGGTACAGAACAACTGGCTAAATTCTTCCCTCACTATACCGGGCTTTACTGGCACTGTAGAACTCATTTGCAAAAATTTGCCAACCTCTTTTGGGATTGCAGGGCCTTACAAATTTCCTGGCGACCGGTCCAAAGAAATCACACGACAGGCCTCTTTGGCAGATGATCCAGCTTCATCTAACCCAGGGGTCTCAAACTGGTGGCCCTCCAGCTGTTAAGAAACTACAAGTCCCATGAGGCATTGCAAGGCTGACAGTTACAAGCATGACTCCCGCATGATGGGACTTGTAGTTCCGCAACAGCTGGAGGGCCACCAGTTTGAGACCCCTGATCTAACCCATATGTCGCGTAAACGCTACAAGAAATCTTATCTTCTACAGCTATTAAATGCCAACTAAGGCCTGCATCCCCATTGTTTGGAAAAAAAAGTCTCTTCAAAAATGTGGGACAGTGGTTTAACAGTAAATAATATCCAGGAAATAGAGGACCTTACGGCAGCCCATGGGGAGAAGACCTCTTAAATAAACCAGAAATGGTTTTACTGGAATGACCAAAGTACTCTTGCAGATACAATCAATGGCTGCGAGTCCCTCACGTGTCAGTTGCAATAATGAGCCTTTTGGGAGATGGCATTTTGAACATTGATGGATCCCTTATTGTCATTTCGTTTTTTCTTCCCCTACCTTTCCTCCATCTCAATCATTCTGCTCCCCCCCCCCTATTTCCCCTCCATTGAAGAACTGACCCCCCCCCGGGGTGGTGGACCGTGACCGCAAGATTGTTTTATTCTCTTTTACACTAGTATTCATTCTCTCTGCTTTGCTGGGGTATCTTTCCAGTTATGGGTTTTCTTGTTTCTCACAAAACAGGAGACACCTACACACTGAATACATCGGTTTCAAGATTTATACTTTATAATGTATGTGGAAGCTCAGATTTTACCCCCTTCCTGACCAGGCCATTTTTTGTCTTATGGCACTGCGTGATCATGCAGGTATTTGATCACCTCTGCGGTTTTTATTTTTAAGCGCTAAAAAAAAAAAAAATAAATAAATAAAAATTGGAAAATGTAAAAAATTATAATATAATTATACATACATACATACATACTGGGGACGGAAAGTAATCAGACCCCCTTAAATTTTTCACTGTTATATTGCAGCCATTTGCTAAAATCATTTAGGTTCATTTTTCTCTCATTAATGCACACACAGCACCGCATATTGACAGAAAAACACAGAATTGTTGACATTTTTGCAGATTTATTAAAAAAGAAAAAAACTGAAATATCACATGGTCCAAAGTATTCAGACCCTTTGCTGTGACACTCATATTTAACTCAGGTGCTGTCCATTTCTACTGATCATCCTTGAGATGGTTCTACACCTTCATTTGAGTCCAGCTGTGTTTGATTATACTGATTGGACTTGATTAGGAAAGCCACACACCTGTCTATAGAAGACCTTACAGCTCACAGTGCATGTCAGAACAAATGAGAAACATTAGGTCAAAAGGAACTGCATGAAGAGCTCAGAGACAGAATTGTGGCAAGGCACAGATCTGGCCAAGGTTACAAAAAAATTCTGCTGCACTTAAGGTTCCTAAGAGCACAGTGGCCTTCATAATCCTTAAATGGAAGACGTTTGGGACGACCAGAACCCTTCCTAGAGCTGGCCGTCTGGCCAAACTGAGCTATTGGGGGAGAAGAGCCTTGGTGAGAGAGGTAAAGAAGAACCCAAAGATCACTGTGGCTGAGCTCCAGAGATGCAGTCGGGAGAGGGGAGAAAGTTGTAGAAAGTCAACCATCACTGCAGCCCTCCACCAGCCGGGGCTTTATGGCAGAGGGGCTTGGCGGAAGCCTCTCCTCAGTGTAAGACAAGTGAAAACCTGCATGGAGTTTGCTAAAAAACACCCGAAGGACTCCAAGATGGTGAGAAATAAGATTCTCTGGTCTGATGAGACCAAGATAGAACTTTTAGGCTTTAATTCCAAGCGGTATGGGTGGAGAAAACCAGGCACTGCTCATCACCTGTCCAATACAGTCCCAACAGTGAAGCATGGTGGTGGCAGCATCATGCTGTGGGGGTGTTTTTCAGCTGCAGGGACAGGACGACTGGTTGCAATTGGGGAAAAGATGAATATGGCCAAGTAGAGGGATATCCTGGACGAAAACCTTCTCCAGAGTGCTCAGGACCTCAGACTAGGCCGAAGGTTTACCTTCCAACAAGACAATGACCCTAAGCACACAGCTAAAATAATGAAGGAGTGGCTTCACAACAACTCCGTGACTGTTCTTGAATGGCCCAGCCAGAGCCCTGACTTAAACCCAATTGAGCATTTCCGGAGAAACCAAAAAATGGCTGTCCACCAACGTTTACCATCCAACCTGACAGAACTGGAGAGGATCTGCAAGGAGGAATGGCAGAGGATCCCCAAATCCAGGTGTGAAAAACTTTTTGCATCTTTTGCCAAAAAGATTCATGGCTGTATTAGATCAAAAGGGCGCTTCTACTAAATACTGAGCAAAGGGTCTGAATACTAAGGACCGTGTGATATTTCAGTTTCTTTTTTAATAAATCTGCAAAAATGTCAACAAGTTTTTCTGTCAATATGGGGTGCTGTGTGTACATTAATGAGGAAAAAAAAAAATGAACTTAAATGGTTTTAGCAAATGGCTGCAATATAACAAAGAGTGAAAAATTTAAGGGGGTCTGAATACTTCCACTGTATATACTTATGTTTTTATTGCTATTCCTTCTATATGTCGTGATGAGGTGCTCCTGTTGCCTGATTGGACAAGTGAACAGAGCCCGAGCAGATGACCACATCTTCCTCACCGAGACAAGACACCTCAAAGCCCAGCCCATGTGCAAGACAGAGGACCCAAGACCGACCGGCGATTATTACAGCTCACCATGTCGTGTCCTACCTATAAGTCATCCCTCCTGAAGAACAGAGTCTACATGTCAAGCCGTTTTCCTTTGCGGACTCATATGGAATGTAAGGACTGATTAATTTCAAAAGAAGATCAAGATTTATCGAGGGTCACATGGGAGCATATGACAGAAGGAGCTGTTGTGGAAATTTTTATTAATGTAGGTTGTCAGATGTCCCCCCAGTGTCAGTTTTGTTGTAACACGCTCATGCAAGGGTATTCGCACAAACAGACGCTGGTGCAAGACCATTGGATGCGGAAGCCTTCCCGTGGACACGGCGGATCTGTTTGCTCTTTTAAGGATGTTTGTTTATGCCTCACCAAGCGACTGACCACTCCTTGGCGATCGCATTTAATCTCTTAAGTAAGCAGATCTGCGTACTAGGGAACCATAGCATAACCACTGGGCCATAATGTAGTATGGCTCGCATCATTGGTAGCATTGGGAATGTGCACATGGTCATGTTCAAAACCATGTGCTCGCCACATGGTTTTGCACGTCACTACTGCATTTCTATTTGAAAATATGCATGTGTGTCATTGGTTCTTTTGAATGAATATAAGTGTCTGATTGGCTGATTCTGAAGCCAGCACCCTCTTGTTATCCAAGTATAGTATAAATAAAAGCAGCTTGGCTATTTTGTTCAGGATGATACTGAGCTTGAGGTGATATCAGCATCTGTTTATGTTAGAGAGATAAACAATCGCTCTTTCCTGGCATTATATAAAGAGAGCTCTTTGTGCGTTTAAGCGCAAAGAAAATATATGCTTATAGGGAGAAGCTTAAATTTTCCCTGACAGCAGGTACTGCAGAAGGATCCATCCTGCCCCTCTGGTAGTCCACAGCCTCTGCTGCTTCACTAAACACCAGCAGCCAGCGTCCCCTGTTCGCGCCATTTATGGAGACCAGAACCAGTGTCTCCAGCGCCCGATGATGACATCATATGCCCCGGAAGTGACCCTCGCTGGATACTTCCTGTGGGCCAGCTTGGAGCGCAGTAGCTCCGCCCCCTCGAGTGCCACGGCTTCCTCTTTACCCTGCACATACAAGCCACGCTGTCGGTGGTGAAAGGATACCACCGTGCTGCCTATGCAACCCGCGCTATGGGACCAGAAATCACCTCGGTCTTGGCCCTCTCCAGGCACTGAGATCATAGTCCAGTCTGTCCCCTTCAAAGCTCATCTCTTTTTTTATTGGTGAAGCCCACATGATAGTCATATGTGGGTGTATATGCACTGGTAAATTACACAGCCCTCCTTCCCTCCACGTTCTCATATTGCTCAACTATGAGGGTGAGATAAGCTGGTGATTGATGAAGGCTTCACCTCCCTGTTGGTCCCAACACACACACACATCACAGAAAGGTTGGAGGGGCATGGCACAGCCTGGGATTGACAGAACCTTGACCAGATTGCTATACACAGTGTGAACAAAATGAAAGTCATGGTCACACAAATTTCACCCATGTCATGTTAAAAAAAAAAAAAAAAAAAAAAAAAAAAAAACACACACCACACACACACACACACACACTTTGAAATGTATTTGTATGAAGCTCTAAAACCCTTTGTTGCCATTTTTTTTCTCTATTCAGAAAGCTTTTTTAATTATGTAAGGTGACTGGTACAGCACCAATCAGGGATGTACAGACACAGACTAATACATCAGCATAGTACTAGGAACTCCTCCCTCAGATCTGATGCCTGGAAAACGTCATGTGATCTTTGAATAATGAAATTTTTTTTTATATTACAGTGGCATGCTGTTTATACATAAATAGAAAGGATTTTTGCAATTGTATGCTTAGTAGCACTTTAAAAAAATATATATTTTTTTTAGAACAAGCCTTCAACAGGCACCACATGTGCTAACTTCTAGAATGAGCAATACAAAAATACCATGCCATTTACAAAATAGTGTTTTTCACAACCCCACCACCAGTGACCACAAATGCAAAGATTGCCGTTTATATTAATCCTCAAAGCCTACCTTTTTTTTTTTTATAAGCTTAAACAATTGGGAGTCATTTTAAAAAATGGGGGAAAAAAAAAAGGGGGGGTACACTTAAGATCATCATCAATTCATAAATACTTTATAGTCTTTATGACAAGTATATGGTTCAGGCTACACCATTACTGGAAAATATATTTAAAATGCTCACCTTGGAAATACAGAGGATGTGACTTCTTTAAACTCATTTAATTCCTGCAAAAAAAGGAAATGCAATATTACAGATCTAAATGCTTAAAAGTAAATATCCAAAAAACAGGCTGTTCTGTACACAAATCGAGCGACAGATCAATGTGTGTACAATCAGTCTACCCATACATGAATCAAAACTCAGCCAGTCCCTGCTGCATCCCAATAAAACCCTTTTTTTTTTTTTTTTTTTTTTTTTTTTAAAAGTGTTATAGTTGTCCGCGTCCTCACTGGAGAAATTCATTAATTGTTACCAGGACAAAAAGTAACAGGAAATCTATGTGGGGCTACAAAATTCCAACAGCATCATGAGCAGAAAGGGCAAAGTTTCTAATGGACACCGTGGCAGCAGTAAATGCATGGCAGGAGTTTTAATCCTCTCCCATGCATGCATCCATGTATGCAAGATTTAGCTGAACCTGCAGTTGATTTTTTTTTTTCTTGTAATAAAAAGAAATCAATGCTTTTAACGCAATAGATCTAATTTTGTAATTTACAAACAAAAAATAAAAGATTGAGGTACCAACTTACATCAGGTAACTGACAAAAAAACTGGTGTATTGTGTGCATAACATCCAGCAGCATATTGTGCCCAACCACAAGCTTACCCTGCAAAGAAACAAAAACAAAGTTTATTACAACTGCTTTAATAAAAAAAATAAATGGTGTGGTTCCTTTAAAGCATGATAAATAGCATAATGCTGTTGCAGTGCAATTGGTCTTTCTTTGATCTAAAATACCTGGTCGTTCCTGCCTGTTCCTGTGTCCCCCCTTTGTAAACTGACCACAGTAACTGATCCATAATGTGGTCATTTTACATGCCTCTGTCGTGCTTTTTTTTTTTTTTTTTTTTTTAAATATAATCCAAATGCATCCTCTCACAGCGCTGCTCTGTGGTCATGTGACATCCCACCGGCTGACAGAGGGAAATTGCAACTCCTCCCGCTGCTCTCCTTAGATCAGAGAAGTAGAGTGGAGGGAGGTTACATAACCATAGCAGCGCTGTGAAAGAAGCTATATTAGGAAAATATACACACAATATTTTCTCTTTTTAAAAAAAAATACAGTACTTCAGATCTTGCTAAAACAGAGAATACAAGTAATGGTGTTATGCGAATATGCACAACCACTTTAAACGGTTTATGCCAGCTAGTCATGAAAATTCTACATTTGAACAAATACACAAGCTACTATATGACACTTCTCTGCATCAACCTGTCGTGCAAAATCCCTATAGTTGCCTGTATGCACAAAAAAAACAGCTTATTTTTGAACTGGCTCTAGGTTTCAAGGTGCATGCGCGAAGCTGATCATGGCAGACACAGCCCGATTGAGCTCTGCCACGGGACGACTCAATCCAGGCCGCATTCTGCAAATCAAAAAGGAAAGCTGAAAATAGCTCCGCTGCAGCTTCCGGGGACATTTTTTCCCCCGGCTGGGTGGGAATATGGACGATCGCACCCGCACATGAGACATCCTCTCAAGTTAGCACTCCAGAGGACAATCAGAAATCAGATCACTCCGCAGGCAACAAGGACTGCAGTGCCACCCCAACTGCTCTCTCCAGTCCCCAGGATGGCATCCTGTCAGGCGGAGAGTCCCCATTCTCCATGGGATCATCAATAGACAGGGCCATGGGAGATGTATTCAGCCAGAATAGCCTGCAGGCCTTCCCTGGAATTGCAAGTGCTCAGCCTATTGCCCAACCACAAGCATACTCTGGGGATCCTATAATTCTTGCAAGATTTTCTGCTATGTTAGAGTAGGGTCTGGAGAAAGCTAGCAAGAAAACAATGATGATTTGAAGCAGGCGTTCAAAGATTTGGGGACTAAAACACACTTAAAATAAGCTGGATGATACAGTGGACAGAACAAATAAGCATACTGATCGCATATGTGATCTTGAAACACACTTAGAGGAGGCACTGGCAAAGATTGACGGTCTGGAGAATAGGTCCCGCAGATATAACTTACGCATAAGGGGCCAACCAGAATCGATAACAGGGGTTCAGGAAGCCACTACTACACTGCTAACCACTTTATTACGAGATCTTCCTCCCCAAAAGCTGGAATTGGACCGGGCCCATAGGGCTCTTACAGTCTTGCACCTCCTAGGTACATCATTGTAAAACCGCATTTTTACAGCGTAAAATAGCGTTATGCAAAAAGCCTGTGAGTCATCTTCAATCCAGCCACTGGGCCATGGAGGTACAAATTTTTGCAGACATCTCCCAAGCTACAATGCAAAAACAGGTCCTTCAAGCCCCTGCACCAGCCTTTGCAGCAGAAGGGAGGTAAATACTGTTGGTCATTCCCCTTTCACTATAAACTCCACCACAAAGTCTTACTCGTTTTCAACTTTCTCGGATAGAGAAGCACTAAAAAAAAAAGCGTAAGCTTCATCTCAACATAGCTTCCAGCATCACCCAATTCTCAAGCTTCTACATCAGGCCAGGGTCGTGGTGGTAAAGAGCGTCCAGTATCCCCATTGTGGCAACCTGCTAGAACCACCAGAAGTCGCTCCTGAAGACAAATCAAGACCGTGATGGTTGTTCTGGGATGTTCCAATTACTCCTTTATTTTGTGGACTTTCTGACCACCACTGCTCAGGGTCCCTCGATTATTAGTTTCCCTAGGAACAACCTTTCCTGGATTAGGATTCAGCGTTTCTTTTTTTGGACTCAAACTGTTGCTTCACATAGATGCTTCTCCGAGACCAACACAGGAGGGCACTCAAGTTGCATTTTTGAAAGGGGAGCCCTCTCAATAAAGGAGTCGGATCACTAAAGCTACCTTAAAAGTCTGCTATAAGATAAAGCCATTTTTTGATCTCGCCTCTAGAGGGCTCTCTAGTTCTATTGTTTAATGTGAAGAACTTCTTTAATAAAATTACATTAGATTAAGGCCATCCTCTTATGTCATAGCTTTTATATGGTTTGTGGTTTACAGTGAACCTTCATTTTGAGATTATGTTATAGTTGATGGCAGGCCTGGGACGTTCCGACGATATCTACTCCTAACTCCAACACCACTTCCTCCTGCGTATGTGAGGGGGTGGCCCTGGACGTCGTAGTTCCTTTTTAGGGGCCTGGTTTGCTCATTAGACAAGTAGCTTGTTTTGGACATTTCACAGTTCTATGCAATGGTTTGCTTTAAATATTCCTTTCTGTCTGTCACCCATTTGTGGGAAATTCATCTTTTTTCCCCCTCAGTCTTTCTACTCTACATGGTTCATGTGTGAGTCCTGAAAAGTCAATGCCTTGAGATCCTGCTAGTGGGTAATGCCTTTGCTGGAGAGGTAAGATCCACACCTCATCACACACTATGGCTGACCCATCTGCATAAAAACCTATTAGCCTTTTAACGCACAATGTACAGGGCTTAAATTCAACCGTAAAGTGGCACAAGGCCTTTATATTGCCACTCAATGGGGGCCGATATGGTGTTTCTTCAAGCAACTCACTTTCCATCTTCCTACAAACCCCACTAGGTCCATAAACTATACCCAAACTAATTTTTCGCAAACACTTTCGACAAAACACGGGGGGGGGGTAGCAGTATTAAAAAAAAAAAAAATCGCTAAGGGAGTAGCTTTTTCCCCCTTCTCAGACTGTATCTGACCCGGAAGGTCACTTCTTGTTGGTCAAGGGGGACCCTGGAGGGCACTTTGGTGACTCTTCTCACCTATTCTGCCCCCAAAGACCAGCTGACCTTTTTGCAAGCGTCATTTCTAAAAATGTTACCCCATTTGGAGGGGTACGCTCTTGATGGAGGGGGGGGAGGAGATTCAAACATCCCCTTGGACTCTAGGCAAGACGCGCCTACCAGGTTCTCAAATCTTGAAGCCCACTAAATTGAGCACGAAATTGCTACATGACCAAGATTTTGTGGACGTCTGGAGAGAATGTAACTACTAAAACGCGACTACACCTTTTACTCCCATGTTCATTTGACTTCACGCATAGACCATATATTCACATCTGCCTCATTCCTACCCATCTGCACTGCCGCCAAGATCCTGGAGACCCCGTGATCTAACAATTCTCCAGTAGTGGCCCCTTTATCTTCGCTGCCAAGCCACACGGCCTCTTATACCTGGCGACTAAACGAGTCCCATCTTAACAATCCAACGACATGCCTCGACATTGAGCTGGTGCTGAAGGAATACTTCTCCCTGAATGACCCAGATCAAACCTGCTCAATGTGTAACTGGGCCACATGCAAGGCAACAATCGGGGGGGGGATTCGGATTTAGATAGCCGCTAGACATAAAAAGACATTATAATGCTTTGGTGGAAGCAAAAAAGACAAAATCAGCTTCCCTACTCAAAGAACACAAAGCCCTCACCTAGACTTAGTCGGATCAAGTCAGCATGTATTGAACTAAATCCTACCTTTGTGCTACAGGAATTCCAATACTTCTGGGAAAAACTATATAGGGCTAAGGAAGCTACTAGCCAAATTGGACTGACAGCTTTACAGAACACCTCCCCATCTCAAATTTAATGACAGAACATAGAGCTCTTTTGGACAAAGACATTACGGTTGAGGAAGTGCCGACAGCCATTAAACAGGCTCCAATGGGCAAAATATCAAAATTTACCAATTTTAGCTCCCCCCGACAATGCTTTAGAGCCATACAAAAAAAAAAAAAAAAAAAAAAAAAAAAGAAGAGGGGGCCCAATAGACGAGGATTCTAATAGAGCTTTTAGAACCCTGATCCCCAAACTTCAAAGACCATAGCGAAGTGGACAACTACCGCCCAATCTCTAGTCAATCTCTAGTCTAGTCAATACTTCCTTTTCTGGGGCCTGGTCCTAAATTTATAGTTTCGTTACACTCCCTATATAACTCCCCTACAGCCCAGATTGTATTGCGCGGTCACAAATCAGACCCATTCCCCATCTTTTCGGGCACTCAAAAGGGATGCCCTCTATCCCCCCTT
Organism: Lithobates clamitans; assembly: GCA_037952925.1. Lineage (NCBI taxonomy): Eukaryota > Metazoa > Chordata > Amphibia > Anura > Ranidae > Lithobates > Lithobates clamitans. Next base: position 224,124 of record JBBGZY010001024.1, on the reverse strand, counting down.
CTGTTCATTACAGCCATTGAAAGAGTAGCAATAGCCACCCGCCAGCATTCAGGGTTTAGAGAGGTGGTAGGAGCCACAAGCACGCAGATGATTTACTGTTACTCATCACCTCCCCACATACCACTCTGCCGAATTTGCTGTCCCTTTTGGATCGCTTTGGGAAAATCTTGGGTTTGTTAGTAAATCCAGATAAAATCAGAGGCCATGAATGTTAACCTGCCAGAGTGGATACTACAGAATCTATATCCCTTGCATATATAAGAGAAAATCTAACTCCTAACGTTTCATCACTCTAAAAAGGGAAACTACCCGCCATTATTCACTAAACTTTTGGAGGACGTGAAAGCATGGTCTGATGTGAGCTCTTCTTGGATGGGGAGAATATTCTCAAAGATGACAGTCCTACCCAGAATATTGTACCATTTCAGAACTAAGCCCATCCAGGTCCCCATTAACGAAACGTGGCAATTTCAATCAAAAATCTTCGGGTATATCTGGGGTACTAAGGTTAGAAGAAAAAACACGACCCACGATGTAGGATTCTAAGAAAATAGGAGATTTGGGAATGCCAGATTTTAGGAATGATTATATAGTTGCACAACTAAGCTGTATCAACTGCACAGCAGACATAGGTCAGACTGGTTGTCCTTAAAGGACCAAGCTTGTTCCCCGCTTGCAATTGGACCCGGTGCTTTGGACTTCCTCGCGATATCATAAATGGATATTAAGCCCTATGCTTTCCCACTCTATTAGTCTATGGGATATGGACCTTACGTTTGCCACACACCAGCGGCTCCTTTGGCAATCCCTCATTTCCACCAGGATTCCAGGCTGTAGGCTTTGACTGGTAGTTAAACAAGGGTCTTTACCACATTGGAGACTATACTGAGCATTGACGGTTACTTCATCTATCACACTTCGTTAAACAGTCTGAAGATGCCCCACTCGGAAACTTCCATCTACAGCAAATCTATAACTTTCCTAAATCTCTACAGCAATCCAGCCCAGACCTAGCAGTACGCACCACGTTTGAAAATAAATGCATGCAGGAGGTCTCTGAAGGGGGGGGGGGCGCAACTCCATGCTATTTAAACCATTATCCAACCCTACAGTCAGGTTGAATTATCCGTTGGCCTGGGAGAGGGACCTAGCCATTTCTTATGAGGTGGAGGACTGGCACAAATTGAGCACACGGAATCACAAAGCGTTTTAAAACGTGACTTTGGCTGAGGCTAGCTGCAAAGTGCACGCTAGATGGTGCCTAGTACTAGAACACCTCTCGAAGAGGTTTCCAGGCCTCCTGCTTTAGAAGATGTGGTCAGATAGGCATGCCTTTACATGCATGGTGGACTTATCCTAAAGTGCACCTATTGTTTCAGTCAAGTCAATTAATATGATTAAAGACGCGAGTATTGCCCTACTGAATAAACCAGTTGAAAATGTCCCAAGGCACCACAGACCTTAATATATTTCATGTTCCTGGCAGCCAAAATGGCTATTGCAACCGCCTAGAAAAGGCCAGTAATAGACATAACCCTAAGGAAGAATAAACCAACTTAGATAATGCTAAAATGAAAAAATGGTTGGTGTCTTGTAAGATTTAATGTATGTAGCAGCAATTCTCAATTCCCAAGGTGCTCATCAGATATTTTGGTTCTAATTTTGCCAGGGCTTCTATGGATCACATGAGTGCAATTCGTTTTGCACTCCTGTGACCCATTTTTAGCAGAGAGCAGACTCTTGAGGTCACGGATATCAGTCCAGACACCGCGTCAACCCAACAATGGGATTCTGGATCCGCCAGGAGGCTGGTTTGACACCCAGCTCAGATTCTCAGCAAGCCGCTGAGAGCCTGAGATGGCCAGATCCACCCCCCTCTCCAGCTTAGTGCACCAATGAGCGCAGAAGTAGAAGAGCATAGAGCTGCGACTGACAGTCTGCAGCTCTCTGCTCAAGGAGCTGTGAAAACCAAGCACTCGGCAATATTCGAATGCTCGGTTTTTAGTGTAGAGGCGCCGGGGGGAAAGAAGCAGCAGAAGCAGCATAGAGTATGAAAAAAAAAAAAAAAGAAAACACCACACACTTTAGGATCTTGAGGGGGTGGTTGAATCGAGTTAACGTGCAGCTCTAGCCGACAAAAGCCAAGTAAAAATGCAGACCAAAGGTGCTGACGATAGGCCAAAAAGCAGGATCACAAACTTGGACAGTGAACAAGATAGAGTAAATTAGAAATATTGTAACCACAAAGTGGTTAAGCAAGCGACAGGCTTAGGATGAAATGCAAGGCACCATGCACTCACAGAAACCTGGACAGATGGTAGAATGTGAGTCGGGTGGGCAAAGGTTACCAAAGTCACTGTAGATGGACAGCAGGAATGGATAGATCCATGTAGCTTTTTGCAATAGGAGCAGAAGCAGGGAGATGTGTCAATGGTTTAGGACAGGAAAGAGTGCAGAGCACATGCTGGAAATGCCAGCCAGAGCTTGACATGCACAATCGGCCCTATAGCGATAATCCATGCCACAGCAGAGCTGGCAGAAAGTGAGTAATAAGGGAGCAAAGCAACAATGACAATCCTGGTGCCAAGTCCAACCAGCCTATTCACCAAGCAGGTCGTCAGAAACCAGTCAAGCACAGAAGCATTTTCTGCAGCTCTGGACCTGGAAAGAACTCCACAGCCAACTTTTTCCAGCACAAACTATGGAAACCAGAATCCAAACATTACATCCAGGATAGCCTCGCAACATCCAGTGCTATAGGGTGCAGATGCAAAAGTCAGGATGAGTAGAACTATGCCAGATGGCCAACAATCGAATGGAAATCTCCAGCAGCATGCGCGTACGCAAGTGTATTCAATATTGGGAGGAAAAAAAACAAACAAACAAAAAAAAAAAAACACATTGGGAAACACACACACACACACACACACACACACACACACACACACACACCAGTGTAACCCAAAAAAAGGTTCTAAGACTTTTTGTACTCAGTTATTGCATTTGTCCTCAATAGCTAAAGACTAGGAGTAGAGAAATGCATTAAAAGACTATAGAACGCATTCAGCAAATTCATGCAGTTAATTACTTACAGAAGTTGAAATTGCATTAATAATTCTTGAAAACCCTACAGCATCATTAAGCTCTTCCTGCAACAGAAAAACACAATAAGAACTTTAGGTCAAAAGAAAGTATCGAATTGTGCTGAGAACATCAAAATCCCCCCAGAACACATCACAGGAAATGTTTAGCATTACAGGGCAACTGACATACCTGCTCCTTTGCTTGCTTTTCCTGCTCTTTCTTCCTTCGTTCCTCTTCATCAACTTTGCTAATAACAATGTATCTTTCCTTCTACAATGAAACAATGTTATTTAGGATACCCTAGGGCTATCACCGATAAGACATTTACAATAAAAAAAACAAAAAGCTGAAAGAAGAAAATTACATAAAGCTAAACTAAATAAAATAAAAAAAATAAACAGTACAGACATACCAAATTTGTTGGTACCTACATCGCAAAGTGAAATAACGCTATATTCTGCCTGAAAAAAGTAAAGGCCAAGTTGACCTTCCTAAACAGGTTACAACCGTATTTAGGGTGTAACATGTTAAGCATGCACCCACTCTCCCTCCCCCAACAGCAGGCGGGGGATCCTCTCGCTGCACCCACTGTCACAATTTGAAGATAGCCTGGCCATTCGGGGCTCCACCCACACAGCTGCATAATTCATTCACAGATTCCAGGGAATTAAGACTTCAAGTACCGTCATCCACAGCAGTTGCCGAATTGTAGTTCTCTATGAACTGAGGGCACTCTACCATTTTATTGTTTTTTCCTGCTCTCAACTGCCTGCCCATATCGGAGGCACAGACAAAATGACTATCCTGAGAGTCTGCAGGAGCCCAGCATTGCACCTGCAATCTGCTCATTACGGTTGCAATGCTCGGCTGGGGTCCTTTGCAGAAAAAAAATAAATAATTTTACCTGCAAAGAATGTGCTTTTTTTAAAATTTGGCATGTAAAGCAAAGAAAAGTGAGAAAAGATTAAAATAAATGGATCAGTGGTATTTCAAGATCAAAGTTGTTCTCCAATTAGTAAGACATGGCTTTGATCATGTAATTTGTCAGTCGGTCTATTTAAAATAGGGAAAAGCAGTCACTCGGCTGTTTGGCATCATCATGTGCACCACACTGCACACCAGAGGAAACAATGGAGTGAGTTGTCCGAGAACATCAGAAAGTAAAGGCTGAAAGACCACCTCCAAGCAACTTAATGTTTCTGTGACTACAGCTACAAATACCACAAAGTTCAAGGTCCATGGGGGAGTAGTCAACCACACTGAATGTGGCCACATTATACTTACCTACATTTAGTCTGGTCATGTGATTCACAACTCCGCCTCCCCTGCTCCCCCGTGTCCGTCAGTAGTAGCTTCAGGGGAAAGGGAAGACTAGGGCTGCTGGGACATGAGGTCCTATTAGTGCAATGGTTTGGAGTTCCAGGAGCTGTGATGTCAGAGTGCTCCCTCCCGCAGCTGCTCGCTGACACAGGGGTCATTGTAAATGGACTAAAAATAAGAATACACATCTTTTTTAAACAGGTAGGGCAAGATAGGTAGGATGGGGAGGGAGCATTTTTAAGACTCGTTTTAGGCTCCAATCCTAACTTTATTGGGGGGGGGGGGGGGGGGGTTTTCCTCCCGCAACTTTGAAGTCAGCTCAAAGTTGCACTACTTTTGATCCAGGAACCTTCTTCCAAGTTGGAGCGACTCAAGTCACACAGATTAGAATGGTTCTATTGCACTGAATGGGGTCTGACTTCTGATGCAGCAAGTGCTCCAAAGTCGGAGCAATTGTCGCATCAGTGTGAATCAGGCCTTAAAGGGGTTGTAAAGGCAGTGCTCACAATCACTGCTAGGATAAAATGTACTATAGTGTCTTTTATTCTTCTAAAGAAATTTTCTTTACTCACTAAAGAGCAGTCACGTGACCGCCCACTGGTCTTTCTCCGATGCATGAACTACAGAGGGACCGGCCGAGATCTCCCTCTGACGTCTGCCAGGCGGTCACATGACTTCTGATGGGCGAGGTGAAAAGGTTTTTAGAAGGATTAAAAAAAATATATAAATAAAAAAAAACACCCACACACACACACACACACACACACACACACACACACACACAAGCTGACAGGGACAGAGGAAGGGGGCAAGGGGGAGAGACTGCTGCAGGCTGATGGAGGCACGGTAACTGACCACAGTAATGAGGGCTCAGCAGCCATGATTACCATGGTCATGACACACAGGGCGACACAGCAACTAGCAGGACCAATCTTTTTTTTTTACAGTTTAGAAAAAAAGGAAACCTTTTTAGGGTAACAAATGCTTTAAGGATTCTGTGTTTAATGTGAGATGCTTCTAATACATTCTAGAAGGATCAAAAACATTCTATGGATGTTCTTAGTAAACTATCCTAAATGGTCTAAAACCGCTTCAGATGCATCAGGCTCAATTCACAAACTCTTTTTCATAGCACCAGAGTTTGTTCATAGATATTAAAGTGTTTTGTCTTTCCTGCTTTTTAAGTGGCAATTATAACATTCAGCATTATTTTGAAAACACACACACTATATATTCAGGTCCATAAATATTGGGACATTGACACAATTCTAATCTTTTTGGCTCTATACAGCACCACGATGGATTTGAAATGAAACCAACAAGATGTGCTTTAACTGCAGACTTTCAGCTTTAATTTGAGGGTATTTACATCCAAATCAGGGGAACGGTGTAGGAATTACAACAGTTTGTATATGTGCCTCCCACTTTTCCATTGTGGTGGTAATATTTATGGAATAATATACATATACATATATCTTAGTAAGATGAAAGAATGCAAGGGAAGTCATCTCATGAACCTAGCCTGAACGGCAGCAATCCAGGGAGGTGTAGAGAAGCCTCCTGTAGAATATAGAGCTACATCACCGCCAGCATGAAAATATTCCATGAGCATGGCTAAGCATTTCAAGACAGTAATGCCTCTCAAGCCTTGAGGAAGAACCGCCTTGAAAAGCGTAGCCCTGCTTGCTTTCACACCCCCTAGAATCTGTCATTCTTAAAAAATCCAACATTGCCCAACTGATTCTGTTGTAGTAGCAGCAGCAGCTCTATATGCTGCAGGTGGCTTCTCCATACAGTGTGCTGGATTGCTGCAGTTCAGCCTAGGTTCCTCAGAGGACTTCCTTTGGTTTTAAAGATACTCCTTTTATCTTTCTAGTTCGGAACAGGGAAAAAAATAAAAATAAAAAACTCCCCCGCATATACATACTCACGAAAGCGAGTACACCCCTAAGTGAATCTGTCCAAATTGTCAATATTTTGTGAGCCACAAATTTTACGGCACTGCCTTCACCCTCTTAGGCATGGAGTTCACCAGAGCTTCACAGGTTGCCACTGGAGTCCTCTTCCACTCATCTATGATGACATCACAGAGCTGGTGGATGTTAGAGACCTTGCGCTCCTCCACCTTCAGTTGAGGATGCACAATAGGGTTTAGGTCTGGAGACATGCTTGGCCAGGCCATAACCTTCACCCTCAGCTACTTTAGCAAGACAGTAGTCATCTTGGAGGTGTGTTTGGGGTTATGTTGGAATACTGCCTTGCAGCCCAGTTTCTGAAGGGAGGGGGATCATGCTCTGCTTAACCACTTGCCTACCAGGCCAATTCTGACATTTCTCTCCTACATGTAAAAATAATAATTTTTTGCTAGAAAATTACATAGAACCCCCAAACACTATATATGTTTTTTTTAGCAAAGGCCCTAGAGAATACAATGGCGGTCATGGCAACATTTTATCTCGCATGTTATTTGCGCTGCAATTTTTCGAATGCTTTTTTGGGGATGAAAAAAAAGTGGGTTTTTTTTGTTTTGTTTTTTAGCACGAAACACCACAACAAAAAACAGTAAAGTTAGCCCAATGTTTTTGCATAATGTGAAAGATGAAGTTACACTGAGTGAATGGATACCTAACATGTCATGCTTCAAAATTGCACACGCTCGTGGAATTCGCTACTTAAAAATCCCCTTAGGCGACGCTTTAAAATTTTTTACTGGTTACAGGTTTTGAGTTACAGAGGAGGTCTAGGACCAAAATGATTGCGCTTGCTCTAACATTTACGGCGATACCTCACATGTGTGGTTTGAAAACCGTTTTCATATGTGGGCGGGACTTGCGTATGCATTCGCTTCTGTGTGCAAATTCACGGGGACAGGGGCGCTTTAAAAAAAAAAACAAAAATTGCAAAAAAAAAAAAACAAAAAACAAAAAAAAACACAGCCGAAGCGGCGCAGTTTTTTTTTAATAGAGGCCAGGCGTAACGACCGTAATGACCATCTGGTCTGCCGGAAATCTCTATTCTGAACATCCGGGGCCGGCGGATCCTGTGTCCGACTCACCGATTGTAGCAGTGAGTCGGTAAAAGCACTGGAGGGGGCGGGACATCTCACGCAAGCACGATCAAGTGGCAGAACAGCCGCTATGATCATTCTTATGGTGCAAAGATTCGCCGGCTCTAAAAGATGATATCTGAATGATGCCTGTAGCCACAGGCATCATTCAGATATCCCCGCTCAAAGCCGAGGACGCCATTTGGCATACGGCGGGTGGGAAGCTGTTATGTGACAGTATATGTCAGCATTCATGGTTCCCTCCATGAACTGTAGCTCCCCCAGTGCTGGCAGCACTTGTGCAGCCCCAGACCACAACACCCTCACCACCATGCTTGACTGTAGACCAGATACACTTGTCTTTGTACTCACCACCTGGTTGCCTCCACACACTTGACACCACCTGACCCAAATAAGTTTATCTTGGTCTCATCAGACCACAGGACACAGTTCCAGTAACCCATGTCCTTAGTCCGCTTGTGGGCTCTCTTGTGCATCATCTTTAGAAGCGGCTTCCTTCCAGGACAACAGCCATGCAGACCAATTTGATGCAAAGTGCGGCGTATGGTCTAAGCACCGACAGGCTGACCCCCCCCCCGACCCCTGCAACAATGCTGGCAGCACCCACACGTTCATTTCAAAATGACAACCTCTGTATGTGATGCTGAGCACGTGCACTCAACTTCTTTGGTCGACCAATGAGAGGCCTGTTCAGAGTGTCCTATTAAACCGCTGTATGGTCATGGCCACTGTGCTCTAGCTCAGTTACTTTGCAATCTTCTTATAGCCTAGGCCATCTTTATGTTGAGCAACATCCATGTTGAATTTTCAGTTACCAGTATGAGAGAGTGGGAGCAATAACACCAAATTTAAACACACCTGCTCCTCATTCACACCTGAGACCTTGTAACACCAACGAGTCACATCATACCAGGGAGGGAAAATGGCTAATTGGACCCAATTTGGAAATTTTTACTTAGGGATATACTCACTTTTGTTGCCAGAGGTTTAGACATTAATGGCTGTATTGCGTTATTGAGGGGACAGCAAATTTACACGGTTATACAAGCTGTGCACTCACAACTTTACATTGTAACAAAGTGTAATTTCTTCAGTGTTGTCACATGAAGATATAATAAAATATTTACAAAAATGTGGGGTGTTGGCACGTGAGATGCTGTATCTAGAGAGAGATTTAATACACATACATAAACACACACTTATTTTCCCCCAGAACATCTTCACTCTTCAAGCCATGATGTGCTGGAATATTCTTACTTGTTATCTTGCATGTTTTAAAACTCCTTTTAGTAGACCTACTATGGTCAGTAGTGGCTGACTTCTTAAACTTGAGACAAAAGTATGAATGTAAGTGACTAAGGGTCAGCAAAGTTTCCACTTAAGAGCTGGACGGACTCAATGTATGTGAAGGCATTGAGGGCCGCATTCACCTGCTAATAAAAGATATTACTGTATTAGGATTATTATTAAAGTGAGGTAAACCTGGACTGTTAAGGTGCTTCATTAATACAAAGCTAGTGCACCCTGAGGGAGCACACTGGTTCACTCCCTTGAGGCTCTGGCATCGCTGCAGGGTCGAAGGGTTGGTAACCAAGGCAAGGCATGTTGACCATGAAACTTCAAGATGTTGCAATCTGGTGTGACTTACCAGTAGTACAAGATTTTCCATCTTTAGTCTGGAACCAGCAGAGCTTCAGCATAGTCTTAGGACACACAACTAAGCCAAGGCAGAGATATGCTCTGCAGGAGGGGCCAAGCCTACTTCCTATCTAGCCTCCTGGTCAAAGGGCATATATCAAGTAGTCTGTGTGCCCTAAAAATGTTGTGCAAAAATTGCCTTAATTCCTACTTAAATTGAGTCTAAAACGCAATCTACAGGATTGGACCTCTAATGCAGGTGAGGTAGTAGTAGTAGAACTGTTAGGTTGCAGCTCTTGGACCTTGCAGTACGGCAAAGCTCACAACAAAAATCCTGCTAAACTTCTACAAAATGGCAAAACAGATGGTACATGTTTAAACTGAAAACAAATCTTTGCTAGATCTCCGTATTTACACATTAGGCCCCTTTCATACGGTCCGATAGAACTCAGCTTTTAGGTGCGGATAGATCAAGTTATCTACCGCAGCTAAACACACAATGCTTGCCTATGGCCTCATTCACACACTGCATTTAGCAACAGTTTTGTTACATGGGGTTTGGTGCAGTTTGAAAAAATAAATTGGACTGCCACCAGGACCGATTTACTGCAGCTATCTGCACATAAATGCAAGTAATCGCAGTGTATCATTTCTCCTGTAGATAGCAGCAACAAGAAAAGAAAAACAGGAAGCACATCAGAAATGGCAAGAATGTTCCAACGCAGCTAATCGCAACGTACAACTGCAAGTGAACTCTGTGCCAGGATTCTCTGAATTTCAAATCAAAACATGCTTTTAACAGCGGCAGAACAGCCACCCGTGTGAAAGGGGGTTAATAGTAGAGGAAGGTGCAGATCTTGCAAGAAGCAGTAGCCAGTTGTAAAAGGTAAAAGAATGAAAACGGTTACCAAATATGGTGCTGAACCATCTTTGGCATCTAACACAGCACGAATTCTCCTGGGAATTCACAAATATAAAAAAAAAGTGTAGGATGATGGATAATGGAATCGGATACCACTCTTCATGCAAAAATCCGGGTCATAATCAAGTGCGCGCAATGTCCTTTCGTCTGTTGACGAACGCGGACCGCACTTATGCTTAGACGATGTTTTCCCAAAAACTATATAGGCCTTCATAACCTTTGATACTGTACCTTGTGACACCACAAATCAAGTAGCAACTTCAGAGGCACCAACAATTTAACCATTTTGAAACTCCGTAAGCTCTGATGTGACTCATTAATAGCAGCGCATGTAGTGAATGACAAAAGTAAGGCTTTCCACCTATAAGCTAGGCACCTCACAGCAGAAGCAAAAGATTAAAACATCACTTCCGCATTCAATACAAAACAAATTGTCACTTTCACACCTGCAAATCATATAGGGTTTCCATATTCTTGTCTAACCTTTGTAGCTAGCTGAGCGTTTGCATGTGCACTCAATGTATGAAGGCTTTAATCTGAAATTAAACCCCCAATTTTTTTTTTTGGCAAATCAATAACTTTTAAAAAGGCAAGCTGTGAATGATATCAGTCACATTTTTCAGTGTGCTTATGTAGGCTTGACAGTTTGGTTGAGAGCTATCGAAATGGCTGCTATCATAGCTGATCAAATGTGCAGAACCATGGCAAATGCAGATCAAACAGAGGCTAGCATGGCAGCTTCCTTAGCTATAAAGGATAGCAGGGTTTACTTCTGCTGTAATGAACAAACACCAGGTTGACTGCCCTTGCTGCACCTATACAATATTATTATGCAGTTTTCCTTAGACTAAGGACTGAACATTTCACAGTCAGCAGAAATCTGAGCAGCTTACACAACATTCTTTTACACAGGTATCTGCAGAAAACAAGGACCAGTCACCAGACCACAGGAGGGGAGGGGAGTGCACAATAGGTAGCAGGTGGTGTAAAGGAAGAACAGCCCCAAAAAATGAAAGAAGGCACAAGATGAACATCAGAGGAACCATTTATACAGTTAAAGTATTAAACTGTCTTTTTGAAGGGATTATTTCCCCTGCAATGCTGAAAATGGCATTTACCTTCTCAGATTCTACAGTTTCCAAATGGGTGCCTCGTGGATATCTATTAAAAACAAGGAAAATATCAAAAATATGTAAGCAAGCAAACTTTACACCTCATGCACTGAAAGATTCAAAGCTTCTTTACAAAGAATTAGTTTAACCTTAAAGCAGAGTTGCAATCACCTGTGAAGAAAATAAGTCAGCAGCAACAAACTGTAGCTGCTGACTCAACAGCCACTCCTGACCCACAATCCAGTGGTGTGCCCACCCCAGTCGGTCTCACCCATTGTCTTCAGTCCCCAGCATCTTCACTATGAGCACCCGTCTGACAGCTTGCGGCTTCACAGCCGGGTGCCCACTGCGCATGTGCAAGTCACGCATTGCGAGTGGTGGATGCAATCTCCTGGGACCTGTCAGTGTCCCAGAAGACTGCAGGGGGGGGGGGGGGAGGGAAAAGAACTTCAGTTTTCTACCGCTGCGGTGGTCGGAATGGAAGCGGGAAGCGGTACCTGCTTCCCCCTTCACTGCTCCTCAAAAGTGCCAATTGTTCAAGAGGAGCGGGGAACAAGTCCTTAAAGCAGAAATTCCCCCTTTTGGGTGGAGTTCCGCTTTAATGAATTGCCTGGTAAACATGCCCCCCTACCTGTTCCTGGTGTGACGACATGACATCTTGTCTTGCGTCCCACACAGGCTCTCTCCACTCTCTGGAATATTGGACTTGGTTTCCTCACTGACATGCAGTTTGCTGTAACAAGCAGCTCTTCTGGTGAATGGCTTCCATACCATGTGGCATGGCTGCAGATAAGCTCTTTGATTTTATATTTCTGTGAGTTTGCATTTGACTTAATTGTAATGAACTTATTAATGCTGCACTTAGATGGCACTCCCTTGTGTTCCTCTTTTGTAATTTCAGAGAATTGCTCCAGTCTCAGGTGGAGCTGGGTACTGAAGTACACCACCCTTCCTATGGGATTTATATGAATTTATCAACCTTTTATGAACTACCTATGCTACATAAGCATATCTTATCATATTTTTTTTTTTTAAATTTAGGAAGGGGGGGGGGGGGGGGGGGGGGGAGTATAGGCTTACTCATGGAGAAGTCCAGCCTGAGCTTCTCCTATGGGTCACAGGAGTGCAATTTGTTTCAAACGTCTGTTACCAGTTTTCAACAGAGTCTGAAGTCCACTATCTGCTGACAGGCAGCAGCTCTCTGCTCGGGGAGCTAAGAGAACCGAGCCATCGGTGGTGTTTGATAACTCTGTTCTCAGTGCAGAGGCCCCGGGGGACAAATGCAGCATTGGATTGATGCTGCATCCACCTAGTTAGGTATGATTGGTGGAAAAAAAAAAAAAAACAAAAAAAAAAAAAAGGGAAACCTTTACTTCTTTTAAAGTGGTATTAAACTCAAAACCAAAAAAAAGGTTTAATATATTGCAGCTTACAATCCTTATATGTGGTGGCTGAATTTTCTTTTTTTTTTTTTTTTTTTTAGACTTTTTACCCCTCTGCTTTCACCTTGTGGTCTGGCCAGTAACATCTCTTGTATTAAGGCGCCTACACTCTGGATGAAGGAGTAACAGTGACACCTTTGGACAGCAGCATTGTTAATCTGCGGGGAGGGCAGTGTTCAATGCACTATCAAATAGAAGTCAAACTCAAACTAAAAGTTTTTTTTTTTCTCCTTTTTGGGACTAAGGTTTTACATACATGAATAAAAGCGGACCATTGTATGCACCCGAGTCAGAGGTAAATGGTTTGTCCCAGCCCTCTAACTGTTACATCAGCAGGATAGTCTGTGCTGTTGAAAAAACAGGCTAGATCAACAAGTGGCAAGAAAAAAAAAAACAAAATTGAAAAACGAATACAGCAATTTAATAAAAGGTTTTGGGTTTAATACAACTTTAAACTAACAATACTGGTGCCTTTTATACAGCAATGTGTCACAGAACAGTTACAATTATTTCAGAATATCGATATAGTTTGTCTTAATATGAATGAGCCAGTTAAAACTGGTTTTCCATAATACAGATTAGATTTTTTTTTTTTTTTTTTTTTATGTGCAAAAACAAAAAAGGGGAATATTCTATTAGCAGCTACATTTGAATTCAAAATTTGTTTAGTCTATTGAGAAGAGAAAAAAATAAAAATAAAACCTAGGCTGACTAATCCCCTCATCCTATCCTTACAAGGACAGGAAAAATACAGGTGGTGGGATAGGGATTTTTTTTTTTTCTCTGAGTTTGTTATCAGGTGGTAAGAGCAGCCCCTTGGTTGGCTGTTGTGGAAAAAAATGGTAATATAATTATTAAGTTACGTACACAAGCTTTACTGTATGGTACAGTATAGAGACGTGAGAGGTGTTTCAGCCGTTATGCTATGCAAGCCTTCTTTTAATGTAGGCATCCAATTGTCTTTATAAATGGCTATATTTTAAAAGGATGTCACACTATGGGAGGCATTCTATTTTTTTCCCTTATGCAGTGGAGTCATTAGTGGTACTTCAAGAGCCTGGATCTTGGAACGTATATAGAGAAGATAAGAAGAGCAATACACCAAGGAAGGATCAGAAGTGCATTAATCTGTCCTTAAGGCTTTATATTCACAGTTATGAGGTGAGAGTTCTGAGAGCGCTGAGGTGATTGGTGAAAGCACAGCGATCATTTGAAGTTCAACTAATAAGTACTACACACTTATTTATACTGATCACCTAGACACTTAATCTATTGAATATTTTGGCTAGGTTTATTATTGATTCATTATTCACTATTATTGCAATCAAGGTGCATGTTTGATTAAACATTGAAGCACTAGAGGAATTGCGCAAGACCACTTTATGATCATTTATTCTACGTGTACTGTGAGGACATTAGAAATTGCAGCATTTCAACATTTAGAGTTAACACATTCAATATATTTTCATTTTTAGTACCTGGTAGCGCAGGGGATCACAAACACGTTTAATTTGCATGCTGTTACATTACTGGGCCCTTACACAGACAACACAGAACTATAGCTTACTTCCAATTCAGCGTCTGGTAGATAAGCTTCCTTTGATAGCTAAATTGAAAAGGAAAGATTACAAATCTTAGTGCTCATTAAAACATGCAATCATTTCACACAAAAAAAAAAATCTAGAAAAAAACTCAGAAATTAAAATGGTCTTGGGGGGAGGAACAGCCCCACAATATACTTGCTTGTTCTGCAGCCGATCCAGTAAATATAGCAATTTTGGCTTTACAGGGCTAGATCAATTAGGCTTAGAATGTGACCTAGTAGGTTTAGCCCATGTGCTCACCGGGGCGACCTGTCAAGCGTTTTGCAAGTCCCAAATCGCATGAAAAATTGCACCTCATTGCCGGCAATGAAACAGTTCATATTGCAGCGATTATGAAAGGTTTTATGCACTACTTTGCCAATTTAAGACTTGCATAGACTTCTGTTAAACAAAATCGCAAGCCACAATCAAATCAACAGTGCAAATCGCAATGAAGTAGCATGATTTCAAAGACGCATCACTGTGAGCTAGGACTGTTATTAAAGTGGAAGTAAAGTCAAAAACTGAGTTAAGACATTTTGTTCTTTGATATGCGAAAGTAGGCTTTTATATAAAACAAACACACACACACACACACACACACACTATGCTAACCAGGCTATACCTGTAGTCCGTTTAATTGCAAAAAAAATTAATTATGCAGACGCACCATTATGAATAGATGCTTAAACAGAAAATCTATCCAAAAGCATTTCAGCCACATTGGAGAATAGCTGAAAAATCAAGTTTGACTTACCGGTAACTTGTTTTCCAGGAGTCTTTCAGGACAGCACCTTGAGAGCGTGGCTCCACCCACTTGACAGGAAACACACCTCCACCAAACTTTAAAAGGAGGCTCCTTCCCACTTAGTAGTAGAGAACCTCCGGCCCAAGCTGGAACACATAATCAGAATATGGTTAGTCACAGCATAGTAATTTAATACAATAAGGGCGGGTTGCTGCTGTCCTGAAAGACTCCTGGAAAACAAGTTACCGGTAAGTCTAACTTGATTTTTTCCCTCAACGTCTTTCAGGACAGCACTTTGAGAGGATAATCGAGACTTACCCAGGGAGGGACCACAGCCTGTAAGACCTTTCTGCCAAAAGTTTGTTCACTTGCTGACAGAAGATCCAGCCTGTAATGATGGACAAACGTAAAGTAACTTGACCACGTAGCTGCCTTACAAATCTGATCTGGGGTGGCACCAGCTATTTCTGCCCATGTAGTGGCCTGAGCCCTGGTAGAATGTGCTTTAATACCCAGCAGGGGAGATAGCCCCGATTGAGAGTAGGCTGCTAGAATAGCTGATTTAAGCCATCTAGCTATTGACCCCTTAGAAGCTTGTTGGCCCCTCTTCTTACCAGAAAAAAAGTATAAACAGAGACTCTGAGGACCGAAAGTTACTCGTTACCTCCAGATACTGTAATAAAGTCCTTCTTACATCCAAATTGTGGAATTTGCCTTCTTTTTCCCCCCCCGAGAGGTTATAGAAAAAGGTTGGCAGGATGATCTCCTGCAACCTATTGTGGGCCGACGCCACCTTTGGCAAAAAACCCGGATCGGTTTTAAGTATAATCCTATCTGTGTAGTTAGTTAAAAAGGGTCTTTTAACAGATAGGGCGTGCAGCTCACCAATTCTCCTTGCTGACGTTTTTGCAACTAAGAACAAGGTTTTAAGAGTAAGATTCCTTAGAGAGATCTCTTTTAGTGGTATAAAAGGTTCCTTCATGAGGGCTTGCAGGACCACCGATAGATCCCAATTGGGAAAGTGCTTAGCCGGAGCTGGTATGGACCTGGAAAGCGCCTTGAAAAATCTTATAACCAAGGGCTCGGAAGAGATTGGTCTTTCTAGAAATACTCCCAAAGCAGCTATTTGTACCTTAAGGGTGCTGACTGACAAGCCTTTGTCTGCCCCCTCTTGAAGGAATTCCAAAATTGACACTAAATTTCTTATTTTTCTTTTAGTCGAAAGACAGAAAGAGTTGAAGACTTTCCAATATTTAGCATAGATTTTTCTGGTCACTATTTTCCTACTGGAAAAGTAAGGTAGTTACCAAGGGTTGCAAAGGACCCCTGTTTAACAACTGCTCCTCAGAAACCAGGCCGTGAGGCTTAGACTGGCCACTCCCGGATGCTGAATTGGACCCTGCAGGAGCAGGTCTTGCCGGAGAGGAGGCCGCCAAAATGATTTGACTGCCATCTGTAGAATGGTGGAAAACCATGCCCCTTTTGGACAAGTTGGAGTAATTAGGATTACTGCCACCTTCTCCCTCTGTATCTTCCTTAACACCAACGGGATAAGTTGGAAAGGAGGAAATGCGTAACCCAGATGGAAGTTACAGGGCTGAATTAACGCATCCGTCCCCTGGGCCCTGTCATTTCTGTGAATCGAGAAAAATACTGGGAGTTGTGTATTTTCTTCTGACGCAAATAGGTCTATTTGTGGTTGAGCCCAGGCCCTGGTAATCATTGCAAAGATTTCCGGATTCAAGCTCCATTCCACTCCTGAATCCGCCTTCTGTTTAGATAATCTGCCACTACATTTAAGGTGCCTTTGAGGTGGACTGCTGATAAGAACCGTACATGATTTTCTGCCCAAATCAGGATCTTTGAAGCTAGCAACTGAAGTGTTTTGCTTCTTGTGCCCCCCTGTTTGTTTAGGTAGGCTATGGTAGTGGCGTTGTCTGAGAGGACCCGGACATGGGAACCTTGAAGGCTAGGAGAGAAGGCGTCTAATGCTAAGGCAACTGCCCTTAGTTCCCTCCAATTTGAGGACCTCTTTGCTTCTGTCCGAGACCACATTCCTTGCGTGAAGTCTTGGTCTAAGTGAGCTCCCCAACCCCATACACTGGCATCTGTCGTTACCACCTTTTCTATTGGAAATGACCAGAGCAGGCCCTTTGACAGATTCTCTTGTCTTCTCCACCACCAAAGTGATCTTTTGATTTTGGTGGGTATTTTCACCTTTGCTTGAAGAGATTCTGTCCTGCGATTCCATATTCTCTGGAGAAAAGTCTGGAGAGGCCTGAAATGTAACCTTGCCCATTGAATGGCTGGTATTGTTGCGGTTAGGGTTCCTAGGGAAGACATCACTTGTCGGACTGATAATTCCTGGCTTGCCTGTAAGGACGCTACCACCTTCTGGACTTTCACCTTTTTCTCTTCTGGGAGAAATATCTTCTGTTCCCTTGAACAGATCTGATACCCCAGGAATAGTATTTTCTGGGCCGGATTGAAATTTGACTTCAGCATATTTATGATCCAACCCAAGGTTTCTAGATGACCATGGGTTTTTCCGAGGTTGTCTAGCAATCTTTCCCTGGAGGGGGCAAAAAGGAGTAGGTCGTCCAAGTACAGAATTACCGCAATCCCCTGCATGCGAAGAGGTGCAAGCGCTTCTGCCATTATCTTTGTAAATATTCGTATGGCACAAGAAAGGCCAAAGGGGAGGGCCCTGAATTGCAAGTGCAGAACCTCTTTCCCCAAATTTATCGCCAATCTTAGGAATCTTTGGGACTGCGGGGCTATGGGGATATGCAGATAGGCATCTCAAAGGTCTATTAATGCCATAAAACATTCCTTTGTCAATAGATTCTTGACCGTGAAGATAGAGTCCATACGAAATCTTTTGTATTGGACTGATCTGTTCAGTGGTTTCAAGTTTAGGATTAAACGAAAATTTCCGGATGGCTTTTTTATCAGGAATATACGGCAATAAAAACCCTGATAAAGCTCCCCCTGTGGGACACAAGTCATAACCCCCTGATCTATGAGATCCTTTAATAGGCTCTTCATTGCTAGGGATTTTGTTACATCTCTTGGAAGATTTGTCACCAAGTACCTTTCTAGGGGGAGATCTGAATATGCTAGCCCAGGGTTACAGTATAGAATTTTCAGAACGTACTGGTTTTCCATTATGCTTGCCCAATAGGGGAGAAAGCCCTGCAGTCTTCCCCCCACCTGTAACCGGCTGTCATTGCGTCTTGCTGGTTGACGCAGGAGGATGGAAAAGGATATTTCCTTTGCCTTTTCCCCTCTGCCCTGACCAATTTTTCTTTTTCTATTGAGGCTTGTTTTGTTCCTGAGCCCTTTGAGGACGAAAAAAACGTTTGACTGGCTGTTTTATTTTTGACAGGAAAAGATTTTTTTATCTGCAGTCCTGTCCAGAACTGAATCCAAATCAGGGCCAAACAAGTCCCCTAGAAAAGGGACTCCGCATAATTTATTTTTAGATGCTGCGTCCCCCTGCCAAGTCTTTAGCCATAAAGCCCGTCTAACAGAATTAGCAAGGGCTGCAGCCTTAGCTGTCATCCTAATAGGCTACGGCTGCTGAGAGAGTAGAAAAGGAGTCAAGGATTTCTTGCTTAGGGGAATCTGCCATTATATGAGCTCTAAGCTGATTTAGCCAATACTCCAAGTTCTTGGAGATGCAAGTAGTTGTCATTGCTGGCTTAAGGTTGTCCATAATGGATTGCCAAGTCAGCTTGAGCTGTTGATCCATTTTTTTATCAATGGGGTCTTTTAAGATCCCCATGTCCTCAAATGCAAGGCTGCATCAAGTTTTGGAACCTTATTCCAGAGAGCCGCTGGGTCTTCATCAAAAAGGGAACCTTCTCTTATGAGCCCTAGAGAAAAATGGTTTCCTATAAGGGTCAGCCCATTCTTTTCTGATTGTTTCAGAAATCACTGCGTAGACTGGAAAGGTACAGGACTTGGACTCGCTAAGCCCTGCATACATTTTGTCGTGTAGACATTTCCTTATGCTCTTCCTGTAGGCCTAGAGTAGCATAAATAGCCCTTAAAAGGCCGTCCACTTGATCCAAAGATAATTTATATTTGGAAGACATATTCTCCAGCTCATCAGCATCCTCATCTGATTCATTAGAATGAGATGGGGAAAGCCCTTCCTGGTTCAGAGGACCCATTTCTGCCTCCACTGCCGGGACTAACAGTGAGCCTTGAGAGGACTGTGAGGTAGTGGGCTGACTTGCAGATGGATTAGTGAGTGAGGATCTGAAGGATTGAATGGTAGCATCCAATTCCTTTTTAGCAGATGCGATTAGATCACTGCATGCGGAAATGGTTTCTTCCCTCACCAAGTAAGTCAATACATGTTTAACATAAAGCCTTTTTCCAGTCTTCATTTAACTTAATTTTGCATGAAGGACATTTCTTTCTAATCCCAGGGTCAGAGCTCTTGGCCTGCCATTATAAGGGAGAAAGAGAGAGAAAAAAGACAAACCATCTTTTAGAGTCAGCTTGATTACTCAAGATGCTCACCACAGGTGCACAGTGAGAAAAGCTACCAGACTCATGTGCCCTGACAGGCCCCTCCGCCACCAGGGGGAAAAAATACCCTCAAATTTCACTAACATTTAGAGAAAAGAGGGCTAGAGAGACCCCACAGTAAAGCTGAGCAGAAACAGTCTGCTCCTTACCTGGGCCTTGCTGGTGCCTGTGCCTGTTCCACTAGCTGCGGTTCCTGAATCCATGCTGAGGCAGCAGCGTGATGCTTGTGGGGAAAACGCCGGTTCTGGATTTCAATAGCACCTGTGCGCCGGACCGGAACCGGAACTAAATAGGCACCAGACCTATTCCTCCCTCTTCCCCCTGCGCTTCTGGCGGAAATGACACCTACTCCTCGGATGCCGCCCCACTTCTGGATACCTCACATCTGGCGGATGCAGTCCTCTGACTGCCCATCCCAAGATGGCGGCGGCGTCAGGGAAACAACATGTGCTGGCCAAAAAACAAGTGCCTGTCATGCCTGACGCCCCCGCCCGGGAGCAGCGATACCTGGAGCAGTCCTGGCTCTCCACGAGCACTGACGAGGGAGAAGGAGCCCATCCACCCGGCACCCGTAAGCCTGTGGAAAATGGGAGGAATTGGCTCTCCTGAGGTAAGGAAAAAATAGTGGAGTAGGAAGCCTGTTCTCTCAGGACAGAACCTTGAGAGCTCCAAACTCCCACATGTGTTCCCACCGGAGGAAACACATAAACTGACAAGTGGGAAGGAGCCTCCTTTTAAAGTTTGGTGAAGGTGTGTTTCCTGTCAAGTGGGTGGAGCCACGCTCTCAAGGTGCTGCCCTGAAAGACGTTAAGGGAAAATTGGTTCTTACAGCCCATGTCCACACAAGGGGGGGGGGGGGGGGGGGGGGGAGTAAAATCTTTGACTGCTGTTACTGAAACATGTACAGTATTCCCATTGAGAGACTAGCCTTTTACTCTAGTTTTAGTTACCATATTGGGACATCACATTCTAGAAAGAAAAAAAAAAAAAAAAAAAAAATCTAAAAAAAGAGGAGGATGCATCGTATTGCTACTAGGGAATGGATCAATGCTCATGTGTACTCTGTGCAGAAAGCCTTTAAAAATTTTTATGGTGTACAAAACTGAGCCAACTTTCTAGAATGTTGGTCATACAGACGATAAAACAGGGTAATACAATGATAATTATGATAAACAAGTCGAACTAACAGAATTAATCTTTCCCTCTCTATTCAACCAAATTTTAATGAAATAATTTTTAAGCGAAAGATAAAGTGAAACCACCATATTTATAAATTACCGTATTTATCGGCGTTTAACACGCACCCCAAGTTTAGGAGGGAAGTTTAAGAAAAAAAACTTATTTAAATGCCCATCAATGCAGCCTCATCAGTGTCCATCTGTAGCCTTGTCCCTCATTGCAGCCTGCAGCCTTCGGCCGAGAATGGCCGAAAGCCGCCGAGATTGGCCGAAAGCGGCCAAAAGGCTCACAATCGGCGGGGGATCGGCGTATAACACGCACCCACGATTTTCCCCTGATTTTAAGGGGAAAAAAAGTGCGTGTTATACGACGATAAATACAGTACTTTTTTTCTGCATGCATGACCACCATAAAAAAACCTGCATATTGCTCACTTTAGCTCTGAGGTACAATAGTGTCAAGATATCTGCAGCAAAACTGGGTAAATGAGACTTCCTAAAAAGGGACTTTTGCATATTTGACCAACTGTGGAAGAATCCTATACTCCTATGCTCTGGGCAACAGTAAAACTTTGCATGCAGATAGTTACATAAAGGATAAAAACAAACCTTGTACATGGTTCCAAATCTAGAGTTTTCCGTTCTTCGTCTTTTAAAAAAGCTTCCACGTGTTCACTACAAAAAAAAAAAAAAAAAAGTATACAATAGGCCTTGTTCAAAATGAATATAAAACTATTTAAAGCGGTTGTATAGTCAAAACTAACTTTTACCTACAGGTAAGCCTATAATAAGGTAAGATAATAAGATAACGATGCCTCGTTCTAAGTTAAGTATTTTATAATGATCTAGTACACTGGAGCCCTCTTCCACTCCTCCATGATGACATCACAGAGCTGGTGGATGTTAGAGACCTTGCTCTCCTCCACCTTCCGTTTGAGGATGCCCCACAGATGCTCAATAGGGTTTAGGTCTGGAGACAAGCTTGGCCAGCCCATCACCTTTACCCTCAGCTTCTTTTAGCAAGGCAGTGGTCGTCTTGGAGGAGGTGTGTTTGGGGTTATGTTGGAATACTGCCTTGAGACCCAGTTTCCGAAGGGAGGGGATTATGCTCTGCTTCAATATGTCACAGTACATGTTGGCATTCATGGTTCCTCAATGAACTGTAGCTCCCCAGTGCCGGCAGCACTCATGTGGCCCCAGACCATGACACTACCATCACCATGCTTGACTGTAGGCAAGACACACTTGTCTTTGTACCTCCACACACGCTTGACACCATCTGAATCAATAAAGCTCATCTTGGTCTCATCGGACCACAGGACATGGTTCCAGTAATCCATGTCCTTAGTCTGCTTGGCTTCAGCAAACTGCGGGCTCTCTTGTGAATCATCTTAAAAAGAGGCTTCTTTCTGGGACAAAAGCCACGCAGACCAATTTGATGCAGTGTATGGTCTGAGCACTGACAGGCTGACCCCCCCACCCCTTCAACCTGAGCAGCAATGCTGGTAGCACTCATACATCTATTCCCCAAAGACAACCTCTGGACACGACGCTGAGCACGTGCACTCATCTACTTTGGTTGACCATGGCGAGGCCTGCTCCGATTGAAACTTGTCCTGTTAAACCACTGTATGGCCTTGGCCACTGTGCTGCAGCTCAGTTTACGGGTCTTGGAAATCTTATAGCCTAGGCCAATGATAGCGAACCTTGGCACCCCAGATATTTTGGAACTACATTTCCCATGATGCTCCACTACACTGCAAAGTGCATGAGCATGGGAAATTAGTCTGAAAACATCTGGGGTACCAAGGTTCGCCATCACTGGCCTAGGCCATCTTTATGTAGAGCAACAATTCTTTTTTCACATCCTCAGAGTTCGTTGCCATGAGGTGCCATGTTGAACTTCCAGTGACCAGTAAGAGAGGGATAACACCAAATTTAACACCTGCTCCCCATTCACATCTGAGACCTCGTAACACCAAGTCACATGATATCAGGAGGGAAAATGGCTAATTGGGCCCAATTTGGACATTTTCACGTAGGGGTGTACTCACTTTTGTTGCCAGAGGTTTAGACATTAATGGCTGTGTGTTGAGTTATTTTGAGGGGACAGCAAATTTACACTGTTATACAAGCTGTACACTCACTACTTTACATTGTAGCAAAGAGCCATTTCTTCAGTGTTGTCACATGAAACAATATGATAAAATATTTTCAAAAATGTGAAGGGTGTACTCACTTTTGTGAGATACTGTAGATAGAGAGAGGGAAAAAGGCTGGCATCACAATTGTGCAATCACAAATATTGCATGTGACATGCAATGTTTGTGCAATGTAAATTTAAATCATATCTCAGGAGGGATTTTGGGCCACTCTTACAGCTCGTCTCTAAATCCTTAATGTTGGTTTGTGGGTCTTGGAAACTTGAAGTTTGTGCTTCCTAAATACATTTTCTATAGGATGCAGGTCTGGAGACTGGCTAGGCCACTCCATGACCTTAATGTGCTTCTTTTAGAGCCACTCCTTAGTTGTATATTTTGGGTCATTGTCATGCTGAAAGACCTATCCATGGCCCATCTTCAGTGTTCTGGCTGAGGGAAGAAGGTGCTCATCCAAGATTTTACAATACACGGCCCTAACCATTGGTCCCTCAATGCAGCAAAGCAAGTCTGACTTCAGCAGAGAAACAGCCTCAAAGCTTAAGGTTTCCACCTCCGTTGCTTGACTGTAGAGATGGTGTTCTTGGGGTCATAAATCAGCATTTTTCCTCATCCAAAACACAGGGAGGTCGCTCCTTAAGAAGGCACATTTACAGTCATGCCAATGAACATCTAAAGGATTCAGAGAAGGATTGGGAGAAAGTGCAGTGGCCAGATGAGACCAAAATTTAGTTCTTTGGCATTAACTTGACTCACTGTGTTTGGAAGAATGCTGACTATGACCCCAAAAACACCATTCCTACAGTCTAGCACAGAGGTGGAAACATGATGCTTTGGGGCAATTCTTTGCTAAAGCTACAAGCCGACTTTGCCGCATTGAGGGGCCATGTATAATAAAATTTTGGATGAGAACCTACTTCCCTCAGGCAGAACGCTGAAGCTAGGTCCTGGATGGGTCTTTCAGTACGACAATGACCTAAAACATACCTTCAAGGCAACAAAGTAGATGTTAAAGAAGCACATTAATGTCATGGAGTAGCCTAGCCAGTCTCCAGACTAAGCCTACAGGAAGTGTATGAAGGGAGCTGAAACTTCAAGTTGCCAATAAACCTTAAAGGATTTAGAAAGGATCTGTAAAGAGCAGTGGACTAAAATCCCCCTGAGATGCGTGTAAACCTGGTCACCAGCTACAAGAAACGTCTTACCTCCTTGCTTGCCAACAAGGGTTTCTATACCAAGTCATGTTTTGCTTAGGGCTCAAATACTTACTCACTGCAACGTAATTTATAGTATTTTTTTCTGGATTTTTGGTTGATATTCTGTCTCCATCATTTAAAATACACCAATGATGGACCCCTTATTTCTTTGTTAGTGGGCAAACTTACAAAATCTGCAGGGGATCAAAAAATTATTTTCCCCACTGTGTAAACATACCGTACATACAGTTGTGCTCATAAGTTTACATAGCCTGGCAGAATTTATGATTTCTTGGCCATTTTTCAGAGAATATGAATGTTAATGAAAACTTTCACTCATGGCTAGTGTTTGGCTTACAAACCCTTTCTGTGATGATATATTTAGTCTTCATAACCAGTCCCTCTAAGCCCCATGTCCCTCTATCCTAATATACCACATATATAAAGATTGGGGTATCATAATGCATTTGTATTCATCTCATGATGAGTCATGCCTATTTGCTTTAAAGGGAACGATCCCTGTATAGGCTTTTGTATAAATTAATGTATTTGTATCGAGCCAAGTATATATTCTTTGCAGTCTATGCGAGATTGTTGAATGGGCCGCCTCATGCTGACGTCACTGTGTGCCTCATTGGTTTGCGTTAGCCTTAGACAGGGGGACTCGGACGTCCCTGCCTAAGAGGGCGGAGCTTTTCATATCCGCCCTCGTATGCCCTTCACGCTTTCCAGCGTGGAATGGGCAATGTGCGCGCATCTCCCTGGGTGAATGCACGCATCCGCCTCGGAGTATGCGTGCGCATCTCTGCAGGGACGTCCGGAAAAGAAGTGCTGCCGGAGGTCGTTCGTGACCTTTTCACTTCCGGTGGGACCGCGCAGTCTTAAGATGGGAGTGCCGGTGTGTTGTCTGACAGACACACCTTGCGACTGCCCATCGGTATTGGCAGGAACTGGCTCTCCTGGTGAGGAGTTGAATTGCTGACACCCCCATTTATAGGTAAGCTTTATGCTTTTATGCTCTCTCATACATTGATGGTGGTATCTGATTGGTGTGGGGGCTACTAAGTGGTATCCAAATTTATGTCTGTATATACTGGCGTGTTTTTTACCATGCTTGGTCATTGGGTCACGGTGTTTCCACTGTGTGAACACTACAACTAGTTATGCCCGAATGCAGTCAGCATTTCCAACAGTAAATTTGGCTTTTACATCCAGGCGAGGATTATATCCTTTAAGCCCTTAGTCTACACATTTGTACATACCTACTACCTTGCCTTCCTAATTAAGGGGGTTGTTCTTATATTCAGGCCTTTACTTAATACGGCATATTAATATATACAGGGTTGAGCTCCTCCGCCTATTCTCTATAATCACATCCTGTTTAAATTTACTCCTGCCTTATTATAATGTGGGATTACTGATTTAGCATTACTGTTGTATATAAACTTTTTTCTGATAAGGAACTGAAGGAGTTTACCATTTATTACATGTTTTGCCAGATTCTTGCCCTGCAATTGCACGGTCCAGTTCTCCTGTTGGCATTATCCTTTTGGGATCTAGCACCCATGGGTACTATGCTCCAGTTGATACATTAGATGACATCTGGCAATGGTGGTGGTTGCTCTGCTTTTTAGACCTGTACTAGTAGGTGAGAGTTACTAGAATTCATCTTCTATCAAATTTCCTATATCATGTATTTGATTTATATCTATGGATGGACACCATGTAACCATAGTTACTTGTTCTCTACAGTTAAAATGAATTAGTGATGTCGTGTATGCCCTGATGAAGCGAAAACTCTTCACGAAACATGTCGGCTGACTAATCACAAATGAATTTTGAACAAAACTACTTCATGGTCATGTTGATGTTCTTACATGTTATGTCTAATGCATATACAAATTTTTTTTTTTTTTTTTTTTTTTTTTTTTTAACTATTCTTTAATAAAAACTTATATTTTTTACTAACCCGTGTGGTACTGGCCTACTACTAACAGACACACTATCTCCCTTTAAAATCCCACTATACCTGAAAGAGTATCATCTTTCTTTTCATTTTCCTGTTTGGCTGAAGCCATCAACTGCATTTACTCTTTAAATCATAATGGCAACAGAAACGACCCAAATGAAACTGATCAAAGGTTTACATACCCCAGTACTTAATACTGTGTATTGTCCTCTTTAACAAATGACAGCTTGAACACTTTTGTGGTATTTGTGGATGTGGCGCTATCTTCTCAGATGGTAAAGATGCCCATTCCTCTTGGCAAAAAGCCTCGAGTTCCTGTAAATTCTTGGGCTGTTTTGCATGAACTGCATGTTTGAGATCTCCTCAGAGTGGCTCAATGATATTGAGGTCAGGAGACAGATGGCCACTCCAGACCCTTCACTTTATTCTGCTGTAGCCAATGACAGGTAGACTTGGCCTTGTGTTTTGGATCATTGTCATGTTGGAATGTCCAAGTACGTCCAATGCGCAGCTTCCTGGCTGATGAATGCAAATGTTTATCCAGTATTTTTTGATAACATACTGCATTCATCTTGCTAATTTTGACCAAATTTCCTGTGCCTTTATAGCTCACACATCACCGATCCACCTCCGTACCTTTCATCATAGGCCTTATTGACTCCGCTCCAAATGTAGCGTTTATGGTTGTGGCCCAAAAGCTCAATTTTGGTCTCATCACTCCAAATGACTGTGCCAGAAGGTTTGAGGTTGGTCTGTGCCGTTTGGCGTATTGTAAGCAGGATACTTTGTGGAACTGGCATAGTAATGGCTTTCTTCTGTCGACTCAACCATGCAGCCCATCTTTCTTCAAGTGCCTCCTTATTGTGCATCTTGAAACAGCCACACCACATGCTTTCAGAGAGTCCTGTATTTCACCTGAAGTTATTTGAAGGTTTTTCTTTGCATCCTGAACAATTTTCCTGGCAGTTGTGGCTGAAATTTTGGTTGGTTTACCTGACCGTGGTCTGGTTTCAACAGAACCTCTCATGTTTCACTTCTTGATTAGCGTTTGAACACTGCTGATTGGTATTCCCAATTCCTTGGATATTTTTATACAGTTCAACTACCTTTTCCCGCAAATCCTTTGACAATTTTGCTTTCCCCATGACTCATTGACCTTTTATACACACTCACTAATTACAAGCAAACAGATCACAGGTGATGATGGTTACCTTTAACAGCCATTCAAACCAACTTGTCAACTTGTGTGCATGTTATCAGGCCAAAATCTCCAGGGTATGTAAACTTTTGATAAGGGTCATTTGGGTAGTTTCTGTTGCCATTAGGATTTAAGAAGAGCAAACACAATTGAATGATAATAAAGGGCTTCAGCCAAACACTAACCATGAGTTAAAGAAATGTTTGTGTTCTCATTCATATTCTGACAAATGACCAAGTAATCATAAAATTCTGCCAGGGTATGTTAACCTTTGAGCACAACTGTACATACACACGATCTGACAATTCCGGGTAGGGGGTGCACATGCGCGCCTCCAGGGGCTCGCTGCCACTGTGATTATACACAGCAGAAGCCGATCAGCAGGTGCAGGGTACTTGACGTCCTCTAGTACCTGCCGATCATCCATCACTCCACCTAGTAAAAGCACCTCACACAGTATAGCAAAACACTGGCTAGGCAGATAACCCCGATAACCCTTTCCCAGCCAGTGTCATTAGTAATGCATATTTTAGGCACTGATCCCCAAAAAGTAATCCAAAAAAAAAGTCTACAGCAATATCAAAGTCCCGACATAAAACACTGATCGCCGCTATTACTAGTGTAAAAAAAATAAAAAATAAAAAAAAAGCAGCAGTGATCAGATACCACTAAAAGAATGTATTTGTGGGTGGGGGGGGGGGGTACAGCGTTGCATGACTGCGCAATGGTCAGTTAAAGTAACACAGTGCCGTACTGCAAAAAATGGCCTGTCAAAGAGGGGGTAAATTTTCCAGAGGTAAAAGTGGTTAATGACAGATTTCTAAGTACTATTTTTTAACATGATGCCTTCTCAAATATGGGATTCTGTCATGCAACAGTGTAATGTGTATCTTGTTACATGATTTTATACCTGCCCAATAAAAACCTCTCCTAAAAAGGAATTTTAAAAAAAGTAAACTTCGGGTGAGCCAAGTGTGTGATGAGCAGCAATGTTACTGGCTAGCCAAGTTCTTCGATAAAAAAAAAAATCTTAGACCGTTACAGTCAAAGGTGCAGTCTTGTAAGTGACAAGTACTAAATGAATTAAAATATGTACCTACACTGTTTTATCAACAAAACCTTTCTGCTCATCAGGAATGGAGACTGGAGTCTTAGGTGCATTGGGAGAGATGTAGGTTACTGCGCTTGCACCATTTGCTTGTGAGCGTCTCTCCTCATACTGTTCTCTGAGCTGCCGCTCCTCCTCCTGATTTAAATATGGAATTCCTACAAAGATGAACAGTCATCTGTCAGTGCACAGAACAGCTTTAAAACATAAAATTGCAAACACAAATTGGTAACCTACCTTTACGAAACACTTTATTAAAATCAAAACCCTGGTTGGCCAAAAAGTCTATACTTGAGCTCTAAAAACGAAAAAGAAAAAAACTGCACGTTTTCAAAAATGAAAGTTATGAATAATGAATAAAGGAATAATTTTTTTTTAAATATTTACACATACCACATTTAAAAAATGGTTATGCTAGCAAACATGTAAAGGAATTAAAAATAAAAGCTATGGGCCTGCAGAAACCACTTATCAAAGGGAAAGGGACAGGTTCCCTTGCTAGAACATTGCCACTCCTCCACCAAAGAGCTGCAAAATACCAGTTATTTCAATGATATGGGGTACCGCTTACCCTTCTCAAAATGCTGTGCTCATGCTGAAGCTGCCATTCACCAGGCCTGCACATTGTGCCATAGGGGAGCAGAGCAAGCCATTAACACCTGTGCAAGCTCTGACACAGACATGGAGCATAGGGTGAAAGGAATGGTGGAGCTGTCTAGTCTCTCTCAAATGGCAGATTTGCTTTAGCACACATCAGCACTTGGGAGTGCAGAAAGCAATTAAAGAAAACCCTTGTTGGGATAGAGCTTGCCTACCCCTCCCACATATTCCTACTGTCCACTGAGGTAGACCATCAAAGTGATAGGCCAAAAGGACTGGGGTGGAAACAGAACAGCACTTCTGTGCATGATGGAACTATACCCATCCAGAACAGTTTGACATTCAGGAATGCAAGTAGTAATTAAAGCCGCTGCAGACATAGCAGCTTTAGAATTTTAAACTGACCAAATCACATTTGATTTAGTTGCCTCATGCATAGTAATCAGAAAGGAGTCAGTTTGTACCCTTAGCCCTGGTTCACATTGATGCGATTTGACAAGTCGAATCGCATGCCAAATTGGCAGCAATGGCACAGTCCCAATCGGTGCAATGCTACAGTTTCCCAAAAGTAGTTTCTGTACTACTTTTGGCGATTTCAGCGCTCGATTTCCATTGACATCTGTGCAGCAACCCACACAGATGTCTCTGAAATTGCCCCCGAAGTCGGTACTGACATGTAGGATTACATGCTGAACTCACACAACTTCATTCCCGCTGTCAGTGTGAACCTGGGCTTATGTGGAATATAGCTCAGCAGACAAATCCATAGAAATATATGGTACAGGTTCACTTTCAAGCAGGCCTTTCATATTTTAACATGCAAGTGCCTTTAGCCAATTAACACCATGCAGCTTTTCTAGAACTCAACATGGTAAAAATTAAGCTACAAAAATAACTGGCTGTGTGAACAACCACAAATAGCTGCGGCAACTTTGTGCTTGAGCTCGGCAGCCACAGCTAGCCTCTCACAGGTGCCATAAACAGCAGTAGGAATCAACAGAATCCTGCCAATTCAATTCGCACAGGTACAAATTTTGCCTTACACATTCATTTGACAATGGCATTCTCAGCCAACCATGTATAAAAAAAATAAAAAAAAAAAAAAAAAAAAACACACCACATTGATTTATTCCAATCTCATGTGCTTAACAGCAAGCAGTTTTCAAAACCGCTGAAGCAAAGCCAAGGTTTCATAAAAACAAACCCACACAAAAAAAAACAGGGCTTAAAAAGGGGGTTGTAAAGGTTTGCGTTTTTTCACCCTAATGCATCCTATGCATTAAGGTAAAAAAACACCTGTCAGTGACCGCATCCCCGCCCCCCCATTTTACTTACCTGACCCCTCGAACTTGACCCACGGGGACGCGCTGTCTCTGCCCAAGGTTCTCAGCTGATGATTGGATAGATTGATAGCAACGCAGCCATTTGCTCCCGCTGCAGTCAATCAAATCCAAAAGACGCGGGCACTGGGGCCGAGTCCCGCATTCGTGTCTGGACGCAACTGCTGGACTCGGGAGCATGCCCGCAAGGTAACCCCCCGGGAGAGCACTTCTCCCATCTAATGTGGGGAGGAGCCGCCGAGGGACCCCAGAAATGGATGTTTGGGGCCACTCTGCAAAACGAGCTGCAAAGTGGAGGCAAGTATGATTTTTTTTTTTTTTTTAAACAAAAACAAACCCTTAGTGTCACTTTAACAGTATAAATAGATAGGGAAGAAAGTCTTGTGTGAAATCAAAGAAAGAAAGAAAAAAAAAACAAAAAGAGAAGGAGGGAAGAGCACGCAGTCTGGTCATTGTTAAAAGAAAAACCATTTATACCTGACAAACAAACTTCTTGTCTGGAGAATTTCTGTTGAATGGCTTCGGGAAAACGTAAAAATTAAAGGATTTGATAATATATCTGAAAGGAAAAAAATAAATAAAAAAAAAAAGTGTTAGATAATAGCATATACAGTACGATAACAGGTTAAATGTCATGAAGTAGCAATGACATACTTTGACTGCGCCTTCTCATATTTAAAAGTGCATAGACCAAACTGAAACAGCAGGAAGTCCATAGAGTGCTGCAGGAAAAAAAAAAATATACATACATATTTTAGTTATCAAAACATTGTGAGTAGGTTACATATAGTAGGCAAGGTTGGGGGGGAAAACTCATTCCATCAATTCCAATTTATGTGTATGATTATAAGTCAGTATTACCCTGTATATAGGTCTTTCCAGGTAACTTTAAAGCAATCTTAGGATAGCTACTTGGAAATCTGTTTTCCTCCACCCCTTAAATATCTTTTCTTACATAACAAACAAACAAAAATATTATATAACCAATAGAGTAAAAAGGAAACTGGCTTCGACGAGGGACAGAAAAGTTTCTATTCAAAGACCAACTCAATTTGTCCATTTTCAGGAAAGATACTTTAAAAGATAAGCAATATGAATCATCCTGGGGTGGAAGCAGCTGTTTGAACTGATAACCAAATGCCAACATAATGCTGAAAAAGATATCAATACAATTATGCTTGATGCTATGAACATTGCCGAGCCAGCTGTTCAGAAGAACCAGCCCAGAAGCACATACTTTCCACAGAGCCGAGTTTGATGGATGGCTTGGCATATCTGTCTCATAATGGCACTAAAGGGTTGCATACTCCTTTACCAGGCATTTTATATGCCTAGCATAGTTACCCGTCACTTTCCCATGCCCAGGGAACAGCATGTGCCCTGTACAGCCTGCCCGACAAGTGAATGGCAGGTCGTAAACTGCAAAGTTTGTTTGCACTAGCATTTACCCACCCGTGCGCATTCATTGTATTTCCTGATTGCAAGCATTCTAAACAAGCCTCAGCATTCCAAAGAGGACACCTGCATACAACCATTCAAAACGTATCCACGTCGGCCCCAGAAGATTTTACCCCCTTCCTGACCAGAGCACTTTGAGATTCGGCACTGAGTCGCTTTAACTGACAACTGCGCGGTCGTGCGACGTTGTACCCAAACAAAATTGGCGTCCTTTTTTCACCCACACAGAGCTTTCTTTTGGTGGTATTTGATCATCTTTTTTATGGCGCAAAAAATTAAAACAAAGTCAATTTAAAAAAAAAAAAAAATTATACTTTTTGCTATAATAAATATCCCCCTTTAACCACTTCGCGCCCGCGCTATAGCCGAAAGACGGCTGCAGCGTGGACGCTGACTGCCGGGAGGCCGTCCCTGGACGTCCTCCTGTTTACTTCCGCAATGCGGGCGCACATCAGGGAAGTTCTGTGCTTGCCGTGTCCCTTGGACACAGCCAGTCACAGATCGCTGAAAATGGCCAATCATAGCGGCAGTTTTCAGCGCGATCGGCAATGCCGATGAGTGACATCAGTGCCATCTGTCCCCACTGCCACATATAAGTGCCATCTGTCAGTGCCACACATTAGTGAAATCTGTCATCAGTGCCACGTATCATCAATGTCACGTATTAGTGCCATCTGTCATTGTCCTGGTGCTGCAGGGCCTTCAAAAGTGTAATAGGTAGTCAACAAGTTAGATGTGTAATTTATGCTCCTAGAACACGTGATAGTTCTCCATGCATGTTAGGCCTCTGTATGTGGCTAGGCTGTGAAAAAGTCCCACACATGTGGTATCGTAATACTCAGGAGGAGTAGCAGAATGTATTTTGTGGTGTTATTTGAGGTATACACATGCCATGTGAGAAATAATCTATTACAATGACAATTTTGTGGGGAAAAAAAAATAAAATAAATAATCTTCATTTTGCAAAGAATTGTGAGAAGAAATGACATCAAAAAGCTCACCATGCATCTTACTAAATACCTTGGAATGTCTACTTTCAAAAAAGGGGTCATTTGGGGGGTATTTGTACTTTCCTGACTTGTTCGGGTCGCAAGAAATGAGATAGGCCACCAGTACATCAGGTGCGATCAATTTATGATTTGCACCACAGCTTGTAGACTCTAACTTTCACAAAGACCAAATAATATCCACCAATTTGGGTTATTTTTACCAAAGATATGTAGCAGTATAAATTGTGGCCAAAATTTATGAAGAAAAGTTAATAATTTGCAAAATGTTATCACAGAAACTAAAAAAAAAATGCGATTTTTAAAAAAAATTTCTGTCTTTTTTCATTTATAGCGCAAAAAATAAAAAACCCAGAGGTGATCAAATACCACCAAAAGAAAGCTCTATTTGTATGAAAAAAAAAAAAAATAAATTTCATTTGGGTACAGTATTACAATGAGCAATTGTCATTCAAAGTGTGAGCGCTGAAAGCTGAAAATTGGTCGGGGGGGGGGGGGGTTTAAGTGCCCAGTAGGCAAGTGGTTAAAAAAGCCAATTTCTCAGTTTAGGCCGATATGTATTTCTACTTATTTTTGGTAAAAAAAAAAAAAACAAACGCAATAAGCGTATATGGATTGTTTTGGGCAAAAGTTATAGCATCTACAAAATAGATTTATAGCATTTTTATTTTTTATTTACTAGTAATGGCGGCGATCTGCGATTTTTATCAGGACTGTGACATTATGGCGGACACATCGGACAATTTTAGCACAATTTTGGGACCATTGGCATTAATACAGCAATCAGTGCTATAAAAATGTATTGATTACTGTAAAAATGTCACTGGCAGGGAAGGAGTTAACCACTAGGGGGCGATCAAGGGGTTAATGTGTTCCCTTGTGCGTTATAACTGAAGGAGGGAGGGGACTTCGCCCCTAGTGGCCGCCTTAGGAGCCGACGTAACATGACTGAAATTCTCCTGCCCGTGCCATTCTGCCGCAGTATAACTGCGGCGGCTAGTCGGCAAGCGGTTAAAGCTACATGAGTGCTAGGAAGTTATGCCAAGCATAGAGAATGCCTGTTAGAAATTGTGCAAGTTCAGCTGAACTCGCATGATTTCAAACCAGCAACAAAGTCCAACTTGGGGGGGGGGGGGGGGGGGGGATGACAGACATCTGTGCGGGTTCATGTACAGATGTCTAATCAAATCACTCCCAAAGTCGCCAAAAGTAGTACAGGAACTACTTTTGAGAATCGGCGCGGTGCCTCAAAGTTGGCACTGCACCAATTCGGACGGTGCTATTGCTATTGAAATGGTAAATCGCATGCCAAATCGGCCCAATGTGAACATGGGTTTAAAGCTTCATGTGTATGAACCCTTAGAACAGGGGTCTCAAACTGGCAGCCCTCCAGCTGTTGCAGAACTACAAGTCCCATGAGGCATTGCAAGGCTGACAGTTACAAGCATGACTCCCACAGGCAGAGGCATGATGGGTCTTGTAGTTCAACAGCTGGAGGGCTGCCAATTTGAGACCCCTGCCTTAGCTTACTGCATTATCAAAAGTAAGCCAGACATGCCAAAAGCACACACTGTGCTAGAATGATTACCATTTAATAGATAGTTCTGGTTAAAAATTGGAGGCAACCTCTGAAAGCCTTCTGTAGCCACTGTCACTGGCAATGACATTTACCCATAGGGGCTCCACTGGTAGAAGAACTGGCATCTGTGATGATGTCAACAGGGAAGCAGATTACCCAGGGTCTACTTGCGGAAAAGCTCCAGGCGACCCTTCACAAGATCAGTCTCTCAAAGAAATTCAGCAGAAAATAGGTTTATCAATTACCTGCACTAGACTCCAGAGAGGAACCATGAGCCTCTGTTCAGACATGATAGGCTTGATTGATAACCAATCCATTTCTCTGAAACCAAGAATGTGTATACCTGATAGGTATACTCTTCTCTGTCAGATACATTTTTACGTGACTCTGCATATTTTACATCTAATAAAAAGGACAGTTAAAAAATAAAAAAAATAAATAAAAAATTTAATTATATAGTTCATCCCACAGTTCCTATTTATTTAGAATGTTTGAGATCTATTCAGCCAATACTCTGACAGGACAAAAATCAAAAAAGGTACCTGGTAAGGTTGCACCGATACTAGTACCGGTGCCGACACCGAGTATTTGCACAAGTATAGGTAATCGTGCAAATGCACAGATACCTGAAACCGATACTAACAGGTGTAAAGTACGGTAATTAGAGCTGTCAAAAAAAAAAAAAAATGCCAGCAATGTTTATTAACACTGCTCAGCCCTAAAACACTAAAATAAAAAGAAACATTGTTTTTTTTTTATATATTTCTGTTTATTCATCTGCAGTTCAAAGGGATGAACAAATGTTCCTCCATTTAACCCTTTAATAACTCTCCTCCAATTATTATTTTCCTGCTTTTTTTCACATCCATTTTATAAACGATAAACAATTAAAACGTTTTGCTTTGTGTGAGATAGATAGCTATACTAACATATTTACACATTTCACATTGAAAAAGCACTAAATTAAAAAACAAAAAACAAAACTCAATTTCATTGGTAAATAACTTTTCAATGCTTTGTACCATTGCTGACAGCTGAAGTTAAAACAAAAAACAGTTGCTGTAGGTATCAGCGAGTAAAAAAAAAAAAAAAAAAAAAAAAAAGGTATTGGTGCATCCCTAGTACCTGGGTAGAGTAGTCAACATGTAGGATTATTTCATCTGGATGCAAACATTCAGCTCAAGCGTTTCATGATGTAGCACATACAGACAACACCATTGTATGGATTATTGTCTGGGA
The DNA here is from genome assembly GCA_037952925.1 of Lithobates clamitans. NCBI lineage: Eukaryota > Metazoa > Chordata > Amphibia > Anura > Ranidae > Lithobates > Lithobates clamitans. Next base: position 188,635 of record JBBGZY010001024.1, on the reverse strand, counting down.
CTGTATTCATTACTTTGAATAAAATAACATTTTTTTGCCTTCAGTGCGCTTGGTATTGGTATTCAGGACTAGGGTAAGGAATTAGGTTACCTAAAATCAGTAACAGATTTGTTTTGTTGGATGTGCTAATCTGCTTTTTCACAAAATGTTTGTGCCAAAACACGGAAGCTCCAACTTATTTCATAAGAATCTAGAGCAGTGGTTCTCAACCCTCCAAGTGCTGTGACCCCTTGATAAATTTTCCCAAGTTGTGGGGACCCCTAAAATTATTTTCATAGCATGGATTGTCAGCATCCAAGGCAAGACGAGTAATTTTAGCCCATAACTCAAGGATATTTAGCACTCCCAGAGTACCTTCCACTTGTACAGTATTAAAACCCCTTATTTTTCTTCAATTTGGATAACACTCTTTGTTCCCCTTTCATTCCCTTTTATCTCTCCATCCTCATTTCTTAACTTTTCCCCCATCCCTCTCCAGCAGTCTCTTGTTCTTATTCTTGCTCTCCCTTATTCTATGCCCCCCCCCACCTCCCTCTTTTCCTCTTCCTTCCATGTAGCCACTATTTTTATTCCTTCTCTTACTCATTGATGGGGATGGGTGGGAATGGGATGAGTGGCAGTGTGGCAGTGTTGGGGGAAGTTCTGATCAGCCAACTTAGGCGCTCTTGATCAAGGTCATCTGCTGATATGAGAACTGTAGTGGGGACTTTTAATGGCAACTATAATCACAGGTAGTGTTACTCACTTTGTCTCCGGCTTCACTGTGTCTGCGACTTTGTGGTGTCTTGCAGGAATAACACCTATGCCGAAATCAGGAGATAGTGTCCCCTTCAGCCCCTCCCACTTCACATTTACCAGTCAGCTGACCTGCTGCGAAGAGGCTGAGTGGGCGGCCGCAGGCTCCAGGAACAGCCCAGCCGGGCGGCCGCAGGCTCCAGGAACAGCCCAGCCGGGCGGCCGCAGGCTCCAGGAACAGCCCAGCCGGCTCCGGGAACAGCCCAGCCGGGCGGCCGCAGGCTCCGGGAACAGCCCAGCCGGGCGGCCGCAGGCTCCGGGAACAGCCCAGCCGGGCGGCCGCAGGCTCCGGGAACAGCCCAGCCGGGCGGCCGCAGGCTCCGGGAACAGCCCAGCCGGGCGGCCGCAGGCTCCGGGAACAGCCCAGCCGGGCGGCCGCAGGCTCCGGGAACAGCCCAGCCGGGCGGCCGCAGGCTCCGGGAACAGCCCAGCCGGGCGGCCGCAGGCTCCGGGAACAGCCCAGCCGGGCGGCCGCAGGCTCCGGGAACAGCCCAGCCGGGCGGCCGCAGGCTCCGGGAACAGCCCAGCCGGGCGGCCGCAGGCTCCGGGAACAACCCAGCCGGGCGGCCGCAGGCTCCGGGAACAGCCCAGCCGGGCGGCCGCAGGCTCCGGGAACAGCCCAGCCGGGCGGCCGCAGGCTCCGGGAACAGCCCAGCCGGGCGGCCGCAGGCTCCGGGAACAGCCCAGCCGGGCGGCCGCAGGCTCCGGGAACAGCCCAGCCGGGCGGCCGCAGGCTCCGGGAACAGCCCAGCCGGGCGGCCGCAGGCTCCGGGAACAGCCCAGCCGGGCGGCCTTGAAAAGGCTGGGAGAGCGGTGCGGGCTTCAGGAACAGCCCAGGATTCGGTGACCCCTGGCAAAGTCATTCGACCCCCAGGTTGAGAACCACTGATCTAGAGGCTGAAATTTCTAACTTTTAAACTGACACACAAACAAAACAAACCCAATTTGCCAAAGGTAATAATGAAGAAACCATTTAACTGGACACTTGATAGAAATTAAGGTTTACTTCAGGCAAAGATATGTCAGAAGCTCAATCATTTCTAGGAATGGGACCATGTTAGAGGCATCCATCAATCAGAAGGTAAATTGCTTACCCACTTATCTACCAGAACCAATTTATGAACAGCAGCTGGTACAGATTGTAAACACACTCACAGCTGGAATAGCAGCTAGGAATGCATTGAATTATGTTGAGCAGGTAAAGTGCTTTAGTTCCACAGCCTGTCAAAAAAGGTATTGCCCTGGCCATGTATCCTAGGCTATGCTGTTCCACCTGCAGACCATGGACCAGCATGGCCGGCATCAATGGACGGAAACGGAGAAAGACAAGCAAACGTCCATTTGTTGATTTCTTTGGCGAATGAACAAAAATTAGCATAGCAAGTTTCAACAGGTGGAACATAGGAGACCAGCAATTGTCCGTTAGAAAATCTCCCTTTTGGCGAATGGATATGTAAGTGAAGTGTATTGTATCACTTCTGGGTTTCACTGTCACTTTTTTCCACCTGATGTAGTTGAGAATTAAGTTAATGGAGCACAAACTGTGCTTCCACTGGTTTCAGTGGATGCAGGTGAGGCATTAGGGGTCCAAGACCCCTGAAACCTTAGTAAAGAAAACTTGTCACCGCAAAATCCAGCCACACAAAACGAAAGTTAAAGTAAAACCAAGTCAGTTTTGTTGCTTGTCATGTTGGGTATCTTTTATATAATAATAATAAAAAATAAAAATAAAAAAATAAAAAAAATAAAAAATCGCATGTGTGTGCAATAAAGCCAACTTATTTAAAAACACATTCGTAAAAAATGAAATACGTGCACCATTAAGTGACAAATTTGCACCACCACGTTTATTCGCCAGGGTCTTGCTTTAAGAAAATGTATACTGTTTGGGGGGGTGAGAACTAATCTTGGAGCCTAAAAGATGCAGTTTAACGTGTGCCAAAACAGAAAAAAAGGGCCCTGACAGACAAGTGGTTAAACCTTCTCTAGTTTGGGAATGGTGATGACAATGTTGCAAAACTATTATTAGCTATTAAAAAAAAAAAAAAAAAAAAAAAAAAAAAAAAAGGATTGTAATGTTTGTTTTTTTCTATAAAAATAAAAACGTTCTAGTTACCTGCCCTGTGCATTAGTTTTGCACAGAGCAGCCCGGATCCTCTTCCTGGGTCCCTCCCTCCTGTTGCATGCCCTGAAATCAAGCCACTTGCTATTGGGGCACACGAGCTGAGCCACAGCTCCCTGTGTCCAGTCAGACAGAGTTTGACCCAGCCCAGCCCCCTCTTTTCATTGGCTAGCTGACCGACAGCAGCAGAAGCAAATGGCGCCACTCCAGTGTCTCAGCCAGTCAGGAAGGAGCGTCTCGGACAGCCGGGCTGCTGCACACAGAAGGCTTTTTATCTTGATGCATGGAATGAAAAAAATAAATAAATAAATAAATAAAAAAAAAATAAAAAAAGGACACACACCACACACAACCCTACTGACGTTACAAGCTCTTTAAAACTGAAAAGAGGGGACCTTTTCTTTCCCTCCATCAAAATAGCACCCTGTTTTCATTAATTTCTTCGTATTCACCTTTGTTCTGAGGTCTTTAGCAACAAGATTAAAAGCCTATGTTTGTAGCCTGTTAATCCCCAAGTGTGTCTACTGCAACCCAGTGCTCCCTTTTACTTAGAAACAGTAACTAAAGCAATCTTAAACATGTGATGTAGACATGAATAGTACAAATTTGTTAAAGCAATGCACTTCGTTACCACTACATAAATATTTTCATGTTTAAACTTTCCAACTGCAATAGTAAGGCAGCCAAAATGGGAGTTAACGGTTTGGGTGTCCAGAGCAACAGAATTGGGACTGATCATGTGGTTACATTTCTGTAGAGCTTTAACCAGTGCTCTCTTCAGACAACTAACCTTCTTCAGTTTCTGGTACCTTTCTTCTGGTGTGTCAAAGCCATTTGTTAAAGTGCTAACAGATGGACCATCACTTATTCCTAAAAAGTGGGATAAAAGTAACATTAAAAAATAAAGGGAAAAAAATAAAAACAACAAATATTGCAAATTTAGAGTTTAACATTTCTTGTGGGAGAAAAAGAAAGTTAGCAAAAAAAAAAAAAAAAATGTTCAAATAAAAACGTACACAAATTGCAACACAAGACATACTGTAATTGAAAACTCTTAAAAATTACCTCTCCCCATCAGTCTGCAGCCACTGTAATTTTCTAAAAAATGCACAATGCAATATGACTACCTGGAGGCGGTCTGTACACAGTGTACAGAAAGCCCCCCAGATACGTCATTTCTTACTTGTGCGATTGGTTCACTGACTTTCCCAGAATCTGCACCAAGATACAAGTCTGATTTTGAGCATCCCCTGCAACACCAATGTCGTTTTTGGCAAGATATTCCCAAAGGGAAAAAAATCAAAACAAAAAAAAAAAAAACACACACACATCTTATGCCGCATACACACGAGCGGACTTTACGGCGGACTTTGACGTACTTTCCGACGGACTTTGTGAACGAACGGACTTGCCTACACACAATCCACCAAAGTCCGTCGAATTCGTACGTGATGACGTACGACCGGACTAAAACAAGGAAGTTCATAGCCAGTAGCCAATAGCTGCCCTAGCGTGGCTTTTTGTCCGTCGAACTAGCATACAGACGGCGGACTTTTCGACCGGACTCGATTTCAACGGATAAATTTTAAACAAGTTTCAAATCTAATTCCGTCCAACTTTTGAGAAAACAAAGTCCGCTGGAGCCCACACACATCGAATTGTCCGACGAAATCCAGTCCGCCGGGCAAAGTCCGCCGTAAAGTCCGCTCGTGTGTACGCGGCATTAGGCCCCTTTTACACTTATACGACTTGTCCCACGATTTTGTACTGCAAAAATCGCATGACAAGTCATTCTTCACGATTTTTAATGACTACCATTCATATCGGCACAACTTTAATTCGTGCCGACTTCAAAGTAGTCCCTGCACTACTTTGGTCCAACTCCCATGCGAGTTGATGTCCATAGACCTCAATGGTAAACCCTCAAGTAGCATGTAAATCATACCTGAATAATAGACACGATTTCAGTACGACTTTGTAAGCACAAGCTGAGGGTCAAAGCATTTGTAAACCCCAACCCTGTAAAGTCGTACAAAGTAGCACCGATCCCAAAAAGAAGCAAAATCGCAGCAGCAAAATCACTGTAAAATCGTGCGACTCTGAAGTAGCACAAGTGTGAAAGGGGTCCAAGAGGAATGCAGACTCTGACAATTTCCTCAGAGCCCTGAAGGCTTCTCACTGCTCTGTAGGTGCAGCAGCTGAGTGATAATTATAAAACCACTCCCATACAGATTCACTCGGCACAAGGACAAAGGCAAACCGCCATTCCTTCAGAACAAAAAGTTTGATAAAATCCCTGCAATGTACATTGACCACCTAGAGAGGAATGTTTTTTTCCCAACAGAGTAGAGTTGCTTAAGAGCAAAAGCTTTGTGTAATTTGCAAATGTAAAGAAAACATCACCAATCTCCCCAGTATTGAAGAGCTGGATCGGCACCGCATCCCTATTGTTCCTATACACCAATTACTGCCCTGTTCCCAACATCCACAACATACAGTCCCCAATGTACAAAGTCACGTCTCTTGATGATATCAATATTTATCATGTGCTTAACAACTTTCATTGTGCTTTTCAGAGATCTTTCTCGATATCCATACCCCCAAAAAAAAGCCACTAAAGAACCTCCAACCACACAAGAACTCAGATAATTTGACTGTAAATAAGTTTATCAAAATGTGCTTTGTATATCTCCAAGAGATTTCCTCCATACATCAAATATTCCTCAGTTTTACTGTTACCCTTCATCTCATACCATATCAATTACAGGGGGAAAAAGGAGATCGCAAACTATAAAATACTTTTAATTTTAATCCCAACAGTAAAAAAGTACACTCACATATTAACTTGCCTGTCCCGGCACTCACATTAAAAATGCTTACATGCATAACAGCAATTTTCATCAATCCCTTTGATTAAGACCCAACTCCTCTGCAGGATGACAGTAATTTCATGCCACGCAGGGCTACAGACATTGACAGAGGAGCCAGGTCTAAATTGAAGGGATCGATGGAGACTGCTCTGTTACAGGTGTAAGCTTTTTAAATACGAGTGCTCAATCTGGGATGTCCCGAAGCAGTAAATATGGAGGGGTGGAGCAACTGAACGAGGCTAAAGCACACTCCAAATTGAACATGGGGAACACCACTACAAAGCTGCCTGCAGGACCCTTCACCCACAAATGGTAGTCGCAGAGACAAAAAAACTACATGGTAGAGAACGTTGTAAATGTGTAAAGAGAAGACCAGGTGGTAAGCCCTACAACTTTGAAGCCAAATAGTCCAGTAAGCACTGACACTCCTGGTGGAATGGGCTCTAACCGGGAAAGTGAGAACCTTGCCCTTGATACCGTAAGGCCTGAGAAATGATCAGGCAACTCCATCTAGATTAAGTGAATCAAAAAGCAGCATGACCCTTGTGAGAACCCTTAATCCCCATACACACCATTATATTTTCTGCAGATTTTTGTCTGCAGATTTACCAAAACCATATAATATGAGGTCAAACTTGAAGAGTTTCAATTTGTATGCCATCAGGCAGGCCCTTGCACTACATGGTTTTGGTAAATCTGAAGACAAAAATCTGCAGAAAATCTAATAGTGTGTCTGAGGCCTTAAACAGAATAAAGAGGGAATCGGAGTGTAAAAATGAAAAAACATTGACGTCAAAAACTCGCACATCCAAAAAGTAAAGCACCTGCTCTTTAGGATGCTTAGGATTAGGCAAAAAAAGATGGCTACACAATATCCTGATTTAGGTGGAAAGAAGAAAGCACCTTGGGTAAGGAAAATTGAGGCCTCAACGCCACCTTATCCTGGTGAAGAACCAGGATTGGCTCCTTGTAGAAAAATGCCGCCTACTCCAAGACTCTGGAGTGAAACTGGGCATAGGATGATTGCATTGAAGGGGACCACCATTTTCATCAGTGGCTTCATGCAGGCCTGAGTCGAAGGACAGGGCTTGTACCGTCCACTGGACACCAATTTCTTAGCTGACTGCTCAGAAGTATTCTGAGCAGTCATAAAATAGAATACTACAGGTTCCCAACAATCCAAGAACCATAGCCAACACCTTAGTAAAAACCCTGGGGGCCAAAGGGCGAGGCCACAATTGATAAGGGCTATCCTCAATGTAAATTGAAGAAACCATGGTGATGATGGAAAATATAGCTAAGTAAAGTAGGCATCCTTGATATCACCGATGCCAGAAATCCCCCAAAATAAAACCATGAACAGGTTGAAATAGAAGCAGTGAGCTCCCCTCTTGGCACAGGTTTGGTGACCCCCTGGGACAACAGTCTTTCCAGGGACACAACGAAAACTGCTTTTTTGCAAATCTGAAGATTCACAGTGCATAAAGCAGGGAAAAGGAAAGCAGTAAAACTTTAGCTTGTAGCCTCTGAAAACAATGCTGCAGGCCCAGTCCTGTTTGCTTTAAACAGATGAGCTATTGAGGCATTGGAAAACTAGAGTTGGACTTACCGGTAACTGTTTCTAGGAGTCGCCCAGGACAGCACTAGAGATAGGCGCCACCTGTGTAGGCAGGAAACATTCAGATCCATAAAGCGTGGCTTCCGTCCCTCTTTCCTAGTCTTTAACCGAGAACTTTAGCAAAACGGCTTCTGGAACAAAAGCACTCGTCCAAAGTTATAACAGCATATAGGGAGGGAATCCCTGCTGTCTTTGACGATGCCGAGAAACAGTTACCAGTAAGTCCAACTCTAGTTCGCTCTAGTCTTTTGTCCAGGACAGCACTAGAGAGGATCAATGAGAACTTACCAGATTGGGGGGGACTTTTCTCCCAAACGCTTGGTCTTGCGCTGAGATAAGGTCCAATCTATAATGCTTCATGAAAGTCGAGTAGTTTGACCATGTTGCTGCTCGACAGATTTGTTGTGGTGTCGCTCCACCCAAGAAGCCAATAAGGCCCGTGTGGAGTGAGCCATGGGGGGGGGACTGGACTTTTAAAATCTTGTAAGCTTTCACAATAGCTTGTTTAATCCACCTTGCGATTGCGTCTTTCGAAGTTTGGAACCCCAATTTCTTTCCCAAATGCAAAATGAATAGAGCATTGGACTAAAGCTTTGACAGTTCCAGATGCCATAAGACACAGGCTCTCACATCCAGTTGGTGCAATTCTGTTTCCTTTGGATTGTTGGGGACCAACAGAAAGAAGGCAAAACTATTTCCTGAGTCCTGTGGAATTTTGACACCACTTTAGGCAAAAACCCTGGGTCTGCACGCAATACCAGTCGTCTTCAAAAATCTGCTGGAAAGGCTCCTTAATGGAAAGTGCCTGCAGCTCGCCAAAAGCTTGCCTTGCAATACTGTCGACAGATCCCATTTTGACAGAATTTTGAACGGAAAGGGTCTAACGCCAGGGGTTGCTCCAAAAATAACAGACAAGGCCGATAACTGCACTTTTAATGTACTAATGGCCAGTCCTTGATCCGCACCGTCTTGTAAAAACTCCAAGACGGCTGGAATACCTGCAGACACCTTCTTGGTATCTAACCATGAACTGAAAACTTTCCAAAATTTAACATAAATTGCTTGGGTTACCTTCTTTCTACAAGCAAGAATTGTGTTTACCACCCCGTCGGAGAGACCCTTAGACTTCAGGAGGCTTTCTTCAGACACCAAGTTGACAATTTCAGGGTCTGTATTTTTGGTAATAGAACTGCGCCCTGGGACAGCAGATCCTTCCTTTCAGGCATGAGGAGGGACTCTTCTGTCAGGCAAAACAGCATGGAAAAACCACAGCCTCTTCGGGCCAGAACCACTAGGATCATTGTGGTGTGCTCTTGAACAAACTTCCTCAGGACCAGAGGAATACGTTTGAATGGGGGGGGGGGGCGTAGCAAAATGCAAAACGCCTATCCCCTTGGCCCCTACTTCTCTTTCCAGCGAGAAGTAAACTAGAACCTTGGCATTTGATTTGTTGGCGAACAAATCCACCTCTGGAAGGCCCCATTTCTCTACCATTAACTGGAAGATTTTCCTGTTTAGTGACCATTCTGACTCACACTTGGTGTCGCTCAGAAAGTCTGCCAGTTGATTGTCCACTCCCTTTAGATGGACTGCGGTATTGACTTCAGGTTCCTCTCAGCCCAAGAAAATATGGCGCTCGCTAGTCTGATTAAGGACGGACACCTTGTTCCCCCTTGTTTTTGTTTAAATAAGACTGCTACCACACTGTCCAAGAGGACTTGTATGTGGTGACTTTTCAGCTCTCTGGCAAAAGCCCTTAGCGCTTCCCAGATCGCTTGCAAGTCCCTCCAGTTGGCTGATCTTTGAGACTATGCTTTCTCCCAGCGTCCCTTCAGCTAGTCTTGACTCCCAGTGGGCCCCACAGCCCTAGGCACTGGCATCCAAGGTGATGCGGACGGACAGCGGAAGAGACCATAATAGACCCTGCACAAGGTTCTCTTCGTCCCTTCACCACCACAGACACCTCTTGGTCTTTGGAGATAGGCGGTGTCCAGCGATTCCTGTCCTCATCCATCCCAGCTGTTCAGGATATTGGTCGGGAGACACCTGAAATGGGCCCTTGCCCATGGTACTGCAGGGATTGTTGCTGGCTGGAGACCCAGACCCGACATAGCTGAACGGATGGAAACTGGCAGATTTTTTTTTTTTTTTTTTTTTTTTTTTTTTTTAAGAACAAAGGCTGCTTACTTCACCTTTTCTACTTTCTCCTCCGAGATAGATCTTCTGCGTCACTGGAGTTCACCAAGAACCCAAGATACTGTAAGGCCTGTGTCAGGGTTCGGTTCGACTTCTCCCTGTTTATAAGCCACCCCAGCTTTTGCAGAAAGGAAATGGCAACCCGCAGATCTCCTTGTAATTGGAGCACGGCAGGGTGCAAAAAATATAAAGGTCATCCAAGTATGGATTGACTGATATTCCTTTCAGTCTCAGGGGGGCCAGTACCTCCGCCAGGCTTTTCGTAAATATCCTAGGGGGATGAGGACAGGCCGAATGGCAGGGCCCTGAATTTAAAATGTCAGATGTGCTTTGCCCAGTTGATTGCCACCCTCAAATTTGAGAATCTTCGTGGATCAGGACGTGTAAATAGGCTCAGATCAAGGGAGGCCATGAAGCAATCCGGGGGAAGAATTGACTTCACCACGAAGATAGTTTCCATCTAAAATTTCTTGTAGGTCACCCAATTGTTCAGTGACTTAAAGTTCAATATTAGGTGGAATTTGCCCAACGGTTTCCTTACTACAAAAACTTGAGTAGAAACCGTGGTTTATTTCTTGCTGTGGCATTGGAAAAAGAACCCGTTGGTCTACCAAGTTACCAATTTGTAACAAGGCTGTTGTCTGAGGATCCCTGGGAGGCGTGGTTACGAACGTTGTCGCAGGTGGAGTGCCCTGGAACTGGATTCAATAAGCCTTCCCCGATTATCCTCAGTATAAATGCATTTGGGGTAGTTCCTCCCACAACCTACCTACCACGGGAACCAAGTCACTGGAATTTGGTGGTTTTCTTAGGAGAGATAAACAGGACACCTTTCTGCTTCCCCACTGTTTTAGAGGTCGACCCTTTAGGGGTCTGTCCCTTTGACGGCCCTTGTCTTTGGGGGGGGGGGGGGGGGGCGAAAAAAACGTTTCCCTGTGGCTTTCTTACTTTTGATAAGAAAAGCCTTTTTCTTGTGGGCAGTTCGGTCTAGAACTTTGTCTAGATCTTGCCCAAAGAGGTCTCCTTCAAATGGGATGCCACAAAGCCTTACTTTTGAGGCCAGGTCCCCTGACCAGGATTTTAACCATAAAGCCCTGCGAGAGGAATTTACTAGGGCCAATAGCTTGACTGAATCTGCAGATGCATCTGCCATATAACCTGCCGCCTTGTGCGGCATGGGAAGGGAATCAAGAATTTCATTCCTAGAGGTCCCACTTTTCAAATGGCCTTGTAACTGGTCCAGCCAGACCTCCAAATTATAAGCCACGATTGTTGTAGCCATTGCTGGTTTTAAAATTTGTCATGGCTACTTCCCATGACCTTTTCAGCAGTACCTCCATCCTCTTGTCCATAGGTTCCGTAAAGACACCCATGATCTCAAAAGGTGAGGTCCGTTGATTTGGCGCACTGGGAAAAGGCTGCGTCCACTTTGGGCAATTTGTTCCAAATATAGGCGGAATCCTCACTTAAGGGGAATCTCTTCAGACTTTTAGAAAAAAAAATTCTTCTCCACCCACTCTTTTTTGATAGAGTCCGCCAGTGCGCTGTGTACCGGAAATACCCCGTTTTGGTCTTCTTTCAGAGTCTGATACATCTGGTCATGTAGGTACAAGTGGGTCTGCTCTTTGATATCTAGTGTCTCGTAGATCAACCCCAATAAGGCATCCACCTCCTGAAGTGAGAGCCTGTATCTATGTGAACTTGTCCCTTGGCTCAGAATAACTTTGGATGATGCCGTCTCACTTAGCTCATCCAAAGGATCCGATTCCTCTCCCCGATTCCTCACACTCCTCTGGGGCTGAAGTGGGGGGGGGGGGGGTGTTGGGGACTGCGGCTGGTTGTTTTGGGGTTTCAAGGTTTGACAGCATCGACTTTATGGGCTTCATTTCTTTCTGAACGTCAGAAATCAATTCTATGCATGCCCCAGTTGCCTCCTTGTAAACCAATTTATCAATACAGGGTTTACAAAGGGGCTTATTCCACCCTTCTTTAAATTTGTTCATACATGACAAACACATCTTGTTCTCCTCCTGACCTCTCCGGTTCTTTGGGCTGAGCCTGAGACAAGAAAAGGAGAAGAGAAGGGAGGCAAAGGGAAAAAAACAAAAAAAACAAAACACACGACAAGCTGCTGTCAGAAAACCTTAGCCAACCAGTGGGTGTATACCTTCCAAACACCTATATGCACCCCCACCAGCCACTGATGGGATTCACATGACTCTTTAGCCTGGATCCCATCTCAAAAGGGGGGGTGGGCGGGTGCCAACATTGAGACCATCACCCCACCAGCCCTGTAGCCTACCTGAGCCGGCACCACTGCCACCTGGTTCAGCTAGATCCATGCTGTCCTTGGCTCCTTGCTGGAGCATCATGCTGTGGATCAGGACCGTCCTGTGGCTGGCATTTTTTTGGGGGGGTGGGGGATAGACTCCGATGCCTGCCATCCTTATCCACGTACTTGCAGACCTCCTTCCCCCTCTTCCTTAGGCAGCACCCTAGGCTCAGGGGAAGGAGAGCTCCCATCCAGCCTCCTCCGGTGGAGGAAACAGACTGGGGCAGAGAGACGGAAGCCGCCCTTTATGGATCTGAACGTTGTGTTTCCTGCCTGGAGGTGGAGCCTATCTCTAGTGCTGTCCTGGACAGACGACTAGAGAAAACCGCATTCATTGATACATTTTGGGTATTCTAGTTTTTTTTTACCATTTTGCGGGCACATGCAGTTTTGGCATATTTGGTATTTACTCATCACTACCCTCATCCTCACACAGCCATGGTCAGCCGCAGAGCCACTCCTACCAAAGAGAAGGACGCCTTAAACAGGGCCTCTAGCTGTAGCATTTTTAAAGAGAAAGACCTCCTCGACCTGGACAGCCAGGGACTTGAGAATGAGATAGCCAGGGGTACAGCCAGAGGTCTCAATTTCTTGGAGAATGCCTCCTCCATGTGTACTGGTGGGGAAGTACTTAAGTGATAAAACCACCTTCATGGAAGGTGGTTTGTCCTATTACCTCTTGTAAGGATGCACTAGATTTAAGTTGGCCACCAGAACCCTAAAAACTTAGGGGGAAAAGGTTTCAGGTAGCGGCAGCGTAAGGTTAGCACGTACCACATCCAGAATTAACCCAACCAGGGTCCTCTGAGACAGAGCTGAACGATGGGATTCCTCACAGAAAGTTTATCCACAGGATTTCATATCCTCCACAGCTGTCCCCTCTTCCTGAGGAATTTCCCCCAAATACCATCATTTAAAAAAATTTGGAGTGGAACGAGAGGCTCATGTTTATGTCTGACATTCCAAGCCAGCATGAGCCCCCAAGAATTGATTACACTGTTGAGATATGGCTGTAGAAGATTCTTCCCTTGGAAAAAAAAAAAAAAAAAAAAAAAAACACAAGACAAGGGGAACATTTTGCCCCTGAAAAAGTGGAAATGCCAGATAATAGCAAGAATTCACAGCTAATCCGTCCCATTGCAAGGATAGATTAGCCACTGCAGGGTGAACTGTGGGTGTCCTCTCCCTACTAGAGAGATTTGAGGACCTACCCCATCATACTTTTCCCACACAAGGCCATGGCTTGTTGAGGGTTACAAGGCCTGTGAACCCAGAAGGGGTCAAACCACTATAGTATGTGGCAGCTACCCCCAGTAGCCCAATGCATGTGCCAACTTCAAGAGCGATCTGTTCTTCTCATGCAAAATAGGCACATATAAGTTAATGTGTGTCGCGCCTGGGACCAAAGAAAATGTGCTGGACTGCCCTTCTTGAGTTCTACCACCGTCACAATTGTCCCAAATTAAAAAACTGCCCATGTTACATTAAACAGGAAGTTACTGTTGTGACTGCAACATTACTCCACTAATTTACACAAGCACTTACCAGTTCATTTGCAGGGCCAGTAGGCCCCATCTCCACAGGTGCACCTGCAGGGCCTTCGGGTACTCAAACTACCTACCTTTCACTTTTACCAACCTGTGTGGACCATCTGATTATCCTTGTTTGAAAACTGTTAGTCTGATTGGTCATTGAGTTACTCACATCAACCCCTATGTAAAAATGCAAGAATGTCCCCAATTTATATGATGTATTCAGATTAATACAAACCTGAAAATTCTCCATCAATAGCCAAGAAGTCTGACTCTTCAATAGCTTGATAGATACTTGGCAACTGTTCCTTAAAATCTGTCAAAAAAAAATAAAAAATAGGTCTCTCATTTTAAAGCCATTACTGGTCTCCAAAGCATATTGATGAAATCTGACAAGTTGGCCAACATTACCTTTAAACGTACAATTTGTTTTATTAGCCCCTGTTTTAATATAGCTGCCCAGTGATTCATCTATGTGTGGTTGTACAGGCAGTCCATAGAAGTCTAGGAAATTGCTGCTTAAATGCACAGTACTGATCCCAAGCGACTTATGAAAACCCATGCACAAATTTGAGTGCTGGTGGCCTGCCTGCAGCCACAATAAATGCCTCTTAACAGTAGACACATTTAGTTGGGGGCTGTTCTATTTCGACAAAAGAGTATACTTATTCACATTCGTGACGACTTATAACAGCGGCTGGTCGGCAAGTGGTTAAGCCCTGGTTAGCTATAGATTCCATTGCTAAGGAGGAGGTTATCTGCATGGTGATGGATAGGGGCCTATAGGGCTCTCTCATTCTTGCACTACAATTGGGGCTATTCGGGGACTGCCTGCTGCTTTGATAAACGTATATGCAGATGATTGCTGGCCTTCCTATTATAAGAACTGTGAAGTCGTTATATTAATGTCTACGTTATGACATTGGAATACTTACCCCTTTTGTGTTAGGGGATTTGCATTTGAGTGGGTGGATTTGTCCACAGGGTGGTGTGAACCTGGATTTGGGGGGATGATTATTTTCCATGATTCCCGCCCTGCGTAACAAGTTTGTGTACTTTTTCCTTTTTGTACTATTCAAAAACAAAAAAAAAAAAAAACAAAAAAAAAGAAATTTGAAAAATAAAAAGCCCTGGCTCACACAGGTGCGCCTTTGAAATAAAGCTACTTCATTGCAAATTCTAAGCCGTAGATCAGTGCAATATGGATCTCTGTTATCATTGCAGCTTGCGACTTCATTTAACATAAGTCAATACTAGACACAAAACTGTAGGAACCTTTTTCTGAGTCGCAACAATTTGAACAGCTCCACTGCCAAAAATAGGGTGAGACTTGTCATGCGATTTTGAACTGACAAATTGCATTGGGGTGAACAAGAGCTTAGAGAGCATTTGACAGGAGGTGAGGAGGCGTTATGTCACCCCCCCCTCCATTGCATGCTTTAACCCCTTAGCCCCCACACTAGACATTGCAGCGCAAATCATGCGGCTGAAGCAGAGCCCAGTTTACTTGAATGGGCCACATTTGGCAAGTAGTAGCCCACGGTGCACGACAAGGGGTAGAATGCCTGCCGTGGCATGTGTACGCCCCCAGCCACTGCTACCCCTGGTAAATGGGGGAGCGAAAAGCCAGGCTTGTCATTAGGGACTTCAGCCTGTTCAAATCACATTTGATTCTATACAGTGCAATTCGAGGCCATTCATTTTGTATAGGCTCCAATCGCATCTCATGGAAAAAAAAAAAGTAAATATTGGTAATAGGTATCAGTGGAATGCCTGATAAAAATGATTAGTACTCGTGCATCCCTAGTAAAAACTGCCCTCCAACTGCATGTATAAGGGAGCCCTAAGTGATATCACAGTTTGATAAATGAAGATGCAAATCTACAAACCCAAAACACAAGGGACCTGACAAGCCGGAGCACTGAGGGAGCTGAATGTATGACTCGGGACAGCTGGGACTGAACTACCTGTGTCCTGTCACACACACATACATCTATACAAGGCATGCTGCAACTTCTAGTCCCGCTGGTAACACACAGGCTTTCCAATCTTTCACAAACAGAAAGAACAGTACGCTTGTATAGTAAACCAGAAGACATCACTCACTGATCCTGGTGATTTCCATGCCTGCTCTCCGTACACCAGCACTGCCAAGCTGCCTGACCTCCCCGGCCCTTTAACTCCTCCCCCAGGTAACACTTCCGGGGCTCCGAGCATTCGCAGCTTAGAATTCCCCGCTTGTTTCAGCCAGGGCCGGGTAGGGCGTGTCCTCGAGGGACTGACCAATCGCAGGAAGCCATGAGGGGCGTGGGGTCTTACTCCCGGCAGAAGCTGTCATAGCGCCGGCCGGTGATTGGAGCGCTCGCTGTGTTTAGAGGCGTGGTCTTCTTCAATGCGTACACAGCCTGTGTATGTGATGTGCAGGGACAGTCTCTTGGACTGGAGTTGGGTGCCTGACCACCCCAATCGTTGACTTTACTATGAGAAGTTTTAGTAACCACTTAAAGAGGAACTGCAGTCTGCTCACATAATTTGTAATAAAAACACCTTTGCCATTCCCTCCAACCATTGTGCATATTATTTTATATATACTGTGATTCTGTACTTGCCAAATATGCTGCAGAAGTCTCCCTCTACTAATTCTGGCTGCAATCATTTTAAAGTTGAGTTCCACCCATTTAAAAGTCAGCACTACAAAAAGTGTAGCTGCTGACTTTTATTAATAAGACACTCACCTGTCCCACGGTCAAGTGATGCAGACGTACGAAGTCCCGCTCCTATCCGCGGTGCCGGCATTGTAACTGTGTTTGCCCGGTTGTGGCTCCACAGCCGGGCGCTCATGTGCGAGCTGCTGTGATTGGCCGGGCAATCTTCTGGGACATGTGACGTGTCCCAGAAGATTGCAGGGAGGGAGGGCGGAGAGGTGATCTTCCTTCCGGCGCCGCTGGCCTGCGGCCAGGGAGGAAATGGCAGCTGGGTGCCTGTAAAAACAGGGTACCTGCTCCTCCCCCCAAAAAATTGACATGCCAAATGTGGCATGTCAGGGGGTCAACTACACCTAAAGCGGATGTTCCATTTTTGGGTGGAACTCCACTTTAACTGTCGGCAGCTGAAGCTGCTATCTGTGCACTTCCCGGATTTACACAGACACACAGACACACAGAGGCACACCTCCAGCTCTGTAGCTCTCATTGACCCTCTTATGACTCACCCCCCCTTCCTTCCTGTTAAACTCTCACGAGAGTGAGAGAGAGCTGTGCATGATGTCATAAACCTAGGCTAATGACCAGACAAGAAACAGAAAGGGAGCTGTATATGCTATTTACTGTCAGAAAAAAAAAGTTTTACTATCCAAAGTTAAAACAACAACGGCAAAAGATTTAAAAGATGGAAGGATGAAAAAATTACTGAAGTTCCGCTTTAGTCCTTATGCACACGGACGTTTTTACAGCTGCTTTTTTGAGCTTTTTTTGGAGCTTAAAAAGGCCTGTCTATGTTAGTCTATGGCTTCATGCCCACCTAGGCGTTTTTGAGCTGCAAGTGGCATAGGCGTTTTTAAGCTGTAAAAAAAAACCAGAACCAGTGGGTTCTGAGAGACGTTTTTCAGCTGTAAAAACGCTCTAACGCTGAAAAACGCTCAAAAACACTCAAAAACGTCATGCACCAACGTTTTTTAACGTTTTTGTTCCATTGAAAAAAAAAAAAAAAATTAAAAAAAATAAAAACGCTCAAAAACACTAACGCTGAAAAATGCTCAAAAACGCTATTGCAAAAACGCTGAAAAAAGATACTGGCGTTTTCATAACGTTATTTTAACAGCCTGTGTGCATGAGGACTTAACCACTTAAAGACCAGGCCTATTTTTAAAACTTGTTGTTTACAGGTTAAAATCATTTTTTTTGCTAGAAAATTACTTAGAACCCCCAAACATTATATATTATTATTTTTTTCAGACACCCTTGTGTTGTTGCAATACTTTATGTCACAACATATTTGCGCAGCAGTCTTACAAACGCAATTTTTTTTCTAAAAAAATACACTTTTTTAAATTAAAAAAATAAGAAAACCGTAAAGTTAGCCCAATTTTTTTTTATATTGTGAAAGATATTGTTACACCGAGTAAATTGATACCCAACATGTCACGCTTCAAAATTGCGCCTGCTCGTGGAATGGCAAAAATCCCCATAGGTGACGTTTAAAAATTTCTACAAGTTACCAGTTTTGAGTGTCGGGGGATATCGGGGGAACTGGAGAAAGTGCAGAGAAGAGCAACCAAACTAATAAGAGGTATGAAGGAGCTCAGCTATGATGAAAGATTAGAGGAACCTAATCCATTCCCTCTTGAGAAGAGGAGATT
This sequence comes from Lithobates clamitans, assembly GCA_037952925.1. Taxonomy (NCBI): domain Eukaryota; kingdom Metazoa; phylum Chordata; class Amphibia; order Anura; family Ranidae; genus Lithobates; species Lithobates clamitans. The sequence continues at coordinate 170,813 of JBBGZY010001024.1, read as the reverse complement.
AAGGGGGATATGATCAACATGTACAAATACATAAGTGGTCCAATACATATTGTGAACTTGGTGTTGAGTTATTCAGTTTAAGGCCAAACAGAGGACTAGGGGGCACTCTTTACGTCTAGAGGAAAAAAGATTTCATCTCCAAATACAGAAAGGTTTCTTCACAGTAAAGCCCCGTACACATGATCGGAATTTCGGCCAGCAAAAGACCGATGAGAGCTTGCATGTGTATGCTCCATCAGGCTTTTACTGGCCCAATTTTCGCCAGCAAAAGTTTGAGAGCATATTCTCAATTTTCAGGCGGAAAAAGTTTCTATTGGAAATTCCATTTGTGTGTATGCAATTCCGACGCGCAAAAAACCACGCATGCTCATAATCAAGTACGAGACGGAGCCTCTCGGTCTGGTAAAACTACCGTTCGTAATGAAGATGGCACATTCGTCACACAGAGAATTTTTAAAACTTTCAATGCAGCGCATTCTCTTCTTCTTTATAATGCTAGAAGAATGAAGTTGTTTTGCTGCTCATATTCATGCAGAGTTCTCACAAACTTCTTTCTTTATTATTTATCGTGATCTCATGAATAATCTTTTTAATTCTTAATGCCAGATCTCCATAATAATGTTTAGAATCAATTTTTTTTTATTTGTTATTTTATTATATCAAGATCACCTGTTTTTTTTTTTGTTATTATTAATTTATAGTGATCTCCATTTTTTTATTTTTTTGTATGTCATCTTTCCACAATACCATTATTATGTTGTATTTGTAAATCTCAAGGAGGCTGGTTGGTGTCCCTTGTTAATTTGACTTTGTACTTTTGAAATGTACCTGCCTACTCACAAACTGTCCTTTGAAGTAAAACACATAGCTAAGTATTTCTGAAAACAAAATATCCATTTATTCTGGGTCATAACAAAATAAAGAGGAAGGCAACGCTGGAGAAACTGGTGAAATTTGCGAAGTCAAAATTGGTGGCCCGAGGAGTCCTTATAATAGTGAGCACAATCCGGTCCAGGACTACAAGAGATCAGGAACAGCAGCAGATGACATATATGTCCCCAGGCTGTGGTCATACAACAGCCTGCAACTTTTGCCAGACCAGACTGAACCCAGGCCATCACTCTCTGGTCTTTCTTAGATGCTTCCTTCCAGGCTGTGGCTCTGGTGTTGGAGGTGTGGCAGGAGGAGGAGAAGGACCTGGAGGAGGAGGAGGACCATGGTTGAGCTCACAAACGTGGCTTTGGCTTGTGAGTTGGCCCCTCAACCCCTTATTTAGGGCTTGGAAGATGATATACTCACATATTAGGGGTTGGCCCTCCTCCATTTCCAGCATTTTGCAGGCTGTTATGTATGCAAAGTCCTCTTGAACACTGTGGGGGGTTCTGAGGGCCGCAGTAGCCTTCATAAGTAGGCCAATTGCTGCCTCCTTCATGTTACTCCTTTTCCTGCCACTTTTTGGTTGAAGGCGGAGGGGAGGGACCTGCGATTCTGGCAGGTTACTGGGCCCGGCCACCTCCTGGCTGCCACTTTCCACAGCCTGGCTGAGGCTTTCCTGTGTATGAAAAAGGGACATCATTTTAGTTTTTGGTTCATCAATCACGCACAATTTTCAGCTCATGACTGTTGCATATTGAATGTTAATAAATAGAAAAGACTATCATTCTGACCCCAGCATTTTCCATTCTGGTCCCAATCATCTGTGGCCACTACTGTCTATTGATATGAAAAACACTTTGTGAAATCAAAAATTAGTGATCAAAACCAACATATATTTAACTGGAGTTACTGGAGTTAAGGGGGGTGGGCAGGGTCTGCCTACGGGAGACACACCTGATAAAGGATATGTTGAAATGTCTCCCAAGCAGGAGGTTTCAAGCCCAATAACACTCGGTTTACACTTCTTACTTTAGAGGAGTGAGCATAGTGGTGACAAGAAGTGTGATGCTCTCTTGTAGGCAGACCAGGATAGATAGTTTGGGTCATTATGTTTTTTTTTTCTGTACTGCTTTATTTGTTTTAGCTGTCTCATGAGCCTTGGAATTAAGATGGGTAAGAAGGATTTATTATCTGGTATAGGGCAATATACTGGGCCTAAAGCTAGAGTGTCCATTTTCTTTGGATTTAGTACAACTGGTTTTCCGGGCGCCAAAGTCTCTCTGTGGTATGTGTGATGCAGTCCAAGGTTCTTAAAATAGGATCTTGGAACATTCGGGGGATGGGGAATCCAAATAAGAGGTCTGCCATTTTTTCGTTGCTGGAGATAAGGGGGGTGGGGTTGATCTGCCTACAGGAGACCCACCTGACAAAGGACACGTTGAAATACCTCCCAAATAGGAGGTTTCAGGCCCAGTACCATTCGGTTTACTCTTCTTATTCTAGGGGGGTGAGCATAATGGTGTTAAGAGGCGTGATGTTCTCCTGTAGGCAGGCCAGGGTAGACAGCATGGGCCGTTTTTTTACATTGCTCAATTGAAGATAGAATGTATGTTATAGCCAACATCTACATTCCCCCACCCTTTAAACTGGAGGTATTGTATAGCTTAATGGAGTTTATGCTGGATAAAACAGGCACCCCAGTAATAGTAGTAGGGGATTTTAATGAGGTGATAAATAGAGGCTTGGATAGATTCCCACCGAGACCCCAAATGAACAACGTAGCAGAGGGTAGGCTGGGTCAGTTCCTGGAAGAAGCAGGCTTGATGGACGTATGGAGGGTCCGGAATCCTGGAGTAAGGCAATATTCCTGCTTCTCAGCCTCCCATTCCACCCTATCCAGAATAGACATGACCCTGGGCAACGCGGAAGCGGTACCAATGATAAAGGAGGTATTATATTTTCCGAGAGGGGTCTCAGACCACTCCTTGATGGTGACCTCAGTGGGTATAGGGGGCAGGGAGGCTAGGGGATTTTGGAAACTAAGTCCATATTGGTTGGAGTTAATGGGGGATCCAGAGAGGATAATAATAAAGCTAAAAGAATTTATAAAATTTAACGAAGGTTCAACTACAGCAGGTATACAATGGGACGCATTGAAGGCATTCCTTAGGGGGATCCTGATTCAAGGGGTGGCAGGGGTTAAAAAGAGGGCTAGGGAATGGGAGGAAGGGATTAGGAGGGAGCTGGAGATTGCTGAAAAGCAATTTCTAGAGGGCCCAACACCAGAGAGGCAGAAGGTATGGGAAGATAAACAGGAGACCTATAGAACAGCGGTCTTAAAAAGGGGTGAAAATAAGCAACTGTTTCAGAAGCAACGGACCTATGGGGAAGGAGAAAGTGTGGGTCGTATGCTGGCCTACCTGGTGAAAACCAATTCCTCCTCCTCGACGATCCCTGCAATTAGGATCCCAAATGGTGAGATATCCTCTCAGAACTCGGTAATAAGGGATGCGTTTGGGAAGTATTATGAAAACCTGTACAGTTCACAGGGGAGTGTTGGAGGGGAGGATATGGATAATTTCTTTAAGGACATACAGATCCCTATGGTTGCTGAAGAGGACAGAGAGGGCTTAGATGCGCCTATTACACTAGCTGAATTACAACAAGCGGTAAATGGAATGGCAAACCAAAAATCCCCGGGGCCGGACGGCCTTCCGGTAGAAACTTACAAGCAATATGGGAAGATCTTGCTTCCAGAACTGCTTAAAACACTGAACTGGGCTTTACAAGCAGGGTGCCTGCCTGCCTCTATGACGGAGACAAATATTATTTTACTCCATAAAGAGGGGGGTGACCCGCTAGAACCGTCGGCATACAGGCCAATTTCGCTGTTGTGCACGGACGCCAAGATCCTGGCGAGGGTGCTGGCGGCCAGGCTTAATAAAATTATTCTTAAACTCATACATCCGGACCAAACGGGTTTTATCTCCCATAGGACCACAAGCATGAACATTAGGAGGGTATATCTGAACCTCCAGACCCCGACAGAGAATATGGGATCAAGAGCGGTGGTGTCCTTGGACATAACTAAGGCCTTTGACAGCCTGGAATGGACCTATCTCTGGCGGGTTCTGGAGGAAGTTGGCTTAGGTCCGGCTTTTATAAAATGGATAAAAATACTGTTTAAGAGCCCAAGTGCGAGGGTTAAGGTTAATAAGGATTTTTCAGAGAAAATATGTTTAGAAAGGGGGACAAGACAGGGGTGTCCTCTGTCCCCCCTGCTTTTTGCCCTTGCCATGGAGCCATTAGCAATCCATATTAGGTCTAGTCCAAAGATAGAGGGGTTTATAAGAAAGACAGGAGAGGAGAGGATTGCCCTGTATGCCGACGATGTCCTATTGTTTCTTGGGGACATGGGAAATTCCCTTGGGCAGGTAATGGATACCATGGAGAGGTTTGGCAAGGTGTCAGGACTAGTGGTAAACTGGAGGAAATCAGCATTAATGCCCATAGATACCCCTAACAGTCCTATGTCATCGCGAATCCCCCATCTAAAAGTAGTATCAACAATTCGCTATCTGGGTATCAACATGACAAAAGATCCTAATCAGTATATTGCAGATAATATAGCTCCATTGTTGGACAAATTTAAGTGTAAAATAGATATCTGGAGCCGGTTGCCCCTGTCTGTAGCAGGGAGAGGCAACCTAATTAAGATGGTGTGGCTACCCCAACTACTATACTTGTTACATAATTCACCGGTGTGGATGAATAAAAGATGGTTTAAAAGAATTGACATGCTATTTAGGGAGCTCCTGTGGAGGAGGGGGAAGGCTAGGATCAGTCTTCAAAGCCTACAGCTACCAGTTAAAGAAGGAGGAATGGCCCTCCCGCATCCAAGGTGTTACTTCCTGGCAGCCCAGTTGCAGCATATAGGGGTTGGAAGTGCTGACAGGGGTTTGTTAACCCTGGAGACGCCACATAAAATGGTGGTGGAGGCCCTGGAGGCAGATTCTTTACCCGGTAACGGTCCAACATCCAAGTTGATAATTAAAGTCTGGAAGGTAACTAAGAGTATAATGGGATATGTCGGGTTTACAGAATATGCCCCCCTCTGGCATAATAGGAATTTGCAGGAGATCATGGCCATGGGGGAATTTAAGGAATGGGCGAGGTGGGGCATAAATAGGCTATCCCAGTTGTACAAAGGGAATGTATTAAAAACCTTTGAGGATCTCCAGAAGGAGAATGGCATTCCTAGACAAACTTTTTTTAGGTATCTACAAATGAGATCTGCTTTGGATGCTCAATTCAGGGCAGGCCCCCTGGTATGGACAGATGCTGCACTGCTTCAAAAAGTGGTTAAACCCGGGAAGATAAAGGGTTTTATCTCAGGGATATATGCCCAACTGTGCGGGCAAACTATTACAGGATCAATGCATCTTGGTTGCAGGGAGGGATGGGAGACGGATGTGGGGAAACTAACAGATGCACAATGGAGGGAAATACTGAAGATAGGGCAGGAGGTCTCGGCCTCTCCTGCACAGAGGTTCTCTCACTTAATGTTGATGCACAGAGCATATTACACTCCAAAAAAATTATTTCGTTTTGGTGTAAGATCAGATGCCAGTTGCCCTAGGTGCGGGGAGGTGGGTGACTTGATACACATGACATGGAGATGTCCCAGGCTAGTACGTTACTGGCTTGGGGTAGTTGAGGCTATTAGTAGTAGATGGGGGATACCCTTGGAGGCAGATATTAGATTTTGTATCTTTGGCTATAAAGAGTGGGGCTCAGAGGAGGTAGCGGCCAAAACAGCAGTTTTGAGATGCCTGTACCAAGCACGGAAGCTTATCATGCAAAGATGGCAAACAATCCCCCCCCCGACAGTTGAGGAGTGGGTTAAGATAGTGAATGATATAGTATGGAAGGAGAGAGCCCTATATGTTAGAAGAGGGAACCTTAAAAAATTTGAAAAGATGTGGAACCCATGGTTAATAAGTATTGGATGTCAAGACCAAGGGAAATGAGGTGGGACTTAGCCTTAGGGTGGGAGGGGAATAGGGATAAATAGGTGGGATAGGGGAAAAAGGTCTACCTGATGCTTGAATCTGTAGTATGAAAAACCAACTGGTGAAATAATAAATAAATGTAACGGGAGCAGGGTAGGAACGGACGGGGGGGGTATATGGCCCCGTGTCTAGTTCACTACGTTTGCATGGAACCTGGTTATTTTAAATATGTTTGTTGAAGGTATGTAATTTAAGAAATGCCAATAAAGATTATCAAAGAAAAAAAAAAAAAAAACATCATTAATTTGACAACCAGAAATATTTTGAAGACTGCTATACCTGGCTCAAGCTGGGCTCCTCCACATGATGCTGCCTGGAAGGCCCAGGTTGGGTGTCTGAAGCTTCAGCTGAGGTGGAAGGAAGCGTTGAAGGAAGACTGGAGAGTGCTGGCCTGGGTTCACTTTGGTCTGACAGAAAATGCAGTCTGTCATAGTACCACAGCCTGGGTATATAAATGTCATCTGCTGCAGCTCCTGATCTCAGGGAATCCTGAACCTTCTTGAGCTCCCTATTATAAGTGCTCCTCATGCCACTAATTAGGGCCTTAAATAGGGGATGTCTGCCGTGGGGATCACTGGCTTCACAAATTCCACCAATTGATCCAGCGCTGCCTTCCTCTTTGTTTGATATTTAAAAAAACGGGTGGTTCAGCTGCCGCAGACAGTACTGCTCCCTGAACATATCAATGAATCTTCCTAGAAATTCCATATCATTGAAGGGATCCATTTCCTCTGCAAGACACAACACAAGACAAACCCTAATGTCAGGCTAAACTCTCCTAATCTTGACCAAATATAGGCCTCAATCTATAAGCAGTATAGGCCACTGAGGCACCAACTTCAAATTGTACCTTCGTTATAATGATCGTCGCTTCCGCTACACCTTCCTCCCTCGCAGTGGGAGACAACATGGCGGAGACACAGCAGGTGCTTATTAGCAGTAACGAGGAGGAAAGCCCGGAGCCAGAAAGGTCCCGATCCAGGAGGAGAAAATTTAAGGCCTCAAATATGTCCTTTGAAGAGATGGTGGAGATGGTCGACATATTGAAAAGGGCCGACTATGATGGGAAGTATGGACCGTACCTAAACCCAAATGTGAGAAAGGCCAAGATCATGCCTAAAGTTGTGAAGAGTCTGCGCTGGAATTTTGGGGTACGACGATCCAAGGAGCAATTGAAGAAATGCTGGTCAGACCTGAAACTGAGGGAGCAGGATCAGTATAGAAGAATAAAGAGAGTTCTTCTAAAAAAGTAAGTAGTTGTTGTGTGTTCCTATTATTAATATTACTTGCATGCTGCGCCATGTGCTTTTCTTTGCTGTTGTACAGTTTAAAATGGCTACTTTCATGTTCGTGGACGGCACAGTAATCGATCGTAGTAAACATCATTCATTTGCCAACTAAATACAATGTTTTTGCCAGATACAGGGTTAACTACATTTGATCATGATAATTTATATAAAAATAAGTTTTGTACATTGTTGTCTAGATGTGTTTGTAACTAGAATGAATTGCAAACTTGATTCAGTGTAATGTAAGGAGAGGACATTCAGCAGCTGTTTACACATCTGGACTCAGGAGCACTAGTGTAGGACACAAGAACTAATTTTTTAGGGTGTTCCACACAGGTGCTCCAGTGAAAACTTGAGGTGTCTACATGTGTGTAAGTTGGCCAAAAAAGGTAAGTATTCCAGCTTAGTTAAGGAAATTAATCATGTTTTCAACTTGGAACTCTGCCCAAACAGACAATTGTACCCCACTTCCCAGCAATGTTTCATATTACTATTTCTGGCCTCAAATATCTGTGTGCTAAGTGTATACCTTTTTGTTTAATTCTCTTAGGGGAGCAAAGACTCAGGACATCAGAGGACACCGCCCCCCCCCCCCCCACCTCCTGAAGAAGGGGACCAGAGGTCACAACCTGAGGATGTGGAGGAAGGAGAAGTGGTGGAGATTGTCACCACAACAGGTGAGTGTCTGACACCACAGATTCAGGTAATAGATGTATGCCTGCATATTTATAATAAATGGTGTGTATTTTATTTTTTAGGTGATGTACAGGTTGTGGAAGAACGATCTCATCATTTCACCATTGACAATGCCCAAAGGCTAATCCAAGAGATAATGTGTTGTATTCGGGATTTAGACTGTATAAAGCAAAAAACAATTGAGATTGAACAAAAACTCAAAAACATAATTGATGTACTAGGAAGAATCTAAATACCCAAAAAATGACAACATTTCTTTATTTTTAAAACACAAATTTTTTACACATTTTTAAAAGCCAAATTTTGAAGATGCACATAGTGTGTCAACATGTGCTATCTGCCATCAGGGGATATCAATGTACGCGTTTTGTGGCTGCAAGCCCTTCCTCAAAACTCTAGTAGGTGAGAGGAAGGGGTTCCACCCCCAAAACACTTCCATTGATCCCCCATGATGGGAGATAGCACATGTTGACATTAGGCATGGGGGAATCAGGAGGGAAATCCCCAGTTTGACTCCAAATTTGTGTGCATCTTCAAAATTTGACTTTTCCAAGGGTGACATCACCCCATCTGATGAAGGCAATATCAACTCATTTTGGACACTATAATGTCTGATATTGCCTTCAGTGTTTCAATGTTGAGTTGTGTATGTTATGTTTTGAAACATGCCTGTTTATGTACCCTAAAAAAAATCTAAAAAAAATATGAAACCAAGAATTGGTGTTTTTACCAAAAATATGTTTTACAACGCACATGTACATGTGCACAGAATAAAAGATTTGATACTCAACAATGTGTGGCTTCTTCTTTCAATGATCAATAACAGTTTTTTGTTAAGTTGGTGTGTACAGTGACAATGGGTGCTATTTAATAATGGAAAAACCACTTCGCACTACAAGTGCACTAGGAGAACCTAGTAGACAGCAGAAATTAACCCAAGCAGTAAATGAAAATCAAGATTTTATCTGATAAAAAAAAAAATTATTCCAAATTTGGTGGCAAAGCAATGGTCCCCCACCCATAAAATATTGGACATAATTTTCTCTCACTTCACGGGCACTTTGGGGGGGCAAGCCAGGACGGCCCGCTTCCAGGGTCGTCATTGGAACTTTTGATAGTCCGGCCTCAGTTCCAACAAAGGCAACATAACTAGCATTATGTTTTTTAAGAACATTGTGCAGGATGCAGCAACTCAAAATTATATGGTTCAGTTTGTATTCCGCCATATTTATGGCTGTTTGAAACAGGCGGAACCGGATGGCCAGGATCCCAAACGCATTCTCCACGACTCTTCTGGCTCTGGCCAGCCGGTAATAAAAAACCCTCTTCTCCGGGGTGAGGGTCCTCTGGGGGAATGGCCTCATCACGTGGTCACCCAGACCGAATGCTTCATCTGCAAAAAAGACAAATGGCAGTCCTTCCACGTTCTACTCAAATTCCAAGCCATCACTCTCAAGACGTCAGTCGAACTCGGTCCGGGCAAATACTCCACCATCCAACATCCGGCTATTCCTCCCCACATCCACATATAAAAACTCATATGTCGCCGACACCACCACCATCAACACGATACTATTGAACCCCTTGTAATTGTAATAGTATGACCCTGAATGGGGTGGTGGGACGATGTGGATGTGTTTCCCATCAATTGCCCTTCCACAGTTGGGAAAGTCCCACCGCTCGGCAAACTCGGAGGCCACAGTCTGCCATTCCTGTGGCGTTGCAGGAAACTGTGTAGTCAAACAAGAAAAAAATAAAAGTAATTTTGCACATAAACATTGCAAGCAGATTAGACACAAACATTCTTGGACAACATCAGTATAACATTTATTTGAAGGAGTATTTAAAGGCCAAAATATAAGGTCCATTTATCAGATTCCTCACCCCCTCTGATGGCCCATTGTAAAAGTTTTAGGGGGGGAGATGTTTTGGACAGGTAACCCTCTCCACTTCATTGAGAGCTGAATGCATAAATAATGTGTTTTACTTTGGCCAGACCCTCCTTACTTACACTATTGGCAGCCCACTGGACAGGTAAGAAGTGTCATAATAGAAAAAATCTAAATACACACTGTACAAATTGAAGCACATTTTTACATTCTGCTATCAAGATAACCTATCAAGATAATAATAGGAGAACAAAACTTTAAACAGTACCATTTGAAAGTATTCAGGCAGGCCCTTTCAATACATGCTTTGGGGAATTTATCTATAAATATGACCACAAAAGAGGTGGGTATAGTGTGTATGGGTTTGGCAAAGTCAGCAGATAGAGGATTGGTATGGGATGACTTAGCGGTTGGGGGAGGGAGAGTTCCAAATGAGTTTGGGACCCCAAAAAAGGCCTATGGGACTACATTTGTACACATTTTACGGGGTGTTTAGGGTAAAGCACTACAATGGAGCTCACAAAATACATGTTAAGTGACTAGGCTAGGTGTATATGGGCACAGGGTAGCATGCTGGGGAGGTTAGTGAAGGCAAATATGCATGAAGGACAAAAAAGGAGCATTTAAAGCTTCCAGCATGCATGAGAACAAAGGGGACATTCACAGCATATTACAATCATGGTAATTAGGGAATGATGAAAGAAATACAATACATTAGCAAACATTAAATACATATAATGTGATGTTAAAGGAGAAAACTTACCCTAATATAGTCCTTCTGCAGGACCTGGATGATGGAAGAACAGGTCTCTGGAATAATGATCTCCCTGTCGCCAAGTACCACAAGGTAGCGACTAGCCTCTGCTCCAGAGTGATGGCTTGCCACATGCAGGTATCCTGCCTGCTAATATAAGGGGACAGCAAAGCCAACAGACGGTGAAAAATGGGGTCCGTCATCCTGAGAAAATTCCCGAAATCATCAGGATTATTCTCACGGATCTCACGAAGCAAAGACATGTGCAAGAATTGGTCATGCTGGAGTAACCAATTCTTGGTCCATGAACTCCTCCCCACCCTGTTCATGGACTGGGCTTGGGTCAAAGTAAGAACCCCAACACCAAGCCCCCGCATAGCACGAACTCTACAACAAGCACGTACCCGCAACATGGCTTCAAAATGGTCGGCTGGTCAGAACGAACTAACAGAATGCACTGAAGAACAGCAAGGCCTGTGAAGAGCGAGCTGAAAATCAGAAACTAGTGGACAAGAACACACTGGAAAACAGATACGAATTGTCTACACGCACTGAAAAGGACATACAAACCCACAAGCAGAAACTGAACAGCAGTACAACGATCTGAAAAGCACGAGTCTGCAAAGCGTGAATCGTCTCTCACCAAACTTCTACTAACACAAGATTAGCAGTAGGAGCCCAAAGGGTGGCTCACTTCGTATTAAACTGCCCTTTTAAAGTTCCGTTGTACGTCACCACGTTTTTGGCAGTCGGAATTTGGTGTGACCGTGTGTATGCAAGACAAGTTTGAGTGCAATTCCGTCGGAAAAACCATCATAGCTTTTTCCGACAAGAAGTCCGATTGTGTGTATGGGGCATAAGAGCTGTGAAAATGTGGAATAGACTCCCTCCCAGGGTGGTTCTGGCAAGCTCAGCCGATTACTTTAAAAAAGGCCTGGATTCTTTCCTAAATGTACATAATATAAAAGGGTACTGACATTTATAGGTAAAGTTGATCCAGGGAAAATCCGTTTGCCTCTCAGGGGATCAGGAAGGCATTTTTTCCCCCGCTGTAGCAAATTGGAGGATGCTTTGCTGGGGTTTTTTATCTTCCTCTGGATCAACTGTGGGCGTAGGTTTGTGTATATGAGATTGTATTATTTTTTTTTTGGTTGAACTGGATGGACTTGGAACCTGACTAACTATATAACTATATGTAACTATGTAAATTACAGAGGAAGTATTTTGCTAGAATTATTGTCTTTGCTCTAACGATCGCGGCGATACCTCACATGGTGGTTTGAACACCGTTTACATATGCGGGTGCGACTTACGTATGTGTTCGCTTTTGCGTGCGAGCACTGCGGGACGGGTGCTTTAAAAATAATGTTCTTACTTATTTTACTTTTTATTTTTTATTTTTACACTGTCCCTTTAAAAAAAAAAATTTGATCACTTTTTTCCTATTACAGGGAATGTACACAATCATTGTAATAGAAAAAAAGCATGACAGGACTCTTTAATGTGAGATCTGGGGTCAAAAAGACCTCAGATCTCACATTTACACTTATGCCCTGTACACACAATCGGACATTGATCGGGCATTCCGACAACAAAATCCATGGATTTTTTCCGACGGATGTTGGGTCAAACTTGTCTTACATACACATGGTCGCAGAAAGTTGTCGGAAAATCCGATCGTTCTGAACGCGGTGACGTTAAACACGTAGCCAATAGCTTTTGTCTCTTAATTTATTCTGAGCATGCGTGGCACTTTGTGCGTCGGAATTGTCCACACACGGTCGGAATTTACGCGAACGGATTTTGTTGTCAGAAAATTTTATAGCCTGCTCTCAAACTTTGTGTGTCGGAAGTTCCGATGGAAAAAGTCAGATGGAGCCCACACACGGTAGGAATTTCCGGCAACAAGCTCCGATCGCACATATTCTGTCGGAAAGTCCGACCGTGTGTACAGGGCATTAAATGCAAAATGCTTTACATTTTTTTTCAATGAAAAAAAATTTCTCCTTTAAGGCTGGCCGTTGGGCAGAAGTGACGTTTGACATCGCTTCCGTCATCCAACGCCATTGAGTCGAGTGGGGGGCCATCATTCCCTCACTCGACTCACAGCCTCTGAGGGGAAATGATCGGATTGTCTACACCGATACCGGTAGGTCTGGTAAGCGGTGGAGACGTCAGGAACGCAGTGGGAGGGGGGTGGGCACCTCTCCCGCCGCTGATAAAAGTGATCTTGCGGAAAATCAGCCACGGAGACCACTTTTATCCTAAAGAGGTCCGCCTGCCGTTTCAGAAAATACTGGGGTTATGGCAGCTATCTGCTGCCATAACCCCGGTATTCTACATCAAAAAACCGACGTACAATGACGGCGGTTTGCGGTAAGTGGTTAAGGTTCTGTCTGTGTTGCTAATTTGTGGAGGCAGTAACTGTATGTGGTGAATTGGTTTACCTAATGTGGCAATAATGATGTTGCAATCACGCACGTGCACTTTTTTTGTGCACAGTGACTTTGCATTAAATTAAAAATAAAGGTAAAACTTGTTTAGGATAGAATAAGGTAGATTTAGGCATGTGTCTAAATCTATCGCTCATCTGAAGTGCAATCTGTATTCAGATGACCGCAACTAACAAGATCTCAGGAGGCCGACGGAGGAGATTGACGTCCGACATGTAAAGCCACAGGGTCGGTATGTAACCCACAGACATTTTAAGTCTGCTCCTTACAGTGCGGGACAATACACACCATTTCAAAGCTAGCGCCTGACAAGAGCTTTGTTTCACTGTGACAAAATTTAAGGTACTGTGGGAGACTCACAGCACTACACTGAGCCCCAGTTCAGGGGGGCGGGTTATTTGGTGCCCTGTTGGCACAAGTTTACCGAACGACTCTGGGAGTGGGGATGGAATGAGGAAATTTACCCCATTCCCATGCAAGTGTGATGCACGCACCCGACAGACCAGTTTCGGTCAGTTTTTTACGGTCTCAATGGTCACACTGACGCACTTTGTTCCAGATCTCTCTACCCTCTACTTCTACAGACAAATCACGCTACCACGCCAAATCAATGCCGACTGCAATTCGAAAGAACTGTGTACCAATAGTGTGCCTGCAGACTTTTCACTGCCTGGGATCGGGGCGATGCGGCCCTCAGGCACTGGACATAACATTTTACCACACCTAACATGGCGACCACCCCGGTTGTGACCTGGAAGGTCCGTGGTGTTCATGACCCACTGAAACCACTATGATAAGCACATGCCTGAAAAAATGTCATCCTTCTATAGTGAGCCTCCAGGAGACTCACCTCACAAAAGATATGACCGGATTTCTGCAATATTCCTGGGTGGGCAAGGCTTACCACTCCACTCACACCGCATATTTGCACGGGTTGAGTGTACTGGTACACAAATCCTTGGCCTACCAGGAATTGGACGCAGTCATAGACCCTTTGGGTAGATATGTATTTCTGTACTGCAAAGTGTTTACCTTAACAGTGATATTTGCCTTTGTGTATATACCTCCCCCATTCTCTAGAGAGATATTGCAGCTTCTTTTGTCCTACCTGGTCAATAAACCTGACGCCCCCACACTGATTATGGGTGACTTTAATGGCTACCTGGATCCCATATTGGATAGACATCCTCCAGCTCAGCCAGGGAGCAGAGGCACCATTCTGAGCCGATTGCTGCAGGAGGTGGGCTCGACAGATGTGTGGAGAGCGAAACACCCAACAACTAAACAATTTTCATTCTTCTCCAAAATGAATGGGTCGCTATCTCCCATTGACCCTTGAGTAGGGTCTCCACAACTCTTAGCTATGGTCACCAGGGTGGAATACTTCCCCTGGGGTTGTCTGATCATTCCCCACTGGTTGCACACCTCACTACCCGTCCGGTGGCCTCCCTGCCCAGGGCACCATGGAAGTTGAATGCCTTCTGGCTAAAACTTTTCACATCGCATGAATGGGTGGTGAACCAGATAGAACAATACTTTTTTGATAACCGTTCACACACCAATCTGACAATGAGATGGGACGCATTCAAGGCATGTCTGAGGGGTACATTCATAGCTGAAATTGCTGCCATTAAACACGATTCATCAGCCCTAATGATACAGGTAGAAGACCAGGTGAAGCAACTGGAGCTTGCATATGTCCTAGACTCGTCTGATTCCGCGAGGGAGGCATGGATCTCGGGCCAGGAATCCCTGGACCGGTTGAGATCCTCCGCCACGGAACGTAAAAGGTTCTTTACCAAACAACCTTTTTTTGAAGAAGGTGAAAAAACTGGCAAAATACTGGCCAGAATAGCCAGATCTCAGCAGTCGTCCCCTGCCATAGGAACGTTACATAGCTCTTTGAGACAGCTGGTGAATGATCCTGAGCAAATAATAGCTGAATTGGAGGCTTTTTATGTTGACCTTTACAAACCCTGTGACAACTACATGGACGAGGAACTGCAAACATACATTGACACATTATATATAATAGGGGGAAGTGATTTTACCCAAATTACTAGAAGTCTTCACTTCCTCATTTAAATCGGGAAAGTTACCCACTACCATGACAAGGGCCAACATAATATTACTGCTCAAAGCAGGTAAGGACCTGTTAGACCCCAGCTCTTATAGGCCCATATCACTGCTACAGAGCGATGTAAAAATACTAGCTAAGGTGTTGGCCATGAGAGTCAACAAGATAATCCGATCCATTATTCACTCAGACCAGGCAGGATTCATGCCACGAACGTCTACTGCGACCAATCTCAGATGACTGAACATGCAGACCCCCACGGATTCGGCCGGTGACAGAGCACTGTTATCTCTTGACGCCAATTACGGCAGCACAGTGGTGTATTGGGTAGCACTCTTGGCTCGCAGCAATAGGGTCACTGGTTCGAATCCCAACCACGACACTACCTGCCTGGAGTTTGCATGTTCTCCCTGTGCCTGCGTGGGTTTCCTCCGGGTACTCCGGTTTCCTCCCACACCCTGAAGACATGCTGTTAGGTTTATTAGCTTCTGTCCAAAAAATTGGCCCTAGTGCATGGGTGTGAGTTGGGGACCTTGGATTGCCGACCCCTTGGGGGTGGGGACCGGTGTGGGTGTGGTGGAGCGCTGTGTAGATTGATGGCGCTACATGGGTACCTTAAATATATAAAAAATAATAATACAGTGGATGGGCATCCTAATAGGATGCACTGTGCAGGGATGGGGATAATTGTGGGTGCTCACTCAGGTTGAACTGGATGGACTGGTGTCTTTATTCAACCTTATTAACTATGTAACTATGTACCTATGTAAGGCATTTGACAGTGTTGGCTGGCGGTATCTGTGGGAGGTACTGGCCAAGTTTGGGTTTGGACCCAGGTTTATTAGGTGGGTAAGGCTGTTATATGATACACCACAGGCTGCCATACGTATGTCAGATAGGATGTCTCATGCCTTTGCATTGGGCAGGGTAACGAGGCAGGGATGTCCTCTGTAGCCCCTGCTCTTTGCTCTGGCCATTGAGCCACTTGTGGCTCAGGTGAGGAACTGCCCACAGATTAAGGGATTCCGGTATGGCAAACTGCACGAAAAAATCATGCTTTATGCCAACGACATGCTTCTTTTCCTGGAGGATGTGGATGATTCCAAGATTTAGGTAATGTCCCTTATCACGGAGTTTGGTCATTTCTCAGGACTTACCATTAACTGGACCAAATCAGCTTTAATGTTTATAGATGCGTCCCCCGCACTTGGCGTGGGGCTTGCTTGCCCGGTACCCATAGTGTCCATCTTCAAATACTTAGGTATATACATTTCCCCTAAATTAACTGATTTTTGCAAACTGAATATGTATCCCCTGTTATCACGTTCTAGAGAGACAAAATAAACATATGGAATAAACTTAAAATGTCCCTAGCAGGAAAAACAAACCTCATCAAGATGATTCTGATGTTGCAGTTTTTATACATGCTACATAACACACCGGTAGTTATTACACTAAAGATATTTAGAGTGGTCAACTCCTTATTCAGGTTGTTACTATGGCACACCAAACCCCCTAGAATTAAGCTAGAGCAACTACAATACCCGAAGGAGGGAGGGGGTCTCGCCCTTCCCAACCCTTGGACATACTATCTGGCCACACAGCTACAGCACCTGATAGGTGCCATGACCTCCTTGCTGACGGGCTCATCAGCCAAACTTATGCTGATTGGCACGGGGGGCGGAATCTATACCTGAGGGACTAGAAGCTCAACACTTTCAAAGGCCCAATAAACAAATGCCCACATATATACTCCTTCAGAAGGTATGGAACAAGACTAAACAACTACAAAACGTGATGGGGTTCACAGCCTATGGCCCGATTTGGGGAAATAAATTATACACAGAATTAGCTAAAATTCAACAGGGACCCAGGTGGCGCCATGTGGGCATAACTCATCTGAAACATATTTTTCAGAATGGGACCTTGCTCTCTTTCAATGAGTTACAATCCAAATGCGCATTACCTGCCAACATGCTATTTTATTATTTACAATTAAAACATGCTGTTAGAGCACAAGGGAACGCAATAGAATGGATCCAGTCAGCCACCCCTGTCTTTCATATGCTGTAGGAGACGTCCGACACAAAGGGTATAATTTCACAATGTTACAACATGTTACTATCATCATTCCTGGAAGGGCACCCCATGAAGGTGGTGACACAGTGGGAGTCAGACCTGGGCCCCATTGCAGGCTGTGTGAGCTGTGGGAGGAGGCCTGGCAGGCAGTCAACGCATGTTTATTGAATGTGGCACAAAGGGTTTCCCAGCTGTATATACTACTGAGAGTGCACTATACACCTGTGAAGCTTTACAAAATGGGCAGAGCACCTGATCCACTATGTGGCAGGTGCAGTACAGCACCTGGGGACCTGATTCACTTCCTCTGGCGTTGCCCCAAACTCCATAGATATTGGACAGAGGTGCTGGCTACATTGAATCAGGTGTTCCAGGCCAATGTCCCACTTGACCCACTGAGTTGTCTACTGGGAGTTCTGGAGGGGACGATAGCGGAGGAGGCAACAAGAGCTGCTTATGCCAGAGCACTGTTTCAGGCCAGGAAAATAATCCTCTAGAGCTGGAAATCAGCTGTACCTCCCAAAACTAAAACCTGGATACAACACATGGGAAAAACACTCATAATGGAAAAATACATATACCAGCACAGGGGGAACCCTGGAAAATTTGACAAACTATGGGGACGCATGGCTTGACACACCAGGAATTAGCCCCATGGAGTTAGTCCGTATGAGGCTGTTGAGAGGCGTATAGGTGCAGTGAACGATAAGTGGGACATCCGGCTGGATGCTCAATCATATGATGGGACTAGGACAAGGATATAGGTGGGGGGAGGTGGATGGTAGAGGGTAGCAATATGGTGCAAAGTGAGATCAACTTAACAGTCTATGCTGAAAGGAAATAAGAACAGATGCTATATTTAAGTATTTACGAATGTAACAATAGACCGTATGTTGAATAATCCACTAAATGGACAAAGTGAACTGTGTTTCATATTTGACTGTACTGTTCGTTTGTTTTTTGGCACAATAAAAACCTTTTGATTCAAAAAAATTTGTATTAAGATTGCTTTTCAGATCATGTGACACTGCCTCCCTGCCTGTTTTAACCTGATTGTTGCTGATAAATGAGCCACAACCTCATGCACCGCAACGCTTCCTCATTTGCCCAAATGGGGCTTGTTTAGTGGGCTTACCACCAGCCGATTGCGATGTGTTTGGTAGTTTTTGCCACAGCTGCTAAGCATCACAATCACAGCATGTAAACATCCCCGTCCACTGTCAATTGCAGCATAATGAGAAATATAAATGGGTGGGACTTTATATGAGCCGCGACCCTCCGATACACAAGACTCCATCCCCGATATTGTTGCAAAAGAAGGGAAGGGGGAAGAAAGGGAAATTGGGACTTTGTGTGAAACAAGGCACTTGGGATAGACTAAATCAATCAATAAATAAAGTAACAATAATAATATATTGGTAACACAGAGGGAGGTAGTACAGTAATTAAATGAATGGTAAATCAATATGTAATTGGCAGAATTAAAAAGGTATGATAATGACATAACACAATAAAATTCATAGTACAGTAGCATTGTTACACATGATTAATAATAAACTAACAGTACATTCCTAAGTGTGTATATAGTAATAACCAATAAATTAAATTGATGATTTACCGTATATACTCGAGTATAAGTCGTTCTGAGTATAAGTCGAGGCCCTAATTTACTACAAAAAAATGGGAAAAACTTATTGACCCGAGTATAAGACGAGGGTGAGAAACGCACAGCTACTGTAAGTGGAAAAGAGGGTCAACAATGCCCATTTGCAGCATCACTGTGCCCATTTGCATGCCTCACTGTGCCCATTTGCAGCCATAGGTCCTCTGAACTTCAAACTCGGTAGTTAAGGGTTCCTAGATGCCCCCTAGCTGCAGCCAAAATTTGGGGTCTCTGAACCCAAAGGGTCCTGAAATGACATTGCTGCAGATGGACACAGTTGACCAAATTTGGGGCCCCGTATCTCGGGGCCACTTAGTGCTAGGAACCCCAAATTTGGTGTGCAAACCCAGTGGAACTAGCACCATAAAATTTTCAAAGCTGGGGTTTCTAGCACCAAGTGGCCCTGAGATATGGGGCCCCAAAGTCAGTCCAGAAAATGTCAAGCACTTTTCTTCAGCAGAGAATTACATTTTCCGAACTGATTTTGGGGCCCCGTATCTCGGGGCCACTTAGTGCTAGGAACTTCATCTTTGGATATGTTGTGGTACACTGGGTTTGCACACCAAATTTGGGGTTCCTAGCACTAAGTGGCCCTGAGATACGGGGCCCCAAAGTCGGTTCGGAAAATGAAATTTTTTGCTGCAGAAAAGTGCTTGACTCAAGTATAAGTCGAGGGGGGCACTTTCAGCACAAAAAAATGTGCTGAAAAATTCGACTTATACTCGAGTATATACAGTAATTAGATCAAACCCATAGTAGAATCATGGTCATTGGGGCATAGCATCCAATAGTAAAAAGCTTGACGCGTTTCGTGGATTAATTCCACTCATCAGGAGCTGCTATGAATTGGGGGTACCTGTTAATAAGTAATATAGTAGAGATCAATGATAGTTGATAGTAAAAAAGGGGGGAAGAGAGGGAGCATAAACAATGGTCCTAGCAACTCTTACCTATGGGTAGCAAAAAGTATATATGTAGATAATGGTAGTAATGCTAAAATTCAAAAAGCACTGGGAAGTGCAATAAACATCCCCCCGGGAGCTGAGGTAACAGCCAAAGGTCGGCAAGCTGGCCAATATGTGGAATGGATCACAGGTGGTGGATGGGGTTCACTCTAGCCAGCATGAGATGGCAGAGGTGAATCCGAAGAACTGGTGAAAAACGCATAATAGGGTAGTGTTAGTGGAGAGTGAAGATAAAGGACAATATAGACAAAAATATGAGAGGAAGGGAGGAAGAGTGGGTGAGATATACAATAGCCCAGAACATAAATAGAGGAGTGAAGAGAGGTGTGCAAGGAGTGAGCCAAAATTAGAAATCAGAATGATGATCCACCATAAGAGTGAAAAGAAGACCCAACATATAAATATTAGTTACCTGAAACTACACATAGAAATGTGTAGTGTGAACGTAAAGAGTATATGAGTATATAGCACTGCAAACGAATAGAGTGGAGAGATTGGCCCGCAACACCGCCGAGGATGTGACCAACGTCACGCTGAATGTCCACAGCTTGGCGGGAGAGAGCACCCACGTCCGAGCGACTTGCGCTCATATGTAGGGTCTTCTTTTCACTCTTATGGTGGATCATCATTCTGATTTCTAATTTTGGCTCACTCCTTGCACACCTCTCTTCACTCCTCTATTTATGTTCTGGGCTATTGTATATCTCACCCACTCTTCCTCCCTTCCTCTCATATTTTTGTCTATATTGTCCTTCATCTTCACTCTCCACTAACACTACCCTATTATGCGTTTTTCACCAGTTCTTCGGATTCACCTCTGCCATCTCATGCTGGCTAGAGTGAACCCCATCCACCACCTGTGATCCATTCCACATATTGGCCAGCTTGCCGACCTTTGGCTGTTACCTCAGCTCCCGGGGGGATGTTTATTGCACTTCCCAGTGCTTTTTGAATTTTAGCATTACTACCATTATCTACATATATACTTTTTGCTACCCATAGGTAAGAGTTGCTAGGACCATTGTTTATGCTCCCTCTCTTCCCCCCTTTTTACTATCAACTATCATTGATCTCTACTATATTACTTATTAACAGGTACCCCCAATTCATAGCAGCTCCTGATGAGTGGAATTAATCCACGAAACGCGTCGAGCTTTTTACTATTGGATGCTATGCCCCAATGACCATGATTATACTATGGGTTTGATCTAATTAAATCATCAATTTAATTTATTGGTTATTACTGTATACACACTTAGGAATGTACTGTTAATTTATTATTAATCATGTGTAACAATGCTACTGTACTATGAATTTTATTGTGTTATGTCATTATCATACCTTTTTAATTCTGCCAATTACATATTGATTTACCATTCATTTAATTACTGTACTACCTCCCTCTGTGTTACCAATAAATTATTATTGTTACTTTATTTATTGATTGATTTAATCTATCCCAAGTGCCTTGTTTCACACAAAGTCCCAATTTCCCTTTCTTCCCCCTTCCCTTCTTTTGCAACTGCAGCATAATGGCGGGCACTAAAAACATGGCTCAACTGCCCATTTTTACTAAACCCAATCCCCAACTGCACGTCTAAATGAGGCCTATGGAAGATTTGTAAACCCTGTCAGTTTTCTGTTAAAGTGGAAGTAAACTTCCATCTCTGACTATGTAATGTAAGCCTATAATAAATCTAACCTATACAGTGAGGGAAAAAAGTAGTTGATCCCCTGCTGATTTTGTACGTTTACTCGCTGACAAAGAAATGATCAGTCTATAATTTTAATGGTAGGTTTATTTTAACGATGAGAGACAGAATAACAACAACAAAAATCAAGAAAAACACATTTCAAAAAAGTTATAAATTGATTTGCATTTTAATGAGTGAAATAAGTATTTGACCCCTTTGCAAAACATGACTTAGTACTTGGTGGCAAAACCCTTGTTGATAATCACAGAGGTCAAACGTTTCTTGTAGTTGGCCACTAGGTTTGCACACATCTCCGGAGGGATTTTGTCCCTCTCCTCTTTGTAGCTCCTCTCCAAGTCATTAGGTTTTTGAGGCTGACGTTTTGTAACTTGAACCTTCAGCTCCCTCCACATATTTTCTATGGGATTAAGGTCTGGAGACTGGCTAGGCCACTCCAGGACCTTAATGTGCTTCTTCTTGAGCCACTCCTTTTGTTGCCTTGGCCGCGTGTTTTGGGTCATTGTCATGCTGGAATACCCATCCACATTTTCAATGCCCTGGCTGAGGGAAGGAATTTCCCTCCCAAGATTTGATGATATATCATCCCTTTGATGCATAGAAATTGTCCTGTCCCCTTAGCAGAAAAACACCCCACAAGCATAATGTTTCCACCTCCATGGTGGGAATGGAGTTCTTGGTGTCATTGTCAGTATTCCTCCTCCTCCAAACACGGCGAGTTGAGTTGATGCCAAAGAGCACAAATTTGGTCTCATCTGACCACAACACTTTTACCCAGTTGTCCTCTGAATCATTCAGATGTTCATTAGCAAACCTCAGATGGGCCCGTATATGTGCTTTCTTGAGCAGTGGACCTTGAGTGCACTGCAGGATTTCAGTCCTTCACGGTGTAGTGTGTTACCAATTGTTTTCTTGGTGACTATGGTCCCAGATGCCTTGAGATCATTGACAAGATTCTCCTGTATAGTTCTGGGCTGATTCCTCACCATTCTCATGATCATTGAAACTCCATGAGGTGAGATCTTGCATGGAGCCTCGAACGGGGGATATTGACAGTTATTTTGCGTTTCTTCCATTTGCGAATAATCACACCAACTGTTGTCACCCTCTCACCAAGCTGCTTGGCGATGGTCTTGTAGCCCATTCCAGCCTTGTGTAGGTCTACAATCTTGTCCCTGACATCCTTAGACAGCTCTTTGGTATTGGCCAAGGTGGAGAGATTGGAATCTGATTGATTGCTTACGTGAACAGGTGTCTTTTATACAGGTAACAAGCTGAGATTAGGAGCACTCCCTTTAAGCCCACGTGCTCATCGGACCGATTTGGCATGCGATTTGACATGTCAAATCACATGCCAAATCGGCAAGCTATTGCCGGCAATGGCACCGTCTGAATCAGTGTGAAGCAGACTTTGCAGCGCCACGGCGATTCCCAAGAGTAGTTCCTGTACTACTTTTGGCGACTTTGGGGGCAATTTAAATAGACATCTGTGCATAAACTCGCACAGATGTTTGTCAAATCGCCCCTAAAGTCGAACTGCATTTGAAATCCCGATTGGCTGAGACACAGCAGCAGGGCCCTTGTCTCCCGCTCTTGTCCATCAAAGTCAGTTAGCCAATGGGGAAAGAGAGGGGAGGGGGCCAAACCGCAGCTCCGTGTCTGAATGGACACACAGAGCTGCGGCTCGACCCGGGTTCCCCCATAGCAAGCTGCTTCCTGTGGGGGC
The DNA here is from genome assembly GCA_037952925.1 of Lithobates clamitans. NCBI lineage: Eukaryota > Metazoa > Chordata > Amphibia > Anura > Ranidae > Lithobates > Lithobates clamitans. The sequence goes on along the minus strand of JBBGZY010001024.1, from coordinate 147,562 downwards.
ACTCAACAGGCGGGAGGGGCCAGGAGCATCGGTGAGGGATCTGAGAAGAGGGGGATCGAGGCTGCTCTGTGCAAAACCACTACACAGAGCAGGTAACTATACATGTTTGTTATTTTTAAAGAAAAAAAAAAACAAGACTTTAGTATCACATTAAGTCTATAGGGCCAAAAACACATCATGTCACACCAAAAGAAGCGGCCGCACCTTTTTCCATGTAATACAGAAGCGCATTGTATAGATGTGAATGGGCCCCATAAACATTAATGGAAATGCTCTTGTCATGCAATGTCGCATAATGGCTGAAGCGCGGCAAATCACACAGATGTAAATGGGGACTAAAGTAGCCCATTCAAATGAATGGACTGGCAACACACCACAACATGCAAAGAAACAAACATGCACAATTTTTGCCAATACAGCCCACTTTAGTATACAGAAGTACATTACTTTGTGGTGTTTTTTGGTGCATTCCAATGCATGAGCATTAGAGCTTCATTCTTTTAACATATTGGGGTACCTTTTAAAATGAATGGAAACACAATGAGCTAATGCATGTAATGTGCATTGTAGTAGCATGAGCATCACCGCACCAGAAAGGTGTGAATGGGCTCTAAGGGCACATTTGCATGACTCAAGTCCATTGTGGTTCATGTTACATGCATGTGACTAGGAATGAGCCGAACACCCCCCGGTTCGGTTCACGGCAGAACACGTGAACAGAAAAAAAATTGGTGCTAACACGCAAACACTGTTAAAGTCTATGGAACTCAAACGTGAAATATCAAAAGTGCTCATTTTAAAGGCTAATATGCATGTTATTGACATAAAAAGTGTTTGGGGACCCGGGTCCTGCCCCAGGGGACATGTATCAATGCAAAAAAAAGTTTTAAATACAGCCGTTTTTTCGGGAGCAGTGATTTAAAGAATGCTTAAAGTGAAACAGTAAAAGTGTAATATTCCTTTAAATATCGTGCCTGGGGATGTCTATAGTATGCCTGTAAAGTGGCGCATGTTTCCCGTTACATTTCTAAAGGAAAAAAAGTCATTTGAAACTGCTTGCGGCTGTAATGTAATGTTGCCCCCCCCAGCCCATTACCCTGCCCTTTGGGTCTAGTATGGATATTAAGGGGAACCCCGCACCTAAATTAAAAAAAGGTGGGGCCCCCAGGCCCTATATGTGCTAAACAGCAGTATACAGGTGGTCCCCGGGTTACAAACAAGATAGGGACTGTAGGTTTGTTAAGTTGAATCTGTTTGTAATTTAAAGCATCAGTGGAGACACCTTTTTCCATTATTAACACTTACAGGAGAGAATTTCCCTTCCTAGGGGTAGATTTTCACTCACTTCCTGTTGTCTCTCTCCGTTTGTAAGTCGGATGTTTGAAAATAGGGGACCGACTGTATATACTATATGGCCTGCCCTGTACACTCTGCGGAAAATTGGGCCTTAGGTGTTGATGGTACCAGAACACTGTAAGCCCTCACAGTTACTCTTGGTGGGCGCTGGAATGGACCCTGCTGTGAAATATTATATCAAGAATTGTAATTACATGCCACTATTAAACAGGGGCAGAAAAATTGGGCCTTAGGCAGTGGTGGTGGTGGTGGTGCCACAACACTGTAACCCTTCACAGATACTATTGGTGGGTGCAGGAATGGGCCCGGCTGTGAAATATTAGACCAAAAATTGTAATTACAATACAGTGCAGCCGTAGTGCAGTTGCTACTACTTTTCTGGAGGTCTACACAGTACACAGTGCAGTGCAGCTGTAGTGCAGTTGCTACTACTTTTCTAGTGGTGTACACAGTACACAATACAGTGCAGCCGTAGTGCAGTTGCTACTACTTTTCTGGTGGTGTACACAGTACATAATACAGTGTAGTGCAGTGTTGCAAAACAAAATATACATCATGTCCAGAAGGCCACCAAGGAGAGGCAGACGCTCACAGGCCACTAAAAGAGGGCAAGCTGGCTCTGTGTCTACAGTCAACAGTGCTGGTCATGGACATGGTGCATCCTCTGCTGGTGGCCATGGGGCACACTTGTTCTTTTTTTCTGCTGCTGGCCATGTTAGTGGCCTATTCCACCGGCTCCTTGTCCACAGTCACTCCTTCCGTAGCCCCACCATCATGCACGGAGGAGTCCCCCGAACTATTCGACCACAGTGTCGGGTACATGCGGCTGGAGGATGCGCAGCGATTTGAAGGCTCCGATGTTGGTTCCCAGGTTGAGGAAAGGCGTAACATGAGCCTAGAGAGAGGAGGTGCCCAAGAAGGACGAGAAACTGGCAGTCATGTTTCTCCAGCTGCAGCATAGTGCCAAGTTTGCTCCAGTGATGAGGGGGGAGGGGATGATGAGGTCACTGACTCTACTTGGGTGCATGATAGACTAGAGGAGGAGGAGGAGACACAAATCCAACAAGATGAGATGTCCTCTAGGGGGAAGCTTAAGGGCAGCCACCCTACTGCATCACACCGCTGAGCTCCGCAGGTGCAGGGTGCTGCTGACTCCCCGCTGATTGTTAGGCGCTCCTGGTCTCCCCTCAAGGCCTAGGCACTTGGATGTGGCTCAGTGGAAGTCCTCGCCGGCGGTTAATCAATTACACATACACACGTCAGGTATGCTGTATGATTACAAGTCTTTATTTTTTTTATTTGCTGTTTTATGCTGTCTTTACAAGACTCTGCCCACAATTTTGGGGCCAATCAAAATCATTATACATATTAGCATATTCGGTAATTTCCAAACATTATTAATGTCTACATTATTAAGGTCTTGTGATGTCTTGTGATAATGGTGACCCATACATGTTGTTCAAGTTAATAGGTCAAAGAATTCCTCACCCTCTGTCCCTTGTCTGCCCGAAAACCGCAGCTTCCCTAAGCTGCAAGTATGTTCCAAAAAAAGTACCAGATAAAACCTCAAAAGCAGATGTTTCCTCTGCTGGGCACAGAAAAGAGGAAAATTGGTCAGTCTGGTATTTAGTAAGATCACAAGACCTTCAGAAAAGTATAATCATATTTTTTAGATTAAACAAGCAAAATCTGATTTAAAGCAAAAAAACCCTGAATATATCATGAACAGGGTGAAATCAACAATTAATCAATAATGAAATGTAATATAGAATCTCCTTACAATCCTCCCTTTGACCATTCGATATCATCGAAATGGTCATTCCACCTTTTCATCACGCCTCAAGGAGTCATATTCCTCGGCTACCTGTCCATCACGCCTTAAGGATTCATATTCCTCGGCCTCATTTCCCTGGTTCTCATACCATACCGTGGGATCTCTGGTAATGGCAGTCAGCTTCATGGTTTCGGAAGGTGCTTTGCTACCCTTTTGGTAGAGGCATTTGAGTAACGTGAAGCATGCATACAAGAACATTATGAAAAGCAGTATGGTAAAAATTGTCATTGCAGTGTTCTTAAACCATGAAGTGAGACCTCCAAAACTGAACCCGGTAGAGAAAGGGTCCCATGTTTTCCCAATATCCCTTGCATCCTGTTGTAGCTTGTTTACCTCTTTTCTGTGTTGTGTAATGATGTCATAGTAATCAGGGATCTCGATACTCGTATTATGTATCCACGTGCAGCACTCATAGTCCTCAGTAATTTCACAGAGGCCTGTAAGGGCTGCGCTCATGCTTTCTATAGCAAGATCATGAAGTTCCAATTGTTTTCTAATAGCCCTGGTTTCTAGGTTTAATTTTGAGATGTCATCAGAGTCCTTCTCCAAGATCTCATCAATGATTGAGGTGTAGTTATTTAGTCTCTTCATCAAATCTATTCCCCAACCTGTCCAGGAAGGGAACCAAGCCCAGGTCATATCTTTCTCTAGGAATATTTCTCTCTTTCCAAGATGTTTTAGAGGGTATCTTGGGTGGGTGCTAGCTTTAAGTAGGTGTCCTTGCCCATTGTCCCCAACTACTCCCATTATAGGAACTATTTTAGCAAGGTAGCACCATCCCTGAGGTTCTTCCGGAATCCATGGGTAACAAAGCAGTTTACCACAACAGATGTACGTTGTGTTACCTAATGCCAAAGGTCGTTGACTAACAACGGTCCTTGCACCCTTTGAATGACCAGATGCCATCAGCAGAGCCAATAACTGTACGACCATGGAGTGGGAGCTAGTATTAAGAAGGTTATAGATGGTAGCATTTATCACAGGGTCTGAGGTGTGAAAAAGTGAGCCGTCGGTAAGGGAAGCCATGGAGACATTAAGTTTTGACCGTTTGCACACCTCAGCTCCCCTGGAAATGTTTCCCAGTATGAAACACCAATCTGGAGCGTGGCTCCTGCCCACAATTTGAAAACTGAGGGGCTTATTGGGACTTTTTCTGATGACATTGGCAAGAGTTATGGAGGGTGTTCCATTCAAAAAAGGAGTGATGTTTAAGGGAATGGCCATCAATGGGATTCTGGCTGTACTGGGGTGGAGTTTGCTACATATCCAACATTTCTCAAAACCAGACTTTTGTGCATAACTGTACTTAAACCTCAACAATGACATCTTGTCAGTGAAACCTGAAGGGGGTTCAGTAGAGGACATACTTCTTTTATATTTTATGCTAGGTGCTTTGGCTATCTGGGCCTTTCCACAAATCCCTTTTAGTAGCCCTAAACCTCCTGGATGATACACACAATTCGCTATTAACCAAGTAGGTAGGAATACTATCAGAATCAGACATGTCCAGAGGCATAATGTTTTTCCTGACACAAAGGTGGAAATCATTTTGTCAGGTACTGTGTGCAAAGTTCAGTTACACGTTTCTTCCTGTTGGTGGGGAATTCGTCTCGTCGTCCAGAGAGATTTGTTTTATGCCTTCTTGAATGTCCTTCAAATCCGGTCGTTGTTCCTGAAGAGAGAAGTCTTGGGATGCTGGTGGAGGGTCAGGGGTCTGGGGTTGCTGTGGACACTTCTTTAACCGGCTGGCGTGGATCCAGGTGTTTCCTAGATCGGTCAGTACAGCAGTCCTGGAAACCTTCTCTATTTTCCAGGGTCCGGTGAAAATGGGTCCAACCTTCTTCTTGTGTGCCAGTTGTTTCACCAGTACTTTATCTCCTGGGATGAAGGGATGAGTAGGTTCTGTTGAAAGAGGAGAAAAGGTGACAGAGACTCGTTCGTTCATATCTTGTAGCATACTTACCAGATTTTTCACGTACATTTCCTGTTGAGAATAGATGTTAATGTCAGTGTTTTTATCTAAGAGGGGCAGCTCTATGTTTGCAGGAACTCCCATCAAAATCTCAAAAGGTGAGAGTTTTGTTCTAGCATGTGGTGTTGTCCTAATCTGGAATAGGACAGAAGGAAGGTAATCCAACCATCCTTTCATGGTGCCCCCCGTGGCCTTTTTTAACTTGTCCTTGATGTTCCTATTCATTCTTTCCACTACTCCTGCACTTTGTGGGTGGTAAGGGATGTGCAGTTTCCACTGTAAGCCTAGTAGCTTAGCTAAAGTCTGTGTAACAGAGGAGCTGAAGGCAGGCCCTCTATCTGACCAAATGGCCGTTGGTATTCCAAACCTACAAACCCAATGGTTCAGTAGGCACTTGGCAGCAATTTTAGCGGTCTCACCTGTACAAGGTATTCCCTCAACCCAACCTGACCATTTACATACGATCACGCAAAGGCATTTCAAATTGCCTCTTTGTTTGGGCATGTGTGTGAAGTCTATTTGCAAATCTGTTAGGGGACCCAAGGGTGAAGGCAGATGGCCATGTAATCCATGATTTTTCCCTTGGACATTGTTTTGTGCACAGGTTAGACAACTGCTGGTGAGGAGTTTTGCCTGTTTACTTAAGTTGTTTGTGCAGAAACACTTTGTGTATATGTTTGTTAGGGCGGTGGTACCTATATGTCCTGGACCATGGAGATAGGAAAGTATGAGAACACTGCTTGATTCTGGTATTCCCAATATCTTCCCCTCTTTTGACCAAAGACCTTCTTGGTCCTTGGTCAAGCCATCCTTGACCCAAAAAGAAACATCCTCCTCTGTAGCTAATCCCTGTATTTGTGCCACAACGGTTTTAAAGTTGGGTGATGTAAAATGTTCTTTGAAGAACATTGTTGTGGGGGCTGGCTGACCAGTGTACAGGGCAGCGGCTTTTTTTGCTTCCCTGTCTGCCAGAGCGTTTCCTTTGGAAACTCTGCTGTTATCTGATGAATGTGCTTTCACTTTGACGACCGCTATCCTCTTTGGGAGAAGAATGGCCTGCAGGAGTGCTTTAATTTGCGTGGAGTTAGCGATTGGCTTGTTGTCAGCGGTTTTAAATCCTCTATTCGCCCAGATTACGCCATAGTCGTGCGCTACACCAAAAGAGTACCTACTATCTGTGTAGATGTTTACCTCCTCATCAGAGAAAAGTATGCAAGCTCTTGTGAGTGCCTCCAATTCTGCTACCTGTGCAGAGGAGGGTGGTAAGGCTTTTGCTTCCAACACCACATCAGGTAGCTGGACAATGGCATACCCTGTCAGGAATGTTGCATCAGAGGGGCGAGTACAACTGCCATCTATGAAGACGTCCTGTACTCCTGGTAAGGGAATGTCAGTGAGATCTGGGCGAGGGCTGGTTATTGCTGCAACCTGTTCAACACAATTGTGCTTCTGATCAGGGTCTCGTGGCAGTTTGAGCAAAGAATGTAAAAGACGGACAGTGGGATTACTTGGTGGTGCGTGTTTGAGGGTGAGGTTATCAGTATTCAGAAGTGTGATCTCATACCCACTAAGCCTTTGTGCTGTCATATGCTGTGTGTTCATGTTCTGTAGAAGGTGAGTTACTGAATGAGTAGTGTAGAGAGTCAGTTCATGGCCTAATACTGATTTATTAGCCTCCTGAACTGCCATAGCACAAGCAGCAAGGTTTTGTAGACAGGATGGCATCCCCTGTACTTGGGTAGGCAACTTCTTTGAGAGATAGGAGACCGGTCGGTACCCGGTTCCATGTTGCTGTGTCAAAACCGCAGCAAAAGAATTTCCTGATACCACACAGTATAATTGAAAGGGTTTGCCATATTCTATCAATCCCAGGGCGGGGGCCTGGGTCAGACTTTTTAACAAGGCCTGAAAAGCACAGAGCCTTTCTGTTGTCCAATCTACTGTCTTTGGGGCGGTGGACAAGGTAGCCTCCCTCAGAATGCCATCATAATATGAACAATCTGGGATCCATTGGCGGCAATATACAATTGCACCCAAGAATGAGAGCAAAGTTGCTTTGTCTCTTGGAGGACTGAGAGCCTGCAGGGCTGCGGCACGTTTGGGGGATACCAGCCTGGTTCCCTCCTTCAGAATGCATCCCAGGTATTCTACCTGACTTTGACACCATTGAATTTTCCTTTTCGATGCTAGGTGGCCACACCTGGCCAGGTGATGTAACAGAGATGTGGAATCGACCGCACAATCTTCAGCAGATCGACTGCACAGGAGCAAGTCGTCCACATACTGTATTAGCACCGACCCACGCTCAGCAGTCCATGACTTAATTGTCTCATTAAGGACCATGGAGAAGGCTGCGGGACTGTCCACATACCCCTGAGGTAATCTTGACCAGGTCAATTGCTTTTTCCCCCCCCATGAGAATGAGAACATGGGTGATACCCCATCATCGATCGGGATGCTAAAATAGGCGTTCGCCAGGTCTACTACTGTGTAGCAAAGGGAATCAGCAGGTATTTTCAAAAAGATGAAAGAAATATCTGCCACCAAAGGTGGCAGAGGTATAACCTGCTTGTTCACGGCCCTTAGGTCCTGTACAAGCCTCCATTCCCCATTTGCCTTTTTCACAGGGTAGATTGGTGTATTCCAGGGGCTTATGATGTGTTTCAGAATCCCTTTTGCTATGTATTCATTGATTAATGGTGTGATGCCTTCAATTTTTTCAAGTGGCAGGGGGTATTGCTTGTGATATTGTACTACAGCGTCTGGACGCATTTGTGGTGTGTAGGGTGTACAGTTGATAAAACCCACACTCCCTTTGTTGTCTGCCCATATGGCATGTGTTTCTAGTGTGAGTGGCAATGATGCAAAGAGTCCCCTGAAAGTGTGTCTCTTTGGGGCATGTAAATCACAGAACGGTGAGTTAGCAGTGAGGGAGCCCCCTCTGTCAAATTTAATGGTGATATTCAGTTTTGAGAGTAGGTCCCTCCCCATTAAAGATACTGGGCAATCCACAAGGACAGCAAAACTCTGAGTGCACAGTTCCTGCCCTTCTGGAGTAGCCACGGGCAATGGTGGAGTGATGGGGTGGGTAACTGATGTCCCATTTATACCAATAGAGTTTCCCTCAGTGCAGTGCGGTGTGTCATATATGGCATCATTCAGACTACTGAATGTAGCCCCTGAATCCAGAAGTAGACATATCAGGTGATTGTCTACCCGCAATAGTACCTGTGGAAGACTTTTCCACGATGGATTATAACACACAAGGCTGAGGGACGGGACATACTCTTGGCATCCCTATTGTGGTGTCCGCCGAGCGGATGGCCACTGCATCGGAATGCGCGGGGGTGGTCTTTGAGGTTGAGGCTGATATTGGGGTTGTGGTGGGGGTGGTTGGGGTTGTGGTGTGGGTGGTTGGGGTTGTGGTGGGTGAGGATATCTGATATCCTGAAGGCGACGGAGGACGGTGTTAAGATTCCTACCCCTTCCTCTCTGGGCGTTTGTTCTAATTCTGTAGGGACATTGGGACTTCCAGTGCCCCAGTTCCCCACAGTTAAAGCACCCCTGGTCTGGTGGGTAAACCTGGCCTGGGGGATAAGATTGCATTGGTGGATAAGGTTGCATTGTCATTATGTGGGTGGGCGGGGCCCCACCAGTTGGCAGAGTCTGGGTTGGGGTTATGGAGGGAAAAATACCACCCTTCTGTTCAAATACCCCTGATGTTTCTCGTGACCTAGCATCTTTCATAAATTCATCTGGGGGTTGTTCTGCCCATTTTGGATTAGTGAATTTAAGCAACTGTGTCACCTTCATATCGCCACCAGCCATAATGGTGGTGGTGAACAATTGGGGGTTGGCGTTATCTACTGCTTTCCATAGACTATATACCCGGGTACAAAATTCATAGAACTTTTCCTTCGGTCCCTGTTTTGCTAGGACAAGTTCCTGAAGTGCAGATGAACCCTTGTATATAGCAGACCAATGATTCCCCATACCTTTCCAAAAAGACACCCAATCTTTATTCTCTTCTATGTGGGCTGTCCATAAGGCCTCTACGGGATGCCCCTCTGGGCTGTCAGGGTCAACTATACTAAGAATCCCTGCTATATCTTCTTTATCCAGGCTTGTCCCTGCACTGTATTTTGCAAGGAAAGCACCAGCCTCTCTAGGGCTTTTCTTTGGGCTGGGGCATAACTCCTTTATCTTTGACAGTGTGCCTAGGGGTAAGGGAAGATGGACTTCCGTCTCCCCTATATGCATGAGTTAAAGGTGGCACCTAGAGTTTCCTGGTCCACCTCCATTTCTCTTTCCCCAGTAGAGGATTCACCCTGCTCCCTTTCCTCCTGTGGGGGTTTCTGGCTTCTGAGTGTGGTGGATGGCTGTGAAATTATCTTTTCTTCAGCTTCCTTAATCCTCCTGGCCTTTTTCTCTAGTTTCCTCTCGTACGTCTCTAAATCTTCCCTTTTCCTTTGTATCCTTTCTTCCTCCTCCTGCTGTCTCTTATTAAATTCTTTCTGTTTCTCCTCCCATTCCTTTTCCCTGGGGCTTAACTTCCTGACTCCTTCCTCTTCTCCCTTTTCCAAGGACATTCCTTCCCTTTCTTCCTTAGCTATCACAGAATACTCTCTCATCTCACTATCCCTCTTATCTAGCTCTCTTTTGTAACGTTCTAACTCCTCCTCCCTTTCCTTGAGCTCTTTTAACTTCTCTTCTAATTCCCTTTCCTTCGGATCTAACTTCCTAATTCTCTCTTCTTCTCTCCTACGTATACCTTCTACCCGGACTTCCTCTTTCCTGCTTTTACTTTCGTTTTCCCATCGTGTAACCTGCGCCTGATCAGCTGCACTATGTACCATGGTAGCTAATACTGCTGGGTCCAAAGATGGGTACAGCTGAAGACATGGACCCAATGTTCCATCTTCCTGTTTAACCATCACATAAGGGGGGGGTGCTTCGGGTTGTTGTGAAAGGGCGGGTGAATTTACAGGTTTTGGTGTGGGGGCTTTAGTTACATACTCTGCTTTGTATTTGGCTAGGCATTTATTCCATATTTTGTAACAATTTTTCATATACTGGATGTCTTCCCATTTCCCAGGTGGGTAGGAGTGCTTGTGTACCTGACACACCTTGCTCACTTCCTTCCACTCATCCTCAGAACAGGGTCCCACTGGCCCTGGGTCATGTATCCCCAGCTGTTTGCACCTGTCTCTGACCTGTGTCCAAAACGGTTCTACCTGTGATCCCGGTAGTGTGTTTTTAACATACTCATAGGGAGATGGATTGGCCATGGTCTGGGTTGCTGCAGAATTCCCCATCTAACAACCTTGGAAGTGTATGACTGGTACAGGGACAGAGATGAAAGCAACCTGTTTGTGCTATAATCTGTTCCCTGACTTGGGAGTAAGTCCCTTGGTCTCTTATGGCAGTGGGGCTGAAATAGCTATGAAGATTAACTCTTAATACCCGGCGTACAGTGCCCCTTTTTGCGGTGGGATAGACCCCCCTTGCACCAAGCCGGTATGAAAATCCGGTTGGTCTTGTGGTTAGCAGAATCCACGTCCTATCAATATTAAGAAACAGTAGACCAAAGGTGCAACGTGGGCAGGTGGGCGCTATCTCACTACAATCAGGCTCCTGTCCTAGGCTGTTCATTTAGTACATATATGTGTAATACAATATCAACAAAATCCCTCTAAATCAATACAATACTTTAAATTCAGATGTCATACACATATATTATCATACACTTATCTCTAAATCTCTAATACTCTATACACTCTAAATACTTACGGTGTTACCTAGAAGAAAAACAAGCAAGAAAACAAACCAAAATCTTATATATACAGTGGCAAGATAAAGTTACATTATATGAACATGTTATGATAAATATAATAAGTGCACTTTTCAATATTTTCCCCAAAAATTGGGCGTCCACTAAGCCACTCCTTATACTACGGGCGTATTCTATACTTCCCGAGTTTTAAACACACATATATATCTCTACTCAATCCAGTCAGACCAACCTAGTCAGACTACTCAAAAAACAAAAATAAACCAAAATAAACCTCTGCGAGCCCTTCTAACCCTCCAAGGGGCTTCAGCCCAAGCCCGTTGCGAAGGCACAGTTTATGTAAGTGGGTGGACATACAAGGCTATTTGAACAAAGCAAGCATCAATACCAGTTACCAAAAAATAGGCAAAAAGGTATAAAAATGTCTTACCTGTTCAAAATACCCCACTTCTGGTACCAAAAACTGTTAGGCGCTCCTGGTCTCCCCTCAAGGCCTAGGCACTTGGATGTGGCTCAGTGGAAGTCCTCGCCGGCGGTTAATCAATTACACATACACACGTCAGGTATGCTGTATGATTACAAGTCTTTATTTTTTTTATTTGCTGTTTTATGCTGTCTTTACAAGACTCTGCCCACAATTTTGGGGCCAATCAAAATCATTATACATATTAGCATATTCGGTAATTTCCAAACATTATTAATGTCTACATTATTAAGGTCTTGTGATGTCTTGTGATAATGGTGACCCATACATGTTGTTCAAGTTAATAGGTCAAAGAATTCCTCACCCTCTGTCCCTTGTCTGCCCGAAAACCGCAGCTTCCCTAAGCTGCAAGTATGTTCCAAAAAAAGTACCAGATAAAACCTCAAAAGCAGATGTTTCCTCTGCTGGGCACAGAAAAGAGGAAAATTGGTCAGTCTGGTATTTAGTAAGATCACAAGACCTTCAGAAAAGTATAATCATATTTTTTAGATTAAACAAGCAAAATCTGATTTAAAGCAAAAAAACCCTGAATATATCATGAACAGGGTGAAATCAACAATTAATCAATAATGAAATGTAATATAGAATCTCCTTACACTGATTTTGAAAAGTTCCTTGGTGTGGGCCTTTTTGGACACGTGTGCAGCAGATCACACCATTGCTGTGTGCAACCTATGTCTGAAGCGGATCAAGCGTGGCCACAAAAGCAGCCGATTGGGCACCACATGCTTGACCAGACATATGACAACCTCCTATGCAGTCTTTTTCCTGTATAGTATATTTGAGATTTAATATCTCTCAGATATTATTTGGGTTATATGAGAGTTCTTTGACCATGAGTGAAAGCTTTAACACAATAACAACATTTATTGATGAGTAATTGAAAGTCTATCTAATACACAACCATCTATCTATAGTCTACACCAGGGAAGAAAATATTAGGTTAAAATAAGAGAATTACATGAAGGAATACAGAGTATATTCCTGAAAATATTAATCTATAAACATATTTAGTTATAAGTAAAATGCAGACCTTTCCCATAATTACCCTTTCCAAAAGGTTCCATTTTGATGTTTGCTCTCCCATAAAAGTGTGTGTTTCCCTCCCATCTAGTCTGTGTATATCATTACATGCTGATGCCTCATTGGCTGGCATAGCGTGGCTCTGATTGGTGAGCTTCCCTATTCCTGGTTAAGGACTGGCTATAGTGTTTTAGGAATTTTATGTAGAATTTTAACATTCTTTTATTTATTTATTTTTAAATAACATTTTATATTTTGATATATTTAAATAGATATGTGGGAATGTACTAAGAGTATGTATGTGTGGTTTTCTTGAGAAATGTTTTATTGCTGCCGTAAAGAGTATCCGGGGAAAAAAATTTGTTCTATGTATACAATGACAATAAAGTATATCTATCTATCTATCTATCTACATCTCCAATCCCTATACTTTGCATAAGTCAGCCCCCTTTAATGCAAATCCTTGTGACTATTCTGAGCAGGAGCTTAACTTGAATTTTCCCGGGAAGTTAAGTATTGATTACGGGTTGGCCTCCCTTCATTGCATATCCCAGCATGGGATCCTTTAAAGTGAATATGTGTAAAACAATGAGGTTTGGATCCCATTGTTTGTATACACAAGCCTAGGCACCGACTTGTCTGGTCTACCAGAGATTTCTGTGAAGATAATATGTTCCGCCCTACATAGATAAAAGCAAAATTAAATATATTCATAATTCCAATATTTTACAGCTATTAATGTAGATTTCACATAAACTCATAAGGCAACAAGTCCGTTGGCAATAGCACTTGAAAGACCCACATCAAAGAAAAAGGCAGACTTCTCCTTGCTCCTCATCTGGGATCTCTAACCCTACTATACCTCCAGTCCTCTCAAAAACCTGCACAGAGAGGAATTAAGGTATAGCGATAGGTATCCCAAGTACTTGCAGCCAATCTGCTAGCAGTACACCACCATGTGATTTTAGCAGGCAAATTTCCCTACCCCGGTTGCTAAACCGTAAAAAGAAATTCAGTCCCAGCCATCCACATGCTCAGCGTCTGAATGCTAGCTTGGCCAAATTGCTAGCACTGCAACCACTGCCTTTTCAGCTGGTAGACTCTGCCCCCTTTCGTGAATTTGTGGAATGTGCTGTACCTCAGTTGCAGGTTCCAAAACGCCATTTCTTTTCACGGAAGGAACATTCCAGCTCTCTACGGGCATGTGGAAGGCAATGTTTTTGTCTTGTTGGACAGGGCAGTCAACAGTAAGGTGTATATTACTGCAGACTCATGGTCTAGCATGCATGGGCAGAGATGTTACCTTCCCTTCACTGGGTAACTCTGCTGGCAGCTGGGAAGGATGCAGGACAGGGTTCAATATTGTTGGAACTTGTTCCGCCACCATGCCTCCAAAATGCTAGCGGTGATTCTGCCACAGCTCTCTCCTCCACCCCTCCTTTACTTCTTCCTCTATGGCAATGGTTCTCAACCTGGGGGTCCGGACCCCCTCGGAGGTCAAATGATGATTTGCCAGGGGTCACCAAATCCTGGGCTGTTCCTGAAGCCCGCACCTCTTTCCCAGCCTTCTTGTGGCCGCCCAGCAGGGCTGTCCCTGGAGCCTGTGGCCGCCCAGCAGGGCTGTCCCTGGAGCCTGTGGCCGCCCAGCAGGGCTGTCCCTGGAGCCTGTGGCACAGTGAAGCCGGAGAAGCAGTGAGTAACACTACCTGTGATTGTAGTTGCCATTAAAAGTCCCCACTACAGTTCTAAGATCAGCAGATGACCTTGATCAAGAGCACCCAAGTTGGCTGATCAGAACTCCCCCCAGCATTGCCACTCTTCCCAACTCCCACAGGCACTGCCACTCATCCCATTCTTCCCCCACCCCTCACCAAGGAGTAAGAGAAGGAATGAAAATAGAGAATACATGGAAGGGAGAGGAAAAGAGAGGGAAGAACAAATAAAAAGGGAGAGAAAGAATAAGAGCAAGAACAAGAAAGACGGATAGAGAGAGGGATGGGGGAAAAAACCCAAGAAATTAGAATAGAGAGGGTTAAAAGGAAACAAAAGGAGAAAAAAGAGAAAGAGTGGTACATCCTAAAATGTACCATAAGGGGTTTAATACTGTATGAGTGGAAGGGACTCATGGAGCGCTAAATGTCCGTGGGTTAGGGGTCCTCACAACCTGTGAAATTTTATCAAGGACCACGACACTAGAAAGGTTGAGAACCACTGCTCTATGGCCTCTTCTGCAGATTTGTTCCGTAAGCGTTCAAGGGGCTACGCAAGCACTCAGGCAAAAAGATTCCATGCGGTGCATGAGTTACAGGTTAGTAGGTGAGGTTGAAAAAAGACACAAATCCATGAAGTCCAACCTATGTGTGTGATTTTATGTCAGTATTACATTATATAAATGTTGCGGTCATTCAGGTGCTTATCTAATGGTTTCTTGAAACTATCGATGCCCCCTTGCTGAGACCACCGCCTGTGGAAGGGAATTCCACATCCTTGCCGCTCTTACAGTAAAGAACCCTCTACGTAGTTTAAGGTTAAACCACTGCTTAGGGGACAGGAGCCACACTGGGGCAGAGATTCTGTCAGCTCTCCCGGGATCAGGCTCAGAGGTGGTTGATGCCACGCCAGCTTCAGCCAGGAATGGTTGTATACGACAATGGCACCAACCTTCTCTCTGCCCTCCGACAGGGACACTTGACCCATGTTCCATGTTTGGCACACATCCTGAATATGGTGGTGCAGCGGTTCTTGAGCAGGTACCCGGGTTTACAAGATCTCCTGAGACAAGCAATAAAAGTCTGTGGTCAATTCTAATGGTCATACAATGCCAGTGCTCGGCTGGCTGACATTGAAAGGGAATGCAACCTGCCCACCAACTGCCTCATTTGTGACATGTCCACCAGGTGGAACTCAACGTTGGCAATGCTGCAGCTGCTGCATGCAGCAGAGGGCCATTAATGAGTACCTGTGTGAGTATGGCACCAGGACAGGGTCAGGGGAGCTTGGCTTCTTTTCGCCACGCCAGTGACTACTGATCAAGGATGCATGCACTGTCCTGTCACCATTTGAGGAGGCCACAAGGATGGTGAGCAGCGACAATGCATGCATCAGTGATACTGTCCCTCTTGTCTTCCTGTTGGAGCACATGCTTTATGGAAAAATGGACAGGGCACTTGAGGCAGAACAGCGGGAGGAAGAGGAGGACTTTCTTACTTCTCAAGGCCCCCTTTATCCAGATATTATTCTTGCAGGCCCACCAAACACACAGGAAGAAGAGGAGGAGGAGGATTGTGTCAGCATAGACATGGAGAATAACACTCAGCAGCAGTCTTCAAGGGATGGTTTTCAGTCCCCAGAAATCCAAGGAGTTGTACGTGGCTGGGAGGAGGTTGTTACGGATCATGTGATCCTTAGTGACCCAGAGGACTCAGAATCGAATGCCTCTGCAAACTTTTGCAGGCTTTGTAGAGTCAGGGAGGCCATGCAGCATAAGGACCCTAGGATTTGTGGTATCAAAGAGAGGGATCATTACTGGCTGGCAACCCTTCTTGATCCACGTTACAAGGGTGAGGTTGCAGAACTCATCCTGCCTTTGCAGACGGAGCAGAGGATGAAACATCTTCAGGAGGCCTTGTAGAAAGGCTTGTGCAATGCATTTCCAGACCCTGTGAGGTTACCATTTCCTGGTGCTGGACAACGTGTTTCTGGACCTTCGTTCAGTCAGAGGAAGAGCAGTGGAGAAGGTGGCTGGCTGACCGATGCCTTTAGACAATTTTTCACTCCTCAGCGCCAAGGTCTGATTGGTTCAAGCAACCATCGCCAGCGTCTGCATTACATGCACCTTTCTAACAGAGCATCCACTGGGTTACTGGGTCTTGAGGATGGACCACTGGCCAGAACTAGCTCAATATGCAATTGAGCTACTTGCCTGTCCTGCATCCAGCATTCTTTCTGAACGCACATTCAGTGCTGCTGGAGGGTTTGTAATGGATCATAGAGTGCACCTGTCCACAGACTTCGTTGATAGGCTCACATTCATAAAAATCAATCAGTCTTGGATCAGCAGCAGCTATCCTGCCTTTGCAGACGGAGCAGAGGATGAAACATCTTCAGGAGGCCTTGTAGAAAGGCTTGTGCAATGCATTTCCAGACCCTGTGAGGTTACCATTTCCTGGTGCTGGACAACGTGTTTCTGGACCTTCGTTCAGTCAGAGGAAGAGCAGTGGAGAAGGTGGCTGGCTGACCGATGCCTTTAGACAATTTTTCACTCCTCAGCGCCAAGGTCTGATTGGTTCAAGCAACCATCGCCAGCGTCTGCATTACATGCACCTTTCTAACAGAGCATCCACTGGGTTACTGGGTCTTGAGGATGGACCACTGGCCAGAACTAGCTCAATATGCAATTGAGCTACTTGCCTGTCCTGCATCCAGCATTCTTTCTGAACGCACATTCAGTGCTGCTGGAGGGTTTGTAATGGATCATAGAGTGCACCTGTCCACAGACTTCCTTGATAGGCTCACATTCATAAAAATCAATCAGTCTTGGATCAGCAGCAGCTATCAAGCACCTGATGCTGATGTAACTGATTGATTTTTCTTTTGATGTGGGATCCCTTGAAGACTGCCTATACTGAGTGACTATCCTATTCCTCCTCAATCTTGATGATGCTAGCTTCCAACAATATTTTTGGTTTAGAGCACCACCACCACTGCCTAAGGCCCAATTTTTCTCTCCCTGTTTAACAGGGGCATGTAAATACAATTTTTGATCTAATATTTCACAGCAGGGCCCGTTCCTGTGCCCAACAAGAGTATCTGTGAGGGGTTACAGTGTTGTCACACCACCACCACCAAAGGCCCAATTTTCTGCCCCTGCCCGCAGCAGAAAAAAGGACAAGTGTGCCCCACAGCCACCTGCAGAAGATGCACCATGTCCATGACCAGCACTGTGGACTGTAGACACAGAGCCTGCTTGCCCTCTTTTAGTGGCCTGTGAGCTTCTGCCTCTCCTTGGTGGCCCTCCGGACATGATGGGGATTTTGTTTTGCAACACCACACTACACTGTATCGTGTACTGTGTACACCACCAGAAAAGTAGTAGCAACTGCACTATGGGTGCATGGTACTGTGTACACCAACAGAAGTGTAATAACAAAGGGTGTACTGTATTGTGTACACCACCAGAAAAGTAATAGCAACTGCACTAGGGGTGCACGGTACTGTGTACACAAACAAAAGTCTAATAGCAACTATGGGTGCACTGTTTGTATTGTGTACTGTGTACACCACCAGAAATGTAGTAGCAACTGCACTATGGGTGCACGGTACTGTGTACACCAACAGAAGTGTCATAACAACTATGGGTGTACTGTATTGTGTACACCATCTGAAAAGTAGTAGCTACTGCACTAGGGGTGCACGGTACTGTGTAAACCGTCTTAAGTATATTAGAAAAAGTACACCAGGAACGGCCTGCAGTCAGATATAGCTAAACTGTATGCAGTGGATATATATATATATATATATATATATATATATATATATATATATATATATATATATATATATATATATATATACGAGACTGCCTGTATATAGAAGGGAAAATTGTTATCACTTAGCGTAATTTTCCTTTCCAGGCCACTAGGGAGGGAGTCCTGTGCTGAATTGAGGATGGGGCAGGAAAGGAAAATTACGGTAAGTGATAACAATTTTATGTTTTCCTGGCCCATTCTCCCATCAGCACATAACAGGATATACCAAAGCCAATATAGGGTGGGAGAGAACAAATGAAAAGAGGCACTAACAATCAAAGAAAAGCTGCTAGCCAGAAATAATTGATCTCTCTTGTCCCAAACTTGCTGGTCGCAAGTTTGTAAGGTTGAATGAAGACCGCACCAGACCTTCAAGCTAGCCCTTACCTATTTGTTCCAAGCAATCCTGACATAATTGCCCCAAAGGCTGCCACCCCTCTAGTCAAATAGTCTTGCAATTGTTTCAGAGCAGAAAAGCGTGCTTCCTGCATGCCAATCTAATCACCCTGGTAACCCAAGAGTGGATGACTCTTGAGGGCCTGATGACTAAATCAAAAGATTGTACACTTTCCTCTTTTAACCAAGTACACTGTTAGTAACTCAACCATGTGTAAGAAAACTGAAGTCTTCCTGCTGAGCACTCAGTGCCTCTCATGTGAAAACTCCAGAAAAACTGGGAAGTAGTCCCTCCGAAATTGGATACCACTTTTTAATTGAACCTATTGGAGCAAAGGGTGCTCTCAGATCCAAGCCTAAGTCCCACAGAGGGAACCAGGCTTTCCCTCAAGGTCATATGAATCGTCACCTGGAAGAAGCATCTGGGCACTGGCTTTTGCACCCATCTGCAGCCTGTGAAAAGATAAAGTAGCGATCTGTACCTTAAATGGAGTTGTATGCCAGACCAACCTCTAGCGCTGACTGTAAAATGTCAACGATTTTGACTAGAGCAGGGAACACAGGAGAGAAAGTTTTGCTGAACAGACAAAACAGACTTCTTTCATATCCTCTCCTATGTAGCGTTCATGGATGATCTTCTGGTCACCAGGGTCTGAACAACCTCAGATGAGAATCCCTGGACTTCTAGTGTAGTCTATTCCATAGCCAGGCTATTAAAAGTAGTCTTATTGGATTGGGGAGCTTTTACTGACCATGCCATAAATTATTTCATTTGACCAGAGACAGAGATCAAACAGAGAATTCCATGGTACTGTGAACCTCTTGTATGATGGAGTCTTTGCATTGGTATCCTGTTGCAAATATCAGAAGCTGCATGTTCGGTAAAGTCTCCCTGAGAGCTACTGCTGGAATGCCCCATAGGGCCAATATTGGTATGAGGCACTTGTTGAAAAAAATATTCTGCCTAACCGAACCAATAATTGGCTTTGCTTCCCTGACAAGAAGACCAACCTTAACTGACTAAGTAATTCTCTGCCCCATGAAAAGTTTTTTGCAAGATGCAACAAGAAAAAGACTTTTGGTGTCCCCTTTCTAGGCAATGTAGGCTACTACTGTCTTGCTGTCAACCCCTTGAAAATCTTGAAAGGCTTGCAATGGTAGAAAAAGGCTTTCTTCCATTCTAGATACTTGGGGAGTCTGCGCTTTACTGTGCTCCAATGGCCTTGCACTTGTTTCTTCAGATTTTGGACACCCCAGCCCCAGAGACTGGCATCAGGCTTCAGAATCTCCTGGGCTGAGAGGCATGCGTCCCAACGAAGCGCAGTGACGATGTCCATAATGTCAGTTCTTGTTGAATTTGTATAGGCACAAAGATTTTCTGATCCATAGACAGCCTAGCTCATAGGCCAAAGAAGGCAAATTGAAACTCCCTCATGTGCCACCTGGCAAAAGGTACCACCACTGCCAACAAGATCTTCAAAAAGATTCCTGGGGCTGTGCCAATTCTATAAAAGTCAGACAACTGGAGGTGACCTCTGGCCACCGCAAATCTTACACGCCTCTGGTGTTCGGCATTGATCGGTACATGGGAGTATGAGTTGGCCAGTCGAATGATTTCAACTGGTCCTCCTGCTGAACTGTACCTGTGACTGTCTGCATGGACTCCATCTTGAACCTCTTGATGTACAGTCAGGTCCATAAATATTGGGACATCGACACAATTCTAATCTTTTTGGCTCTATACACCACCACAATGAATTTGAAATTAAACAAACAAGATGTGCTTTAACTGCAGACTTTCAGCTTTAATTTGAGGGTATTTACATCCAAATCAGGTGAACGGTGTAGGAATTACAACAGTTTGTATATGTGCCTCCCACATTTTAAGGGACCAAAAGTAATGGGACAGTTGACTGCTCAGCTGTTCCATGGCCAGGTGTGTGTTATTCCCTCATTATCCCATTTACAAGGAGTAGATAACAGGTCCAGAGTTCATATCAAGTGTGCTATTTGCATTTGGAATCTGTTGCTGTCAACTCTCAATATGAGATCCAAAGAGCTGTCACTATCAGTGAAGCAAGCCATCATTAGGGTGAAAAAACAAAACAAACCCTTCAGAGAGGTAGCAAAAACATTAGGTGTGGCCAAATCAAGTGTTTGGAATATCCTTAAAAAGAAAGAACACACTGCTGAGCTCAGCAACACCAAAAGACCCAGAAGACCAAGGAAAACAACTGTGGTGGATGACCGAAGAATTCTTTCCCTGGTGAAGAAAAAACCCTTCACAACAGTTGGCCAGATCAAGAACACTCTCCAGGAGGTAGGTGTACGTGTGTCAAAGTCAACAATAAAGAGAAGACTTCACCAGAGTGAATACAGAGGGTTCACCACAAGATGTAAACCATTGGTGAGCCTTAAAAACAGGAAGGCTAGATTAGAGTTTGCCAAACAACATCTAAAAAAGCCTTCACAGTTCTGGAACAACATCCTATGGACAGATGAGACCAAGATCAACTTGTACCAGAGTCACGGGAAGAGAAGAGTATGGAGAAGGAAAGCAACTGATGATCATGACTCATGATCCAAAGCATACCACCTCATCAGTGAAGCATGGTGGTGTCATGGCATTGGCATGTATGGCTGCTAATGGAACTGGTTCTCTTGTATTTATTGATGATGCGACTGCTGACAAAAGCAGTAGGATGAATTCTGAAGTGTTTCTGGCAATTTTATCTGCTCATATTCAGCAAAATGCTTAAGAACACATTGGACGGCGTTTCACAGTGCAGATGGACAATGACCCGAAGCATACTGTGAAAGCAACCAAAGATTTTTTTAAGGGAAAGAAGTGGAATGTTATGCAATGGCCAAGTCAATCACCTGACCTGAATCCGATTGAGCATGCATTTCACTTGCTGAAGACAAAACTGAAGGGAAATTGTCCCAAGAACAAGCAGGAACTGACAGTTGCAGTAGAGGCCTGGCAGAACATCACCAGGGATGAAACCTAGCGTCTGGTGATGTCTATGCATTCCAGACTTCAGGCTGTAATTGACTGCAAAGGATTTGCAACCAAGTATTAAAAAGTGAAAGTTTGATGGATGATTGTTAATCTGTCCCATTACTTTTGGTCCCTTAAAAAGTGGAAGGTACATATACAAACTGTTGTATTTCCTACACCGTTCACCTGATTTGGATGTAAATACCCTCAAATTAAAGCTGAAAGTCTGCAGTTAAAGCACATCTTGTTCGTTTCATTTCAAATCCATTGTGGTGGTGTATAGAGCCAAAAAGATTAGAATTGTGTCAATGCCCCAATATTTATGAACCTGACTGTATATGAACACATTCCATGCCTTCAAACTGAAACAGGTCAGGAGGCTCCTGCCTTAGGTACTAGAAAACTCGGGAGAAAGGCCCCCAGATGATTCTATGTTTTCGGCATCACTGGCTTGATGGCCTTGTAGCAGTATAAAAATTTTGCAAACATTTTCTCTTCTGAGATATGATCTCCATTGTCCACCCACCTGTCTTCTGGTCTTTAGCGATTGTTGTCCAAACCCTCCAGAAGGAAGCTACAAACATCTCCTTCACTTAAGCCCCCTGGCCCCAACTGGAAGAGATTGGTTGGATGCATCTTTAAACTAGACTTTCCAGCCATCTTAGCAGCTTGCTCTGGACTTATTTCATGTCAAATGTAACTTTGAGATACCTCCATTGTGATCTATTAAATCTGCAGCCTGTCCTATAAGATTTGGCCTCCTGCACCCTCTGAAGTTCAGTGGGCTTGAGTGAAGGATGGCGGCTTCCTCTTACTAGTCTCTGGCTACAGTCCAGACTTTTCCTCCTGTCATTCGCTTAATTGCGTTGTTCAGCGTTTGGCCAAACAATAATCTCCCATTATAGGAAATGTCAAAGGCTTGTGTAGAAGTTCCGCCTGCCCTACAGTGGCATAACCACAATGCTCTCCTAGCAGTGACTGAGTGCGCCAGCGCTTGTACTAGGTCTATCAAAAGCATCAACCAAATGTCAGTTGCCAGGTTCCACTCTTTCCAGAAACTGTGCTAAATCTTGTAGTTTCCAATGTTGAATGTAATGCCATTTCTGAAGTTAATTTATCAAAGTTAACTCTATTGCTGGTTGGCAGGCAAAATATGTCACTGTATAGATTCTGTGTAAGCCTGATGGCCAGATCACCACAGTTTCTGCATTCCAGATGTGTTTCTGCATGAGTGTTTTTGATGCATTCTACATGCATTTTGCCACTTTCCCGATGTGTTACTTACTATAAAGAAACAATGCAACATTCTACTCTTGTTGATGGCACTAGAATGCGCTGTACTGGTGTGAATTAAGCAATTGGAATCAAAGTTAACCACTATCCATGCATTCTTGATGCAGAAATAAAAACGCACTGGACTGCGTTTGGTGTGAATAAGTCCATTAAAGCCAACCAAATTATAAAAGGGCAAAGACACTTGCTGCACCGGACACAAGAGGGCAGCAACCACCCCTGAAAGTGCAGTGCATAAACTTACAGCAGCCATTTTATACGGATAAAGCTTAGGCAACCTGTTACTGTAAATTGGTCTTCTGACGAGGTCTTTGTCATCCTCCATCAACAAGCGATTTACGCTCTATCATTGTTGGGAAAAGACTATCCTCCATCAACGACCGATTTACGCTCCATCATTATTGGGAAAAAACCATCAACGAGCGATTTACGCTCTATCATTGTGGGAAAAGACCATCCTCCATCAACGAGCGATTGACACTCTATCATTGTGGGAAAAGACCATCCTCCAACAAACAATTTACGCTTTATCAGTGTGGGAAAAGACCATCCTCCATCAACGAGCGATTTACGATCTATCACTGTGGGAAAAGACCATCCTCCCACGAGCGATTTACGCTCTATCATTGTGGGAAAAGACCATCCTCCATCAACAAGCGATTTACGCTCTGCCATTATGGGAAAAGACCATCCTCCATCATGGGCGATTTACGCTCTGCCATTATAAGAAAAGACCATCCTCCATCAACAAGCGATTTATGCTCTATCATTGTGGGAAAAGACCATCCTCCAACGAGCGATTTACGTCTATCATTGTGGAAAAGACCATCCTCCATCAACAAGCGATTTACGCCCTGCCATTCTGGGAAAAGACCATCCTCCATCATGAGCGAATTACGCTCTGCCATTATGGGAAAAGACCATTCTCCATCATGAGCGATTTACGCTCTGCCATTATGGGAAAAGACCATTCTCCATCATGAGCGAATTACGCTCTGCCATTATGGGAAAAGACCATTCTCCATCATGAGCGATTTACGCTCTGCCATTATGGGAAAAGGCCATCCTTCATGAACGAGCGATTTCCACTGTATCGTTTATGGGTGTTGCTTGTGGCGTGGATATTTGCAGCATACTTTCTGCTATAGACGCCTTATTAGGTCTTAGAATTTTGCACTCTGCCATTATGGGAAAAGACCATCCTTCATGAACGAGTGATTTCCACTCTATCGTTATGGGTGTTGCTTGTGGCGTCGATATTTGCAGCATACTTTCTGCTTTAGACGTCTTATTAAGTTTTATGCCGCGTACACACGAGCGGACTTTACGGCAGACTTTGCCCGGCGGACTTTTTGACGGACTTTACGACGGACTTTCTGAATGAATGGACTTGCCTACACACAATCAACCAAAGTCCATCAAATTCGTACGTGATGACGTTCGACCGGACTAAAATAAGGAAGTTCATAGCCAGTAGCCAATAACTGCCCTAGCGTGGCTTTTTGTCCGTCAAACTAGCATACAGACGAGCGGACTTTTCGACCGGACTCGAGTCCGTCGGATAGATTTGAAACATGTTTCAAATCTAAGTCCGTCCAACTTTTGAGAAAACAAAGTCCGCTGGAGCCCACACACGATCAAATTTCCGACGAAATCCCATCCGCCGGGCAAAGTCTGCCGTAAAGTCCGCTCGTGTGTACGCAGCATTAGAATTTTGCACAACCACATCCTTGTGAGGCAACCTGTGCAATTTCATTGCTCTGCCACTGAGCTTGGCAAGGCATCTTCTATCATGCTGGCATAAACGCATGTGCCAATTTCCTGGATTCTGTCCCTTCACAAGGTAAGTGGAAACAACTCCTTTAGAGTGTATTGACCACATGCTTAATGAATGTGACAACCTGTTAGGTGTCACCATCCTGTGATCATTGGCAGGTCTTATGATTTTTGGAGCGTTTGCGTTCAGGGTTTCTGCTCCAAAAATAATGCAAAACATCTTAATTTGCATATTTTCCATGGGCACTATTTTAAGAACCATGTCCCACGTCGCCCCCTCCTACCTTTGCTAACCTTCTGTGCCACTAACAGGTGTGGCAAGCTCATATTTGCACAAAATATATATAATGGAGAAAAGTATCTTAACTCTCGCCAAAAAAACATGGAACCCTGTCTCTTTAAGAGCCATCTGCCTTCATCCACTCACTTCAGAAGTATCTGCAGGTGAGCTTCAGGCAGACACAGCCAGAGACAGAAATAAAAAACAGTCAGACTGTCAAACCCACAGAAGTACACAGCATAGCAGGGGAGCCAGGACAGCACATCCAGAGACAGACAGGAGACTCAGACAGAATCTGAGGTAAGTCCTTTACCTGGCAGGACTGCAGAGAGAGAGAGAGAGAGAGAGAGAGAGAGAGAGAGAGAGAGAGAGAGAGAGAGAGAGAGAGAGAGAGAGAGAGAGAGAGAGAGAGAGAGAGAGAGAGAGAGAGAGAGAGAGAAGCCCTCACAACTGCAGACCTCCAAAATCAGTTACACCATTGCATGGTGTCTGGTGGTTCCCATCTTGTGCTGCCCATCTCCTCACACTCTGTGACACCATTCAGACTGACAATAAAGCCAGGAGAGCAGTGCGCTGCACTGCATATAAAAAGACAGGAAAAAAAAACAAAGGGGGAGGCAATGATGACATTGCAGAGCTGCTATAATACCACACCTGTACAATATATCAATGCTGTTTAAGCATCATTTCGCCCGCAGCCTTGGCACAAAAAGGCACCCAGTTCTTAGAAATACTCAACTTCAGTATTCAGGGTCTTTCAACTCCATGAGAGGCTGGACTTGGAGGAGTAGGTTCGGCAGGGGGGGGGGGATGCAGCAAACAAATTACTTACCAACTACAATCAACATGTGGCCTGGAGCAGACCAAAAAAAAAAAGAACATCTTAGTTGAGGGAGGGACTGTCTTTTATATTCAGCTTGGAACATGTGGTCATTGGGGGCTCCACAGGAGTTGTTAACCAGTTATGTGCTGACGGAAGGATGGGCCAGAAAATGTACTGTCAGAAGCCATGAACCAGACTGAGTCAGAAGTACAGTAAAATCACACTTGTTTATTAATAAAAATAAAAAGGTAAATAGAGTAAGCATAATCAAAGCATAGCCAGAGTCCAGTAACCGGATCGGGTAGTCATCCAAGCCAGAGTTCAGTAACCAGATCGGGTAATCAGTCAGACCAGAAGTCAGGAATCCAAGTAGAGGAACAGCAAGCAGGATAAGGAGCCAGAAGGGATGTCAGCAAAGCCAGTCTTTAAACAGAAACGCAGGAGATGGTTTCTTGAGATGTGACCAAGGAGAAATCAGGAATGAAGTGAGCTGGAGATCTTTAAGTAGGCGGGACTGATGAGCAGATCCACAACAGCTGGTTAACTGTGGAGAGAGATGAGAGCTGGCAATTAGCTGACAGCTGAGCGGCCAGCTCAGAAAAGGAAGGGCTGAGCCAGCCCTGACAAGTACACCAGGAATGACCTGCAGTCAGATATAGCTAAACTGGATACAGTGGATATATATATATATATGCAAGACTGTCTGTATATATTAAATACACTGCAGCTAACTGAATAACCTGCCTGCCAGAAGTATATTAGAAAAAGTACACCAGGAACGGCCTGCAGTCAGATATAGCTAAACTGTATGCAGTGGATATATATATATATATAGTCAGGTCCATAAATATCGGGACATCGACACAATTCTAATCTTTTTGGCTCTATACATCACAACAATGGATTTGAAATGAAACGAACAAGATGTGCTTTAACTGCAGACTTTCAGCTTTAATTTGAGGGTATTTACATCCAAATCAGGTGAACAGTGTAGGAATTACAACAGTTTGTATATGTGCCTCTCACTTTTTAAGGGACCAAAAGTAATGGGACATTTGGCTGCTGAGCTGTTCCATAGCCAGGTGTGTGTTATTCCCTCATTATCCCATTTACAAGGAGCAGATAAAAGGTCCAGAGTTCAATTCAAGTGTGCTATTTGCATTTGGAATCTGTTGCTGTCAACTCTCAATATGAGATCCAAAGAGCTGTCACTATCAGTGAAGCAAGACATCATTAGGCTGAAAAAACAAAACAAACCCATCAGAGAGGTAGCAAAAACATTAGCTGTGGCCAAATCAACTGTTTGGAACATTCTTAAAAAGAAAGAATGCACCGGTGAGCTCAGCAACACCAAAAGACCCGGAAGACCACGGAAAACAACTGTGGTGGATGACCGAAGAATTCTTTCCCTGGTGAAGAAAACACCCTTTCACAACAGTTGGCCAGGTCAAGAACACTCTCCAGGAGGTAGGTGTATGTGTGTCAAAGTCAACAATCAAGAGAAGACTTCACCAAAGTGAATACAGAGGGTTCACCACAAGATGTAAACCATTGGTGAGCCTCAAAAACAGGAAGGCCAGATTAGAGTTTGCCAAACAACATCTCAAAAAGCCTTCACAGTTCTGGAACAACATCCTATGGACAGATGAGACCAAGATCAACTTGTACCAGTGATGGAAAGAGAAGAGTATGGAGAAAGAAAGGAACTGCTCATGATCCAAAGCATACCACCTCATCAGTGAAGCATGGTGGTGGTAGTGTCATGGCCTGGGCATAGAACTGGTTCTCTTGTATTTATTGATGATGTGACTGCTGACAAAAGCAGCAGGATGAATTCTGAAGTGTTTCGAGCAATATTATCTGCTCATATTCAGCAAAATGCTTCAGAACTCATTGGACGGCGCTTCACAATGCAGATGGACAATGACCCGAAGCATACTGCGGAATCAACCAAAGAGTTTTTTAAGGGAAAGAAGTGGAATGTTATGCAATGACCAAGTCAATCACCTGACCTGAATCCGATTGAGCATGCATTTCACTTGCTGAAGACAAAAC
Source organism: Lithobates clamitans (assembly GCA_037952925.1). Classification (NCBI taxonomy): domain Eukaryota; kingdom Metazoa; phylum Chordata; class Amphibia; order Anura; family Ranidae; genus Lithobates; species Lithobates clamitans. The sequence goes on along the minus strand of JBBGZY010001024.1, from coordinate 119,950 downwards.
TGAAGGGAAAATGCCCCAAGAACAAGTAGAAACTGAAGACAGTTGCAGTAGAGGCCTGGCAGAGCATCACCAGGGATGAAACCCAGCGCTTGGTGATGTCTATGCGTTTCAGACTTCAGGCTGTAATTGACTGCAAAGGATTTGCAACCAAGTATTAAAAAGGGAAAATTTGATGGATGATTGTTAATCTGTCCCTTTACTTTTGGTCCCTTAAAAAGTGGGAGGCACATATACAAACTGTTGTAATTCCTACACCGTTCACCTGATTTGGATGTAAATACCCTCATATTAAAGCTGGAAATCTGCAGTTAAAGCACATCTTGTTCGTTTCATTTCAAATCCATTGTGGTGGTGTATAGAGCCAAAAAGATTAGAATTGTGTCGATGTCCCAATATTTATGGACCTGACTGTATATATATATATATATTAAATACACTGCAGCTAACTGAATAACCTGCCTGTATGCTCAATCTAAATGACACTCTCTCTCCGCCCACGCCAACAACACACTACATGGGGCCGACGTGCAGGCAGCCTTATATAGTGTGGGGCGTGGACTTAGTACCCCTGAGCCAAGATTGGCAAAAGGCACCAATTATGGCTCTCTTAGCTGAGGGCGCTGGGATTGGCCAAAGCATGCAGGTCATGGTGCATGCTTTGGCCAATCATCGTACAGCAATGCACCGCACTACTCGAATTTGGCGCGAACGGCCCATAATGTTCGGTTTTCGACGAACGGGCGAACAGCCAATGTTCGAGTCGAACTCATGTTCGACCCAAACAGAAAGCTCATCCCACATGTGACATTAAAGTAGCAAACCCGCTGAGAACATACTCAGGTTTCCCTTACTAGTACAGAGGCTGCCAGTCACATGCACAGGCACACCGACAATACAGGGGATGTCTTTTTAGGATTTATTGCGGAATAATTTGAAGGAGAGAGGGGTTCAGGGATTAGGATACTCCAAACAATAGCAGAAATAACAGAAGGACCACTTCTCACTAATCTTCTCTACAGCAGCCTTTCATGGAAGTAACAGGGAATGGCCAGTATATGTAGGGCTCTCTAAAAGCAGCCCAATTCCATATAGCATCCTCAGGCACTTAATTCCCTTCTGGCATTTGCACAACTATCAGTCCATAGTCAAGGTCATTTCTCAAGTATTCAAGGAGCTGTCTGCCACCCAGCATCCACACGTAGCTCCTCAGTGAGGGAGACAAAAGATCCTTCTCCAGACCAGGACTTCAGGATGATGCCATCCCCATTCAGCAAAAAATCATTTAGCAATCTTCCGCCGAACCCTCAGCCTAGCTCCTGCTGAGGCCCACACTGCAATATCTGTCTCACTAACAATCTCCCAGGGGCAGCAGGAACTCTCCCTGGACAAGAAAAGGTGCTTTGAAAAGGCCTGCTAAACAATTATCACCTCCCCAGCCATCTTCTGGACACCTCTTCCATGGATTGGCTAGGGCCAAATATTCATACTAGTCATTTGACTCTCCCTGCTCTATGTTCTGGAAGTTTCTAAATCAAACACCCAGCTAGGGTGACCAGACAAAAACAATCACTTACTGCTCCACTGACTACAGTGACGCCGAAGTCTAAATTTAGCCTAGCAGCCTAACTAGAGGAGGGCAGTACACAGGAATGAATCAAATCCTCTTATATAAGTTGCCCCTATTTATCTGCTGCCTTTTCTCCTCTACAGCCCTTCAAAACACAGAATTTACACAGCATTTCTCAGCTCCAGAAGGCAGGGGAGTGGATCTGATGTAACACTCTGCACTGCATAGTACAGGAAGTTGAGTGTGATCTGAGACCTGAGTGGAGAGAATAGACACACCCACCTATGCATGGTGTCATAGGGTAATGTTAAGTTGAACCTTGAAATAAAGGACATCAACGCCAATAGAGCTGCATTAGTCTCATGTATGTTTACTTCAGAATATGCACTGTACATACAGCGGATCACATCTTTCAGGAGAATGTGATACAGTTTACAGGGCAGTACAGCTTTTATAGAGAATGATTATACAGTAGTCTATACGCATTTTACTAAGTATTTCAACATAACTTTTGGTCATCTTGACCTTTCTGATTTATAGGTGACAGTTAGTTTGACAAAAAGGAAGACTAATTATATCAAGGGATTTAATTTGACTTTTAAACAAGGACTTTCCATATCAACATCTTTCCATATCAATATCTTTTCCGAGAATTGTGTTATGTCATTGGCAGAACATTTCATGTCAACTGGAGGCCAACCAAGACAGCCACATGTGTTGCAATACCAAAAGAATTCAGAAACATTCTACTCAAAATGATAAGAAATACAGTTTTCATGTTGAAGAGGAACTCTGGATACATAACAAGATATGGCTCATATATTTCATATCTTCACAGCCCCTCCTGTGTTTAGAATTCTTTCGGGATCCCTTTTAAGCTTCTTCTGTGTCTTTAGGTTGATCTCCAGGTATACAGACCACCATCTCATGAGCAGTTCTGACTCGAGACCTTGAGGGCTCAAAAGAACCTATATTAGTACAAGCACGTATCTTCAAACAGCATTTGCATAATATAGGTGCGCATTTAACTATTACGATTATGAGGACTATAATTCCAACAATATATAGAATACCATGTAAAATACCAGAAAACCATCCTGCAATACCAGAAAACCAGTTGAGAGGATTGAGCAAGGAGAGCCAGCCTTCCCAGCTACCCTAAACCCAAGCAGTTTTGGTATGTTCTTTAAAATTTTTAAATTAACCTTCATTTGTTGTACCTTTTCTACATGCAAAATGATGGCATCTTCAGGCTTAGTATCATTTCCAAAGTAGTTCCCACTATGGTGCATATTCCTCCTTGACTAGCCGTGAGATAATCCAGCACCAGCTGGTGCTGCAAAACCTCTTTTTTGATCATCTTTAATTCTGTAGCAAGAGCTATAAAGTTTCTATCATACAAGGCAGTAATGTTATCCATCAGGTCTGCCAAATCAATGATGAAACTGAAAGCCTTTTTAATACAACATCTATTTACCCAAGGAATAGAAAACAATGGTTTAATCTCTCTATCATGTGATTCAATATCTGTAAAATTATCATTTGACTCAGGATAAGAGGTAGGCCTATTAGGATAATTGTCATCTTTTACATTAACTTCAGAGTCTTCTTCTTCATCTTGTCCTGGGGGTTCATCTTCTCCTGGAACTGACTGACCAGTGAGGTCCCTTCTGCTAAGACGCACAAAGTCTTTTTTAAGAAAGTGTATAGGTATTTTGTGGGGCAGTGTTTCTTGAAAGTCATTACCCTCCATATACCAAGTAGCAGGTATGACTCTAACAAAGTAACAAACCCCCTTAGAATTCAAAGGAACCCAAGTATATGCTTTCTTTCCACATATGAAGTAATAGCCTGGTGGGGCAGCACAAGATTTATTGAAATGATATCCTTGCAGACACATCAATAGTTTCATATTGTTCTGTCGGGAATGTTGACGATGTGTGTAGTCCATAGGTACTCCATACAGTATCCTTACCATCAAACTAGTACCTGATATCGGCATTATCCATGCAGTTGGAATTCCCAATCTGTCGGGTAGTACTCTGGTAACCCTGGGAGAGTAACTCAGGTGTATAAGTTTGAGTAAAGTTAATGCAGACGACTGGTTTTCTCAATGGAGCATTTGTGAACAGTAAAATGAAATGGCTCTGTCAATCATTGTTCTACTGACTTCACCAAAGTGTGCACTGTCCTCTATTTCAGTTAAAGTGCTAGGTATTGCTAACAAAGGTATAGTCTTATGAGAAATAGGTGCATGTGTACATATCCAGCAATTAGTGATATTCAGTTTCTTGGCGGCTTGCAGGTGCATAGATACAAAAGAGTTATGGAAAGGCTCTTGTCAGAGAACTCACACAGCAAGCACCCTTCTCAGTGCAGCAGCTGCCAATCCTCGTTCTGCTAATGCCAATGTGCATGCACGGAACCATAACCAGAGACAAATGAGATCCAGGGTGGGCATGCACAATGGCAACTCTATGCGAACGCGCACGCACGCAAACGCGCGCCCGCGAGTGCCTAACGCGCATACGCCAATGTGCCAAGGTGCTAATGTGCTAACGCGCATGTGCCAATGTGCTAAGGTACTAATGCGCATGCGCGTACGCACGTACGCTGGCACGAATCCTGGCAGACAGCACCCTATATAAACAGAGAGTCTGCCTAGCATCAGTGCTGGATTGTCTTCAGCTTGTTCCTGTGTTCCTGTTGTTACTCTGCCTGATTGACCTTGTTCCTGAAAACCCGACTATCTTCTGACCATTCTCTTGGATCTCCCCTGCTTGCTGAACCTGCCTCTACCTGCCTCCTGATTCTGTACCTTGCTGCCCGTCTGTTGCCAACCCCTGCCTGTTCCTGACTACGGTTTTGCCTTCTGACTTGGTACCCCGCTGCCAGCCTGTTGCCGACTCCTGCCTGTTCCTGATTCTGCAGTTGATCCTGATCTGGCTCCCGCTGAACAAGTTTGGTGATCAGTTTCCACATCTCCTGAGCAGAGGTTCCTATATCTCCAAGTTCCAGCCTCCTGCCTGCAGGCACCTGCACCCTTTCATTGCCCTCGCACTCCCTGTACCCACCCCCAGGGGTGCTTGGACCAGAATCGTGCAAGAGGCCACCCTCATCATTTCGGGCTCCGTTGTAAGGTACATGACAGTTCTGCTAGTTTGGCATGATATTCATGTGCTGCTTCCCTCCGTGCTCTTAGGTCAGCATCTGAAACCAGTTCAAGTTGTGACATTTCTTCCAATACAGTAGCATTTAAAAGAAAAGTGTCTTGTATCTTACCCTTTTCCTTCTTGTATGTCCATTCATATGCCATGACTGTAATCCATACCACTGCTCCACCGCAGAGGATAACACTCCAGAGCTTCACATTCATCTTAGGCCCTAGGAGATTCAAGGCCCATGGCTCAAAGCAAACAAAGAAGGGAACAAAGTCGGAGGTGCAACCAGTCTGTTTTTTTAATCTCCATAGGCCATCTGCCCCACAAACAGCTCCCTTTGCGGTCCAAAAGGATGTATGAGGCGAGCTTGCCTGCAGGGCTGATAGGATGTCCAGATCCACTTGAAAATCTGTGAGCAGGAATGTTGGAAACGCTGTAGTTGGCTCATAAGAATGTATAGCATCTTTAGCATACCTATCAGCCAAAGCATTCCCAAGTGATATACTATCATCTGCTCTGGTATGTGCTTTACATTTAATCACTGCAACTTTAAGAGGCAGCTGGACTGCTGCCAATAATCTGACAATTAACTCTTTATGCTGTATAGGAGTTCCTGCCGCTGTCAAATAACCTCTCTCTTGCCAGAGTTGTGCAAAACTGTGCACTATACCTACAGCATAGGCTGAGTCACTATAGATATTTACAACAGCCCCTTCTGCTTGGGGTTAATAAATTGCTGGCATAAGGAGCAAAGCTAAAGTCTCCCTTTACTTCAAGTATGTTTTACTCCCATTCCTTCAGTGGTTAAAACTATAGTTACTCCTATATTTATTAGTATACCTCTGTCTAGTATAGTAGACTGCCAGGGGAGTATGGCGATAAAACAAAAGATCATTTATGACACTGACCTCCCATTCTTACCTATAGAGGCTCAGTGACTTTGGCAGTAATTACATCATTACTTACCCCGACCAAAATTACCTGCTGATTCGAAGTGGAAAAATTGGCATCGCATATATTTAACAAACTCTTTGAATCACCTTTATCTATTAAACACAGGATAGATAAACCATTAACTGACACATCAATCATTGGTTCTGTGTTTTGTCCCAAATTCCAGACAGCAAGCTCAGGGAAGGAATGAAATTTTCATTAATCAAATCACCACACTCCACTATCTGCTGAACCCGAGCCCCCACTCTTGGGGCATTTCTAACATACATCTTAGTTTTGCTAGACTTAGCTTGTCTTTCCCTTCCAATTTGAACAGCCAAGACCTACACCTCAATACTTTCCATATGCAGTGCTGCTTTCCCAGGTACGGGAACTTGTTATACATTCATTATTGCTTATTTTTATCTCTATCCTTATTAATCTCTCAGATTCTGTAAAATTCAATATTCATTAGTTCTAGCGATGGCTTCTTTCTCCATTCTCTAACTTCCTGTAACAATCCTCCCATGAAACTGTCAACCAGACCATGTCTTGGACAAAGCAGTTTCATCTACTGGAATCCAATCCTTATGCTTTTGAATAGCATCTTTAAATCTATTCCAATAATCTAACACATCCTCACCTTTCTTCTGAACAACATCCATCAATGCTCGCATATCTTGCCCCTTATCAAAAGTGGTTGTTACCCAATCTTTTAAAATCTCATTCAACCTGTTAATCGTTTCCTCATACACAACCGGGTCTAGAGGTGGATCTTCCACCTTCATTATTCTTGACCATATGCTCCCTTATTTCTTGCAAATACATTCCATAGATCTACATACTTCTCTGGCACAGCACAATCAATCAAGATCCACATATCAATATATGTAGCTTTTTGCGTTTTCTCTATCCACATCAACTTGTTATACCATTTCTTTGGACATTTCTCTAAGCTGGGTAGATCAGCAACAATTGCCCTAATTTCATTGGGTTTCCAGGGGACATAAACTTTTCCTATTCTTGCTGAATAATTCCCCCGGTCATCTGCCTGCCCTGGCAAAGCTACCTCTCTCAAGGGCATTTTTCCAAACGGCTCTAATTTGGATCTAAAATATTCTTTTGTCCTCTGTCTATCTTCTGGGGTACACTGAGGCACTAATCCCAATTGTTTTGCCTGTTGCCTAGTTAGCACAGGTGAGGCAGGATCCCTGGACCCCCTTGCTGGGGGAGTACTAGTATCAGATTTACTTAATTTATTAAATCTTGCCAAGGCATCTGCTCTTGCTGGAGTGTACTGCCATAACTCCCCATCGTTTTCAAACGTCATTGTACCATCTGTATCATAGAATGGTTCCTCTCTACGGTAATGTGGGGAATACTGTTTGGAAAGAAGTTTACCTATGTGTCTACGCTGTGTGGTTTCTGTCATAATACTTGGAGTGGCCTGCTGATAAACAAATGCTTCTCCTATATCATCACTAGCTGACTGCCCTTCTGTAACCTCCTCCCACTCTACCATAGGTGCAGATGCTCCTGCCAATTCCCTTCTTATTAATTCATAAGGGGAAGCCCAGGCATTGGGCATCTCATCCTCATCTTCTACATGTAAAGCAGCTTTCTCTGAGCACATTTTATAGGGGGCGGTTCTATATGCTTCCTGGATACTTCTTCCCAGGCTGCTAAACATTCAATCCCCGGACAATTAGACATTTTAAAAAGCAGGTTAAATAATGCATCAATTGTAGGTGTATTAAGGGACCCTTTTGTGGCCACCATTTAGATGGGTTCTCTTTATACTCCTTCTTTGTTAGTTTACACCATTTCACATGATGTTTCAGGGCATCTGGGTCTCCACTAACCATCATTCTGATGATAGGAGCACTTGGTTGTAATTTGCCAATACTTAGCCCTGTTGCCTTTGCTATTTTTAATAACTTTTTTGCCCTATCTTTTGTTAACCCAAATGTATTCATGACAGGTAAAATATTTTTCTCAAGCAAATTTCCCATATTTATCACAATTTCTCATTACTCTCTTCAGAAATGGCAATAATTTGGAACTCCGGGACCGAGAGCTCCACCGTTTATCATTATGGCTGTGTACCAGCAGCCCAGTACATAAGTTGAGATATCTCACTTGTTCTACTCTCAGAAGGACGTCTCCTTTCTGAGTGGCAATAGGCTAGTCCCTATCTAGACTCCCTACTCCAGAGAACATGCAGCAGGTCATTCACCCATTTGTGGCTATCCGCTGAAGGCAAACCTATCCCCCTTAGGACCACAAATGTTCAAAAAATCATACATACAAAAATTTCAACAACCACCAACTTCTACTCACTCTTTAGAAATTGTGGTACCTGCACTTATACATCCCTTTACAAAATATATATATATATATATACATTGTCATTTCTGGGGATAAGGAGAAAAGGCAAGCTCTTAAAAATGAAAATTCTTTAGCATGCTTAAATTGTAATAGGTACCTTCAACATTCTCAGTAATTATGCAGAGACAGAATGCAGGCAAAATCAAATAGGAAATGTGTTTACCTTCTGTGGCTGCACTCCCCATCTGGCACCTCAACACCGCACAGAAAAGACAGAATTTATTTTTGAGAAAATAAAAGTTTTCTCACCTGAGACCTCTTTGCTGCTGTCCATCCTGGTGCAGGTGGAGAGCCGGTGGTGGAGATGCAGACAAGAAGAAACAAGTAGGGGTCACCAACAGCTGTGGTGTCGGCATAGACTCTCAGAAGTTACTCAGTCAGATAGCAGAAGAATGAGACAGCAGACATAAATCACACTAGGTACTTTGAGTTGAGGCTAGTATACACTCTCTCTGGAAGGATATGCTTTGTACATTTTTCATTTCAGGGGTTTACACCCACTTTAAGGCACGCTTGAAACTGATGATGGCCAACTAGCAGACTGTGGCCTCAATTCAACTAGGCCGCAGCTTTCTGTCTGCTGTGACAGCTACTACTGTCACACAAAACTACAACAAACCCACTCTCTGCCCACGACCAACATGAAATGCTAACTATGGGCAGCCGGAGCATGAGGACAGGAATAGCAAATCAGAGCATGCAGGGTGGTACATCCCAATATGTAATGAATTAGCAGAAGGGGGATCCAGTTCAACATCTTTACTCCGGGCACTAGCTGACCCTATTCAGGAACTGCCTGCAGTATTTTTTTTTTTTTATTCTTTATTTAAGAAAGTTTTTATTGTTTTATAAGTACAGGATAACCAAAAGATTTATATACAAACACTGCAAGAATTAGCAACTCATGGGGCAGAAACAGCATGGCAGAGCATGCAGGACCGTACATCCCAATACGTAACGCGTTAGCAGATGGAGGGGGGGTGCAGTTCCACATCTTTACGCCGGGCGCTGGCTGACCCTATCCAGGAACTGCCTACAGTATTTTTTTTTTCTTTTTTTTTTAATTCTTTATTTAAGAAGGTTTGTTTTGTTTTTAATGTATACGATAAGCAAAAGAACCATATGCAAACACTGCAAGAATTAGCAGCTCAATATAACAATTACATCATGCAATCGTTGGGTAAAGAAAGAAGCAGTCAGATAACTGCCAGTATACACAATGACAGCAAGTGAAAGATTAGCTGTGCATTTATTTTGTTATGAAATTCTGTTGAGTCAAGTTTTGTAAAGCCTAACAGGGATGGTCATGGTGGATAACCAAGTGACAAAGTGGAGACCCAAAGATGATGAAGAAACTACCATATATAAAAATGGAGTCAGGAAAATCCTATTGAGGGACACCCGCAGTATTTTATATATCACAACACAATGTACATTGTTCGTTACAATGTTCATTCAGAGCACTGGGAAGGTGCACTGAGGTGCTATTTACAATGAAAGTTACTTTAGTGCAGTGGTGTGAATGGGCTGGATTCACAACATTATGTGTGTTGCAGCATGCTTAGTAACACACACGCAGAGGTGTGAATGTGCCCACATAGTTTACATATTACATAGTGTGGTGCATATATGTGGAGCAGCCATTTAGAAAAAAATCAATGAGTACCCCCTGCACCCACATCTCTTGGGGTGCATTGTCAGTGGTTGAGTACTTTACTCTGTTTTTAATACACTCACTACTTGCTATTCATTATTCACTTGTAGTACCACTAGAGGGATCCCTGCTATACCTATAGAGGAAGGATAGTTACAAAAAAATGATTATCATATTTTTTTTAATAGATAAACCTCTAGAACAAGAAAAGTGAATATAAATGCATGTCTAGAGAAAAACGAATAATGAATTGTATTTTATAATAGTAAAACATCAATTTTTACTAAGTACTTTCAGCAGCTGGTTTAATCACATAGGGTTTATTCAGGCTACTTTCACACTGGAGCGGGCGTTGGCAGTAAAGCATCGCTACTTTTAGCGGTGCTTTACCTTTATTTTAGCGGCACTATTTGGCCCCTAGCGCGGCGCTTTTAACCCCCGCTAGCGGCCGAAAAAGGGTTAAAACTGCCGGCAAAGCGCCACTGCAGCGGCGCTTTGCCGGCGGTTTGGCGGCGCTGCCCCATTGATATCAATGGGCAGGGGCGCTTTAGGAGCGGTGTATACACCACTCCTACAGTGCTGCAAAGATACTGCTTACAGGACTTTTTTTACCATCCTGCAAGCGCACCGCTCCAGTGTGAAAGCACTCAGGCTTTCACACTGGAAAGACAGGAGAGGCTCTTTACAGGCGCTATGCAGGCACTATTTTCAGCGCTGTAGTGCCTGTAAAGCGCCTCAGTGTGAAAGTAGCCTTACACAGGCGGCCAGGGACAGTAAACACAGGCAGCTAGGCTGCGGTTTTACTGCCCACCAGCCACCCACCTGCATTGCACACATGCAGCAAACAAAATGCTTTGCATTTTTAATTTGGGGAGCAGAGTTTTATTACTGTCTGCGTTCCTGTTAGGGAGATTTACCCTCTCCACCTGTCATATTTATCATTACCACTGATAGTGAAAGTAAAAGAAAATCCCAGAATTTAGGCTGTCCTCAGAACAGTAATAGAGGGGAAATCTTCCAATGGGGACATTAGTTCTAGTGACAATGTTGACAACCAGGGATTCCCTCACATGTCCTGTTTTGGCTATGAGACAGGACTAGAGATGTAAAATTTCGAAATGTGCAGTTTTACTGCAGTATATTGAAGTGTGTAAGTGCAGTTTTACTGCAGTATATTGTAGTGCATCAGTGCAGTTTTACTGCAGTATATTGTAGTGCGTCAGTGCAGTTTTACTGCAGTATATTGAAGTGCCTTAGTTCAGTTTTACTGCAGTATATTGTAGTGCGTCAGTGCAGTTTTACTGCAGTATATTGAAGAGCATCAGTGCAGTTTTACTGCAGTATATTGTAGTGCGTCAGTGCAATTTTACTGCAGTATATTGCAGTGCATTAGTGCAGTTTTACTGCAGTATATTGTAGTACATCAGTGCAGTTTTACTTCAGTATATTGAAGTTCGTCAGTGCAGTTTTACTGCAGTATATTGTAGTGTGTCAGTGGAGTGTGTGTTTTACACTGAATTACATAACATTTAGTGCTGTATACAGTGCTGTCAGGGCCGTCTTTATTACTGAATGATCCCTGGGCAAACATTTTCTTGGGCCCCCCTCTCCATGCAATTTCGCTCTTCACTTGCTCTGAGACATACAATAAATGGCAGCAAAAATCAGTTTAATGAATCAGATCAGGCAGCAGTTGCGATTGGTTGCCAGACGTTACAGTGTATCATTACCGTTCACTGATTGGCTTCTAGAGATTACAGTACACATTATGGCTCACTGATTATTTGATAGCGGTTACAGCACATGACTTCTGCTAGTTAATTAGTTGCTAGAGATTACTGTACATCAATACTGCTCATTAATTGGTTGCTAGAGGTTACTGGACATCCTCACCACTCACTAATTGGTTGCTAGAGGTTACTAAACATTATTTCTGCTCACTGATTGGTTGCTAGAGGTTACTGCATATCCTTACCACTCAATGATTGGTTGCAGGAGGTTAGTGCACATCATCTCCTCACTGCCTGCACACCATGGACTGGGGAGGTGAGGGGACCCATCAATAGATAGAAAACTCCCAGGAATCCTAGGACTCCTGGGATCAGTGGCAATGCTGGGGGGTTGGTGGGATCAGTGGCAGTGGTGGGATGATGGGATTAGTTAGGAGGCAGTACACTTTGACCAGTTCTGAATCATGTAGAGCAAAGTTTGTAATCATTTGCAAGCCACTCCAAAGTGAGGGGGGATTTACACTGAACACCTATGTAAGAGGGAATATTGCACTGACCACCATGTAACAGGGGATTTTACACCACTCACCAATATCAAGAGGGATTTCTACACTGACACCAATGTAGTAGGAGCATTTACACCAACTACCAGTGTAAGGGTAGATATACAATGACTTTCATGTAAGGGGGAATTTACACTGACAACCATTGTTGAGGAGATTTGTACTGACCACCAATGTAAAGTGACACTTCTACATCGACCACCAGTGTTAAGGGGATTTACGCTGACCATCAATGTAAAGGGGGATTTACACTGACCACCAGTGTAAGGGCAATTTTGCCCTTACCACCAATGTAAAATGAAATGTACACTGATCAGTAATAACCAATGTAATAGGGGTTTTTACATCAACTGCCAGTAAAGGGGGATTTCTACAATGGCCACCAATGTAAGGGGGGATTTACAATCACCACCAATTTAAAAGGGCTTCTACATGGACAATCAATGTAAGGGAGGATTGGACCACAAATGCAAGATTGGATTTTTTTTAGCGATTACCAATATAAAGAGGAGTTTCTACATTGGCCACCAATCAATCAATCACTGTCTTCTGGACAACTGTCAAATCAGCAGTCTTCCCCATAATTGTGTAACCTACTGAACCAGACTGAGAGACCCTTTAAAGGCTAAGGAAACCTTTGCAGGTGTTTTGAGTTAATTAACTGATTAGAGTGTGACACCATGGGATTGATTTACTAAACCTGGAGAATGTAAAATCTGGTGCAGCGCTGCATAGAAACCAATCAGCTTCTAACTTCAGCATATTCAATTAAGCTTTGACAATAAAACCTGGAAGCTGATTGGTTTCTATGCAGAGCTGCACCAGATTTTGCACTTTCTAGTTTTAGTAAATCAACCCCCATGAGTCTACAATATTGAAATTTATCACAGTATTCTAATTTTCTGAGATACTGAATTTTGAGTTTTCACTAGCTGTAAGCCATATTCATCAAAATTAATAGAAAGAAGTTCTGACGACCAACACAAGTGCCGCTAGGGATGAGCCCGATGTTTTACGTTCGACTCAAACATCTGGTGTTCGCCTGTTCGTCGAATAGCGAACAAATTGGGGTGTTCGCGGCCAATTCGAAAGCCGCGGAACACCCTTTAAAAGTCTATGGGAGAAATCAAAAATGCTAATTTTAAAGGCTTATATGCATGGTATTGTCCTAAAAAGTGTTTGGGGACCTAGGTCCTGCCCCAGGGTACATGTATCAATGCAAAAAAAGTTTTAAAACCAGTTATTTTTTCAGGAGCAGTGATTTTAATAATGCTTAAAGTGAAACAGTAATAGGGAAATATTCCTTTAAATTTCGTACCTGGGGGGTTTCTATAGTATGCCTGTAAAGTGGAGCATTTTTCCCATGTTTAGAACAGTCCCTGCACAAAATGACATTTCTAAAGGAAAAAAAGTAATTTAAAAGTACTCGTGGCTATAATGAATTGTCGGTCCCGGCGATACAGATAAAAGAAGTCATTGAAAAATACAGCATGGGATCCCCCCAGTCCATTACCAGGCCCTTCAGGTCTGGTATGGATATTAAGGGGAATCCCGTGCCAAAATTTTTAAAAAAATGGCGTGGGGGTCCCCCTCAAAATCCATACCCAACCCTTCAGGTCTGGTGTGGATTTTAAGGGGAACCCCGCGCCAAAATGAAAAAAAAAATGGCGTGGGGGTCCTCCCAAAAATCCCCTTTTTTTTTTTTTTTTACCACATCATTGAGCACCACCAACTGGCCTAATCAGCCTAATATTCATTTATTGTCGCCAACTTAGATTCACATCATTGTGGTTTTCTTTACTTTTCTTTTATTTATTTATTTATTTTTTTCCCCTTACTTTTATCAAATATAAGACAAGCAATTATATACAGCTTTATTAAGTACCCTATTGAGGGATTTCTTAGCCCGCTTATTCTCAGCTGCTTAAATAACCAGGTTATATAAATCTTATTTCTCCCACCCCAGGATACCCTGGGTGACGTCTACACTCGCGACCCAGAACAGAACAGATGTAACAATATAAAAAACACTACCCATCAAAGAAATCTAGGAGAAAACCAAATATATGAAGCTGGGCTAATGGGGTCCCCACACCCATAGCCCCCTATTAGGGCCACTAGTGAACTATTACATATTTGTGATAGCCCCCCACCCCTTCCCATTCACCTACTCCCACCCCCTCCTCCCCCATACCCTTTCTATACAAAATCCAACCCAAACACAGAATTTAATGTTTACTATTGTTACCTACTTAGATCAAAACACCAATAACCCTAAATTACTTCGTGTAACTCGTGTAACTGTATTTCTCTAGTGCATATATATCTGGGCTATTAACCTAGTCCCTTACACTCCAAACTTTCCCCTTAAGCAGGCCACCTTATCCATCCATGGCTTCCATATTTTGTCGAATTCCTGAAGATTCCCCCTTTTTATATACTCCAATCTCTCCCTGCCAATGGAGGCACCGAGTGCATCTATCCAATCATTCACTGTCGGGGGCTCCTTTGATTGCCACCTTAGCATTATCATTTTTCGAGCCTGAAATAAACCTCTCAAAATTGCCTGAGTAGTGCACCTCCTCTCCCCCTCTACCCTTCTATATCCCAGAATACATTCCACCGCCTCCCTCTTTACTGACGTGCAATAGATATGACGTGCAATAGCCACTCCCTCCCAGTATCGGTACAGCTTGGGACATCTCCAGAGTAAATGGATGAGGTCGCAAGGCTCCCGGCACCTAGGGCAATTATCATTAGGCCTTCTACCGAACCTAAAGAGCCGTTTTGGGGTATAATAGGCCCTATTGAGTAGCATCAGATGAGAAATCTTCTGCGAAGGGGTTACTGACACCTGAGGTGCCATCTCCAAAATTCTCCTCCATTGTTCCTCAGAAATTGCCCCTAGTTCCTCTTCCCATTTAACTCTTACCTTCTGAAGTATTCCCCGTCTGTTCTCTGAGTTAATTAGTTGGTCATAGATTTTAGTTATTAGCCCCCTAGTGGGTTCTACTTGTAGTAACTGACGAGCAAAGGGCATTTCCACCCATCTCGGAGGCTGATCACCAAATTGGGTCCTGAGAGTGTGTTCTATCTGCCGGTAAAGGAACAAGGAGCTCTGAGGAATCTTAAATTCCCTGATCAGCTCGGGAAATTTTTTAAGGGTGTTACCTGAGTAGAGTTGTCTTAGCTTTTTAATACCACCAGCCTCCCACCCCCTACTCTTTCCAATTTTTAGAATTTCCTATAGATTCCGGTTATTCCAAATAGGGGTGTAATCTGTAAATCCCTCATACACATTCATTTCTTAACAGATTTCCATAGCTTAATTAGCAACCTAATTGTCAGGAATTCATGGTAAAACATATTTGCCTCTAGTGCCTCGATAAGCGTATTATGCCGAGCACTTAACAAGATTAACCTGCCATTCGGAGTGCCCCCCTCTGGGATTCCACAGCCCGTTAAGTGCTGTAGTTGTGATGCGAGGAAATAACGCTCCGGATGGGGAAGAGCAAGCCCCCCCTCCTTAGTAGGAAGCTGGAGAACTTGCAACCGTAACCTAGCTTGCCCACCTTTCCATATCAAATCCCTAAATAGAGCCTCTATTTTCCTAAACCAGCTCTTACTGATCCATACTGGGGAGTTATGCATGACGTACAGCAGTTGAGGCGTCCAGATCATTTTTATCAGGCTACATCTTCCTGCTACTGATAAGGGAAGGCATCTCCAAATGCTTGTTTTTAGTTTAAATTTGGCCAGAAGAGGTACTAAATTCTTACTAATATATTGGTTGGGGTCTTTCGTTAGGACAATTCCCAAGTACTTTAGTGCTTCCATGATTGCCACCTGGGGAAGTCCTGGTACAGTTGGTACTCCTAGGGGCTAAAGCGGTAAAAGCTCGGATTTCTCCCAGTTTATTTCCAGGCCGGAGAATTTACCAAATTCCTCCACTATTCTCATTGCGCCTGCCACTGATCTCTTACAATCGTCTAAAAATAACAGGATGTCGTCTGCGTATAGCGCGATTCTTTCCTCAATCGACCCCCTCTGGAACCCTTTTATCTCATGGCTCACTCTGATGGCCATAGCCAGGGGCTCCATTACCAGAGCAAAAAGCAAAGGGGATAATGGACACCCCTGTCTTGTCCCCCTCTCTAGCACAAACCAGTCTGAAAACTCATTATTTATTTTTACTCTTGCCTTAGGACTATTATAAAGCATCTTAATCCACACAATAAAGGATGGACCAAAACCAAACTTTCCCAGCACATACCACATGTAATCCCACTCCACACTATCGAAAGCTTTGGAAATATCTAGGGTCAACAAGGCTCTTGAGCTCTCATTTTCCATAGGAGACTGTAGGTTCAGGAAAGCCCTTCTGATATTTAGGCTTGTAGATCTATTGGCCATAAAACCCGCCTGGTCCTCATGAATTAGTTTATGTATGACTCTGCTCAATCTGGCAGCCAAAACCTTGGCCAGGATTTTAGCATCTGTACAAATTAGGGAAATTGGCCTATAAGCAGCCATGTCAAGGGGATCTTTCCCCTCTTTCTGCAGGACTATGATTGTTGCTTCTAGCATTGATGCAGGCAGACGCCCCCCCTCCTCCGCTTCCCCCAAAGCCTTCAGTAGTTCAGAGACTAGCACCTCCCCAAGATGCCTATAGGCCTCGATTGGTATTCCATTGGGGCCAGGCGACTTAAGACACGCCATGCTTCTAATCGCTTGTTGTAATTCTGTAGTTGTTATTGGGGATTCCAACAGATCCCGTTCCTCTTGCGATAGGAACGGGACTGACAGCTTCCCCAAGAAGTCCTCCATCGCTATTTCTTTATTTTTTTTCTGAGAAGTGTACAGCTTTTTATAGTAGTCTCTAAAAGTTTGCACTATTTTTGGAGAGCTTGAAAGGATTTCTCCATTCTGCGCTCTAATAGCGAGGACCGTTGATGGGGCCTTATTAGATTTCACCAACTGTGCTCTTCCCATGGCGGTGGACTCACAGGACACGGACGCCTCATTTTCATCTGGCTATGCACACTGGATTGTACACTACATCCAAATGTGTTTTCATATACCAGGCACTTAATTATTTCACTACACCATCCTTTTGATTTAGTTTACTTCTAGATTTCATCATTTTATATGTGGCTTAATACAAATGATAGAGCATTACCCGGTGTCCTGTATACAAGCCATAGAACTAAATATTGTTCACACTTCTCTGCCCCCTGCAGCCAACTATTGTACCTGGTGCTCCTGGTGTGGCCTCTGAGACTTTCTGTGCTTATCCCCGGTGATTTTAAGATTATAGAGTAGCGCTATAGGTATAACCATCTGTCCCTGAGGAAGCCACCTCTGGCGAAACATGTAGGACGCTTAAAATACTTATTTATGGGACGGGCCACCACACTCTCAGGCCGAACCTCGTTAAAAATCGCTACAAAGGATTTTAAATGGTCTACTTTTTGATGCACACCTTATGTCTGTAACCTCTATAAGTTGTTTTTTAAGACTTTGTTAATAAAAATACATGTTTTTACTTAAATAAGGTTGTTGTTTTTGGCACCGCTATAATCCCTATATCTCTCCCTCCCTTCTCTAATAAAGTTGTTTTCAGCCTCCATTACTGCACATCCTTCCATGAGTTCTCTACCTCCCGCCTATCTTCCCTATTATATTTGGCCATCTGCTACATTAACACCCCCCTAAGGAACGCTTTGCAAGCATCCCAGAGTACAACTGGTGTCACTGTTCCCTGGTTGAAACAAATTCCCTCAATGCAAATAGAATTCCATTCTCCTTCCTGATTACCTCAAACCAATGCGGGCTTATTCTCCATTCCTTCCGGGGGCTATATTCCCCTACCTTCAGTGAAACTACCATGGGAGAATGGTCTTAAACCCCTCTTGGCCCATACAAAATTTTTCCTACTAGCTGGAGTGTTCTATCATTCCCCAGGGCCATGTCTATCCTCGAGAGTGTTGAGTGTAACGCTGAGCTGCATGATTATTGAAGCACCCCCGGGTTCCGTACCCGCCATAGATCTACCAGACCCACCTCGTCCATAAACTGACTTAGACGGCTCTTGGCGGTATACTCCAAAAGGGTTCTCCTCGGGAAACGGCCCAACTTTCTGTCTATAACCTCATTAAAGTCTCCCATTACTATGATAGGAACTTCTTTTTTATCTATCAGGAATTCATTCAGTTTAAGCATGACATCTAAATTAAAAGGGGGTGGGATATATATATGTTTGCCAGTACATACATAGCATTATTGATAGAGCAAAATAAAAAGATGTATCGACCCATTTAATCAATCCGTTCTCACCAGGATACTCACCCCTCTACTATAAGAAGAGTGAACCGCATGGTATTGGTGTTGAAATTTATGCATCTGTAGAGATTGTATTGTATCCCTTTTGAGATGGGTTTCCTGCAGACAAACCAAGTCTACCCCGTAGTTCTCCAACACAGAGAGCACTGCCAACTTTTTGGGAGGAGTCCCCAGTCCTCTAACATTCCAGGATCCGACTTTCACCATTTCAGCCTGCATCCCACATTATTTAAAGAAATACAGTGAAGAAGCAGCAAATAACCCCTACAAAACCTCCTACCAGGACTTAATTTAATTACTATTAAGTGTGTTTTGCACTATGCGTACCACACGTGAAAACCAAAGAACCATAATAATACTAACTTAATATAAACGTGAGCTTTAAACATGTGTGTTTTACCCAGATAATTTTAAGAGCCAGTTTCCTGCCATTGTGTCTATGTGTATATCTAAATGTGAATCCCTGGTTCCAGCCCAGGTGTTTTCCACAAGTGTGTAGATTTTCTGTGTTAAATTTTTCAAACAAACTACCCCTCCCATCTCCCCTACCTCACCGTCTCACTCCCCTCCCCCCTCCAACCCCTCTCCCACTTCCACACCACCTACCTGGGTGAACCCCCTGGGGGTTAACCGTGACCGTTACCCATCTAGCTCCAGCTACTGCCATTCGTTTCATCCCATATTTCTTACCCATTCACTTCTCCTCTCTAACGCCTGTGCAGCCCACCCTCCCCCACCCCCCATCCAGGAAATAAAAAATTTCCTAAACCATCTATATCTCCCATGCCCCTTATACTGGAT
This sequence comes from Lithobates clamitans, assembly GCA_037952925.1. NCBI lineage: Eukaryota > Metazoa > Chordata > Amphibia > Anura > Ranidae > Lithobates > Lithobates clamitans. The sequence continues at coordinate 100,811 of JBBGZY010001024.1, read as the reverse complement.
TTATACATTTTTCTCTATTCTCCTCCAGCCACTTCTCAACCCCAAGAGGGGAATCAAAAAACAGAGTCTCCCCCAGAGCTGATACGCGTAATTTTGCCGGGTACAAAAGGGCATAAGGGAGATTAAATTTTTGTAAGGTAAGTTTTGATTGAATAAACTCTGCCCTTCTTTTCTGCAAGTCCGGTGAGAAATCGGCATAAAAAGAAACTCTGACCTCTTTGAAAAAAACGGTCCCTGCCTCTCTAATTTTCCGAAGGTCTGGGAAATCCCCCTGCTGGAGGAGCTCTGAAGGGTACCCTATGGGCCCTTAAAACTGAAAAAGAAGCTGAAAATGTTTCTCTCCCAAATAAATCCACCAACCATTTTTCAATGAATTCAGGCGGGTTAGGGCCCTCGCTTTTTTCCGGGAGTCCCACCAATCTCACATTGTCCCTTCGGCTCCTGTTCTCCATTTCATCTAATTTGGAAGCTTGTCTGGATAGCTGCTCCTTCAGTAGTTTCATTTCTTTGATCAGTGGGGGTAGATCGTCCTCCAGCAAGCCTTCTCTTTCTTCCAGGGCTGTTGTTCTCTCAGCGGTTTTCTGAAGGTCTTGCCTGACCATTAACAGGTCCGCTTTTACTCCCCTCCTCTGCTCACAGAGTTCCTTAAGTGAGGAGTTACACACCCCCACTGCCATAAAAACGTTCGTAAGTGTTGGTTCTTTCTCTGAGGGCAGGGTCGGGTCGGTGCTAGACTCCAAATTAACATTTATATTCTGATCATTTGACCCCGGGCCTTTTGAATTATGGATTTTAGATAGTTGGGCCACCTGAGAGCCTCCTATAGGCAAAGCTTGCTGCTGACCCTGGCTTTTCCTATCGGGGATCCCCCCCTGATGTGTTTTTGATTGTGTCCCCTTCTTTGGAGGGGTCACAGCTGAGGCATGAGCATATTGCTCTAACTTCGCAGCTGCTGACGCTGCTGCTGAGATTTGCAGGTTTTTATCTTTGGCAGAGCGCAAGTTCTGCATTATATATTTCTTAACCTTGCGCCCAAGCACCCGCACTGTACTTATGCAAAGGAGGAGTATAGAGACAGAGGGGGGACAGAGTGAAGGTACTATATGTTATATCCTTGGTATGCACCGCTATTATATCAAATGAGGACACACACAGTATGCACCCTATTCTGTAGCAAAAATGATTCCAATAATGGTTCCAATAAGAGGTGCCTCCCCCCAATTAGCATAGATCACAGCGAGGGGTTTCTATCCCCTAATAAACAGAGCACCCTGTTGAAACTGTTGATGCTGAGCAGCTCCCTGTACCCACCCGCCGTCCCAGTCCATCAAGCCCTTATTCAGCAGAGTATTTGTGGTATAGATAAGTCCCCTTCCCCCTACTGCCACTGTATCTATTAATCCGCACAACTGTGTATTAGAGCAGTGGGGAGGGTTTATGAAACAACCGGTCTTCCTGAACAGCAAGAGCACAAGATTTTATGTGGGGGGTAGTTTCACCTTGATGGCCAGGGCACACTAGTGTGCTAGTACTACTAAACACTACTCCAATCTCCCCTCCTGAGACATCCACAAGCTCACAGTCCACCAAGCCCCTTACTGGGCTAGATACCTTAGTGGTGTGTCCCCTTTTGTTTTTTTTTGTTCCCCCCCCCCCACCTCCTAATAACGTAACAAAAGCAGTCCTTTTCACTTTGTATAGAGAGCAATATAATAAGTGTAAAGCGCTCTGAACACCGCTGGCATATGTTTCCAGTTTTGCTTATTGGAAGATATTACCTGCTTTAAGGCACTTACTGTACCCCTCCGCCTGTATAGCTCCAGGTATTGAACCGCTGAGTAGTCCAGCGCGGACCTGATTGTGGCTGGGTGCCTCTCACCCCCCCGCTCTGCAGTCCCGAGCGGTCCCGACCTTCCTCGAGTGCCTCGTGCATCCAGGATGGGCGTCTTCCTTCCACACCGCCCGCCAGCACCAAGGGGAGCTAGGAAAAGGACAGGGAGATGGCCGGGTGCCCGGAGCTTCCGTTGCCTTACACCCAGGGCAAGGTGTACCAATAGGCAAGCGCTGGGCTATACGGAGGAGTGAAGCGGGGGGTGGGGAGAGCAGCACGGCATCCCTGCGTTCACTCACTCACTCCATCTTACAGCGTCGCACCCTCCCATTCATCCGGTCACGCCCCCTTCCCATACCAGACCCTTATCCGAATACGCAACCTGGCAGGCCGCAGGAAAAGAGGGGGGACGAGAGAGCGCCCCCCCGAACCATACAAGGCCACATGCCCTCAACGTGCCCTCAACATGAGGAGGGTGCTTTGGGGTGGCCCCCAAAGCATCTTGTCCTCATGTTGATGGGGACAAGGGCCTCATCCCCACAACCCTTGCCCGGTGGTTGTGGGGGTCTGCGGGCAGGGGGGCTTATCGGAATCTGGAAGCCCCCTTTAACAAGGGGACCACCAGATCCCAACCTCCCCCCCTGTGTGAAATGGTAATGGGGTACAAATGTACCCCTACCATTTCATTAAAAAAGGGTCAAAATGGTACAAATGACAAGACACGGCTTGGGACAAGTCCTTTATTAAAAAATAAAAAAATAAAAATGTCCCATGAAGTTCATTCATTTTTTTCTCTCTCTCCGCTGACGGCCCGAACAAGAAAAAAAAAAAAAGCCTCAACCGACCCGCCTCCATGGGAGACACCCGCCGTATGACGCGTCCTTATCTTCAATAAAATCATGAAAAGAACGAATCGCATGTGACTTGGAAAGTTTGATTTAAATGAGAAATTATATGCTCTCTCCATTATATGCCTGGTGGTCGCTCTGTGGCCGGAGATATCTAGTGAGATATATGACGTGTCCTTGTGTCATATATCGTTTGTACCATTTTGACACTATTTTTGTGAAATGGTAGGGGTACATTTGTACCCCGTTACCATTTCACACAGGGGGGAGGCTGGGATCTGGGGGTCCCCTTGTTAAAGGGGGCTTCCAGATTACGATAAGCCCCCCACCCGCAGACCCCCACAACCACCGGGCAAGGGTTGTGGGGATGAGGCCATTGTCCCCATCAACATGGGGACAAGGTGCTTTGGGGGGCTACCCTAAAGCACCCTCCCCATGTTGAGGGCATGTGGCCTGGTACGGTTCAGGAGGGGGGCGCCCTCTCGTCCCCCTCTCTTTTACTGCAGCCTGCCAGGTTGCGTGCTCGGATAAGGGTCTGGTATTGATTTTTGGGGGACCCCCATGCCATTTTTTTCAAAATTTTGGCATGGGGTTCGCAATAAAATCCATACCAGATTTTAGGTCTGGTATGGATTTTGAGGGGGACCCCCACACCATTTTTTTTTTAATTTTGGCGCCGGGTTCCCCTTAATATCCATACCAGACCTGAAGGGCCTGGTATGGAATTTGTGGGGACCCCCACACAATTTTTTTTTTACATTTTGGTTCGGGGTTCCCCTTAATATTCATACCAGACCCAAAGGGCCTGGTAATGGACTGGGGGGATCCCATGCTGCTTTTTTCAATGACTTCTTTTATCTGTATTCCTGGGACCGACAATTCATTATAGCCACGAGTACTTTTAAATGACTTTTTTTCCTTTAGAAATGTCATTTTGTGCAGGGACTGTTCTAAACACGGGAAAAATGCTCCACTTTACAGGCATACTATAGACACCCCCCCAGGTACGAAATTTAAAGGAATATTTCCCTATTACTGTTTCACTTTAAGCATTATTAAAATCACTGCCATTTTTAAAACTTTATTTTGCATTGACACATTTCCCCTGGGGACATGTGTAAATAGCTTACCAAGTGACCCCTCCCGCTCACAAGATGGTGAAGCCATGCTGCCCGTCTTGGGAGACCTCAGATTCAACTGTTCACCCTGCCTCTCTCACTGCCTCGGTGGCATCAGACTAGTACTCAGAAACTCCAGCTGCTTTCCAGTCGAGCTCAAGTCCCCTAACCGCTTACCCTTTGTGTGGATACTGAGCTCAGGGCGCTTCTCCATGCCCTCCCAACCAAGGCAGTTTTAGAATCCCTGATCAGCCGACTAGAGGAGCAGCACCGTAAAGACCTTCTCGAGATCAAGCGGGATGTGCAGTCCCTCTCCTCGTGGAGAGTCCCCTATTATGGGGAATCCGCAGTTCTCTCCTGGTCTTGACCCCCGCATGTTTCGAACCCTACAACAATTAGGTAGGATTCTCACCCCCCACCTCTTATATAAGTATTACCCAGCCACTACTGCCTGGAGCTGGAGATGTCAGGGGACAGAGGAATGCTACTTCACATATTTTTGTCGTGTCCTAAATTAACCCACTTTTGGGCAACAGTCAGGGAATACAAGATTCCTGGTGATCCGACCTTTTTCTTGCTGCATGTCTCTAGCATTCCCGCCAAGTTATATAAAAAATCCATTGTACGGCATCTCTTGAATGCTGCAAAGTCTTGTAGCCCTCTCCAATGGAAGAAACAACTATTGCCAACTGTCACTAACTGGCTTCATAAGGTGGAAGATATTAATAGAATAAAGGATTTAGTACTTACCACGCAACTCCAACAGGAGAACTGCCCTTCTCAGAACATGATATCGTTCATACAATGAATTACCTTGATTGTCCTGAGCCAACGCCATCCCGACCCCTTCCCTCCCCCCTCCCCTCATTATTTATCTTCTCTCTCTCTTCTCCCTCTCTCCCCTCTTCTTTTCTTTTTTTTTCTTCTCCTTGCTTTTTTCTCTTATCTCAACTTCCTTTGTTTGTTGAAAATATGAAAATGGTTATGGGCGACCTCAGGTCTTACTCCATGGTCCATTTTTTTTAGTTTTTAACAGATGGATGATAGTAGAAATTAATAGATTCCTTTCTGACACCTTGATTATGATGTTTTCACTGTCCTCACGAAATCGATGTAATTTTTTTAAGAATCATGCTTACCTAAGTGGATGCAGCATCAGTCCCCTGGGGTCTCTAACACTGAGATCAAACCCCATTGATCAATCGCAGTTCCCTGTGCAGATATCTGGTGACTGCCAGTGACTGACTTCCTCACGTGACGTGACGATACGCGTTAGGATTGGAGCACGGGACGCTGCCACAGACCAATAGCAGGAGACGAGCTCGGCGCTCGTGGATGCTTTATACTGTAGCCGTCTTTTAAATGTAAGTTGATTGGATTGTTCTATATAATAAATTGACTTTTTATATGGTATCACGCTATGTGCGCTTTCTCCTCATACACCATATACACTTACTCTACCTGACGAGCATGGAGGAGCTGGGAGCGGGGACAGACTGAAGACTGAAGATACCTTTTGAAGCATACGAGCTCGGCGCTCGTGGATTGATGCCCACACTCATTTTTAAAAAAGTGAGTGCAACTTCCCCTTCTCTGTGTCTTGCCCCCCTCCACTCTGGTCGTCACGGAGTCACACTATATGCTGTCCAATTTTTGTCTTTTTATATCCCGCCTTGCATATCTACCATTGACATCATCTGTATAACTGGATTTCCATGCCTGCTAGCTACTTGCAACACAAGCTGTATGCCTTACAGCTGTAAGGTAAGCGGCTTGCAAACACGGAGGTGTCCTCACTGAAGATCCCCCTCCCCCCTTCATTGGAACTGTTGTCTATTTGGGAGATTTTTACTTGGTGGTGGGATTGATATTCACTCACCCCTGTGGATTTGTCACTTACAGCTCGTCCGAGCTGTCATTTATGTGCTAGTGTGGTACTTGCCCACACTCATTTGGACTTATTCAATGTTTTATTTTTTATTATTTATTATTATTATTTTTTTTTTATACGGTATATTCATTTTGTGTCATTGTTCTGTAGCGTCCTTCACTTATGTTAGCACTTTCATTCATCCATTTTATTATGCCTGCTTGGCTTAGGTACCCACTTGTACTGGTTTACTGACTTATTATTGTGATACACACTCATTTTGTGTCTCTTGCTTGCACTTTCCATTGACGCCAGCATTTTTATATTTCTACTTTTATTTTTACTTTTCTAGTATTTAAGAGTCCTTAAGTGTGTTTTGCTCATTCATTTAGGTCATCTGTCTTACCTCTCCATGCACTTTATTTAGTCCTATCCACCCCCTTCCCCTCCTTTTCCCTTTGTCACAGCGCAAACACCACCTCCCATATTTTTGCTTTATTTGTCTGTTTGGATCAGTCACACAGGTGTTGCAGCAGTGTCCTTTAGTGCAGGCCCTCTCTGACAGCACAGGAGTTATCACTTTCACATTGGCGGTAAAGCGCTGTTATTTTTAGCCGCTAGCAGTGAACTTTTAACCCCTGCTAGCGGCCGAAAAAGGGTTAAAAGTGCCCACAAAGTGCCGCTGTGGTGGTGCTTCATCGGCTCTTCAGCACTGCCCATAGGGGTGCTGTAAGAGCAGTGTATACATCACTCCTACAGCGCCTCAAAGATGCTGCTTGCAGGACTTTTTTTTGGCGTCCTGCCAGCGCACCGCTCCAGTGTGAAAGCACTCATTCTTTCACACTGGAGTGAGAGGAGAGGCTCTTTACAGGTGCTTTGCGGGTGCTATTTTTTAGCGCTATAGTGCCTGTAAAGCGCCCCAGTGTGAAAGCAGCCTTAGAGCCAGGTGCTGGAATAATATAACCTTTGTGCACTTGTAGGAAGTTGCATCATCACTGGCTACCCAAAAAAGACATCAGATGCAGAAATTCATTTTTGTAAATTCGTTTTGCGTTTTCCCTGCCATTGGCTCTCTCACACTTTGATTTTATCTTTAGTTTTTTTTACATGAACCACTTCCCATCCGGTGTACGCATATAAAAGTCCTGATGGAAGTTAAATGAACAAAACGTGTAAAAAGTTAAAGAAATTAAATAAAAATAATTTAAAAAATAAAAGCACCCCCAATCCCCCGCACACAGATGCAAATGCACATGTAGGTCCGGCATGCACACTGTACGTAAATGTATTTGCATTACGGTAAAAAACTTCTATGTGCAATCCCCCCCCTATGCTTATCTCAGCCTGATCCAGCGCTGTGCACAAGAGCAGCAGCTCTCTCTGCTCTATCTCTCCTCACTGGACATGGAGGCAACAGTGGGAGCGATTGGCTCCTGCTGCTGACAATCACAGCCAGCCAGGAAATGGGCAGAGGGCTGAGCTGCACTGTGTGTGGCAATGCACATACACAGCGTGGCTCTGGACTGAGCCTGCATGAGTGCCCCCATAGCAAGTGGCTTCCTATGGGGGCACTCGGCAGGGGGGAAGAGACAGAACCGCCAGAGGAAAACCAAAGAAAAGGAGGATTGGGGCTGCTCTTTGCAAAACCATTGCACAGAGCAGGTAAGTATAACATGTTTGTAAAAAAAATTAGGTAGACAGTCACTTTAAGTGTAATTTTTTTTCCTGCATAAATGGCTGAGCAACTATTGAGTGACATAAAAAATTTCAACAACCTCCATTTTATCCTCCAGGGCCTCTGCTTTCATAAAATATAAGACCCCTTTTACACTGGGGCGTGGGCCGCGTTAGCAGTACCGCTGTTATAGCGGCGCTTTTCGGCCGCTAGCAGGGAGCTTTTAACCCCAGCTAGCAGCCGAGAAAAGGGTTAAAAGCCCAAAAACTGCCACTGCCGAAGCTCTTTGCAGGCGCTTCGGAAGAGTTGCGTTGCCCATTAATTTCAATGACAGGGGCGGTTTAGGAGCGGTGTATACACCGCTCCCGCACCTCCCCAAAGATGCTGCTTGCAGGACTTTTTTTCCTGCCCTGCAAGCGCACCGCCCCAGTGTGAAAGCACTCAGCTTACAAGTTTTTTTGTCAAAGCTTAACCACTTCAGCCCCGGAAGGCTTTACCCCCTTAATGACCAGGCCATTTCATTAGATACGGCACTGTGTTACTTTAACTGACAATTGTGCGGTCGTGCGACAATGTACCCAAATACAATTTATGTCCTTTTTTCAACAAATAGAGCTTTCTTTTGGTGGTATTTGATCACCTCTGCAGTTTTTATTTTTTACGCTATAAACAAAAAAGACCAACAATTAAGAAAAACATTTTTTTTTACTTTTTGCTATGAAACACACCCAATAAAAAATGTAAAAAAAAAAACAAATTTCTTCATCAATTTAGGCCAATATGTATTCTGCTACATATTTTTGGTAAAAATAATCCCAATAAGCGTATATTGGTTGGTTTGTGCTAAAGTTGTAGCGTCTACAAACTATGGGATATTTTTATGGCATTTTTTTTTTTTTATATAGCAATGGTGGCGATCAGCGTTTTTTAGCATGACTGTGACAATGCGGCGGACAAATCGGACACCTAACTGACACGATTGACACTTTTTTGGGAACCAGTGACATTATTACAGTGATCAGTGATAAAAAAAATATGCACTGTTACTGTACTAATAACACTGTCAGGGAAGGAGTTAACACCAGGGGTGATCAAAGGGTTAAAGGGGTTGTAAAGGTAAAAGTTTTTTCACCTTAATGCATTCTATGCATTAAGGTGAAAAAACATCCGACAATACCGGCCCCCCCAGCCCCCCCGTTTTACTTAACTGACCCCTCGAAAGTCCGGCGCTCGCCCCCTGCATCCTTTTCGCTGCTCAGCCTGGCCGTTGACCGGTTACAGTGGATGGATTGAAAGCAGCGCAGCCATTGGCTCGCGCTGCTGTCAATCACATCCAATGACGCGATGCACCGGGGGGCGGGGCCAAATGATACAGTGAGCGGCTAAGGCCGTCGGCTGTATCACGGGAGTGCGCCCGCAAGCACTCAACACCATGCGAGGGAGCTTGCATGAAGGTGTTGAGTCCTTGCGGCAGGGAGCCGAGACAGCTGCCGAGTGACCCCAGAAGACCAGGTTCTCGGCCACTCTGTGCAAAACGAGTCCCTATGGGATGCTTTCTTAGACCCCATACACACTATTGGATTACCAAAACCATATGATATGAGGTCAAACCTTAAGAGTTTCAATTTGTATGCAATCAGGCAGGTCCTTGCACTACATGGTTTTGGTAAATCTGAAGACAAAAATCTGCAGAAAATTTAATAGTGTGTATAGGGTCTTACTGTGTGGGGGATGGACTCACTGTATCAACAGAGAGATCTGTGTTCCTGCCAGCAGGAACACAGATCTCTCTGTTCATACCTGAAAGGACGGCGATCTGCCTTGTTTACATCGGCAGACCGCCATCCTGTCTCTCCGGGGAGCGTGGGTGGCCCCCCCTCTGGCCAATCAGCTCCCCCACTGGCTATATGTACTGCGGCCGGTAGTCAAGTGGTTAAATTAAAACTAAAGGCAACACTTTTTTTGGTTCAAGTTTTGTATAGAGTGGAGAGGGATTAGAACATCTGTCAGTTTTTATTGCTGTCTGTGCCACCATTAATGAGATTCATCCTATTTGTCCTGTTTACCATTATCATTGAAAGTGAAAATAAAAGAAAATCACAAATTTTGAGTTGTCCCCAGAAATGTAATATAGGGTGAATGCTTCCAACAGGGACACTAGTTCTGGTGAGCTGGGGGTCCCAAGGAATTCCCTTAATTTGCAGGGATCTCTTCTCACTTCCTGCTTGGCTATGGGACAGGAAGTGAAGGGAAATCTCCGCAATGGGACACAGATGGTGAAAAAAAATTCTGACAGGGGTTATAACCCTCCGTTACTTTATCCAAAACAAGATGATTAGAAGCTTATTGGCTACCAGGTACATCTACACCAGATTTTGCACTTTCCAGTTTTAGTAAATCAACCCCTCAGTGTTTGAGGGTTCTAAGTGAGCCTAGGTTCACACTGACGCAGTGATGGATTTGCAGCGATTACTATGCGTTTTCCGGACCACATCACAATCGCATGCTGTTCATGCTAACTGCTTAGGGTTGCCGCCTCATCCCTTTAAACCTGAACACATATGAATTACACAGGTTAATTTAATGCAGATAAGGCACCAAGTGAGTTTAACTGTCCCCAAGTCACCCCCATCTATTACCTTTTGTACCACCACCCCCTCCCTTTAGAATGTAAGCTCTATGAGCAGTGCCCTCCTGTCCCTTCTGTATTGAACTGTACTGTCCCCCCCTCTACATTGTAAAGCGCTGCGTAAACTATTGGCACTATATAAATTCTGTATAATAATAATAATTACCACCTTAATCAGCCACAGATCCTGTGAAATTTATATCTGTTCGGTTTTAAGGAGATGAGGTGGCAACCCTAGAACTGCTGCGGGTGTCAATGTTAGTGACACCCCAGAAACTGTTGGCAAAATGCAGTACGATTGGCAGAATCAGATCACACGGGTGTGAACACCCATGTGATCCGTTTCCAGTGTAGAAAAAAGTGCATGCACCTTTTTGGTGCGGGTGCAATGGGATTTGAGCCATACAAAATGAATAGGCTCAAAACGCACTGCAAAAAAACGCATGTGATCTGAACAGGAAAGCGGTGTGATTCCTGTCCGAATCACATGCGGTTCCCAGCACCACACAAGCATACTCCCCAACTGTCCTTGATTTCGAGGGACTGTCCCTGATTTCGAGCAATGTCCCTCTGTCCCTCTTTCTCCCTCATTTTGGTCTGATCTATATAGTTGTATATAAAATGTACTTTTTTCCCAGTGCTAAACCTTTCATCCAAATTCTAAATTACTGCATTTGTACATTTTAAAAGCAAGGAATAATAGTGGTAAAAAAAAGCACTTGTGGATTTAATTAACCTTTTTTTGGAGTTATTTCTCCTTCAAGGAGGTGTGGCAGGGGCGTGTCCTATGCCTACATACATTTGCTAGTACATGTCCCTCATTCTCATCTCACAATGTTGGGAGGTATGACAAAAGTGTGAACCTAGTCTGATTTTCTAGCAAAAAAATGCAGAATTTATAATGTGCAAAAAATGTAAATTTCCCCTGGTAGGTAATGGGTTAAAAAGAGGAAATGGAATTAAAAAAAAAGAGAAAACTTTCAAGAGTGAGTCTCAGTTAATAGAAGTCATGGGTGACAATTCGCTGTGCTGTTCTATTATGTATTGTAGATGTTGACCTCGCTAGGTGGTCACGTGAACCAGCACCCCATACTATGAGCACACCTATGAACGACTACACTGGGCGGCCACCAGACGACAGCCGAAAGGCGCATGCGTAGAGTTGCACCAATCACAGCGCTGGCCGGGCGGAAAAGGAAAGAGATGTGGGGACGCTAAGAAATATGGCGTTCTCCTCGGAATGTTTGACGGAACCGGAACACGGTGAGTAGTTCTGCTGAGACCGTGCTGTAATGACATAGAGGCCTGTGTTATGTGTGTGGCGGAGTATTATCGCGGGGCTTAGTTTTGTTTTCTAACGACAGGTGGGTGAGGTGAGCGCTGCACTCCCCCTCACTTCTAATGCTTCCTGGGATGTCTGCCCTCAGCATGGAGAGGACAGAAAGTGCTGACTGTGGAGGACGGAGCTGGCCCCGGCTCCTGTGTGGGTTATTGTGGCCGCTACCACCTGCTGCACCACCTATGTCCCCGCCCGGTGTGCCCGGCTGCCATCACTTGGCACACCTCTCACCTCCTTTACAGCCTCTTATTATCTCATAAATGATTCCTTTTAGGCCCCATTCACCTATGTGTGCTTATCTGAGTTTTCCTCATGGATAAATGCAGGTAACTGCAATGACACACACACAATAGGTATACAATGTGTATAATATTGCAGCTCATTGGGTGACCCTGCATGTCACTGAGAAGCCAGTGTTGTGTAGAGTAGTGAAGTGTCACTTTGTGTGCTTCACATAAAGTTCTAACAAGAAAAAAAAGGAGCTGTGCAATGCTGTTAACCGTGTGTCATGTCCCCTCTGCTGCACAGGTTTGCAGTCTAAATTTGCTGCTGCCTTCACACTAAATAGCTGCAGTTTAACAAATGGGCCCTTAGAGTGGCGTTCCACCCAAAAATGGAACTTCCACTTTTTGGATTCCTCCCCCCTCCGGTGTCACATTTGGCACCTTTTCAGGGGGAGGAGGGAGCAGATACCTGTCTAATACAGGTATTTGCTCCCACTTCCTGGCATAGCTCACTGCAGGGTTCGGCTTTCGGCGCCTACTCTGTCCTCCCCAGCTGTAGTCTGGGAGACACACAGGTCCCAGAATACAGCAGGGACCAGTAAGGACGCGCAGCGCGGCTCGCGCATGCGCAGTATGGAACCAGGAAGTGAAGCCGCACAGCTTCACTTCCTTATTCCCTCACCAAGGATGGCGACAGCAGCCGAGAGCCAACAAACAGATCAGCTTCGGCTACCGACATCGTGGGCACCCTGGACAGGTAAGTGTCCAAATATTAAAAGCTGCTGGCTTTTAATTTTTTTTTTTTTTTTTTTTTTTTGGCGGACCTCCGCTTTTAAGTGCCGGTGTTCTATTGGAGAAATGCCCTCCGTCGAAAAATGCCTCCTATCGTTCTGCGCATGCGTGGTACCAAATATCCCTCTAGCTGATAAGCTGATCAGCTGGCTTGACGTCAACAGAGCGCATCCGCAGATCGTCGGAGGCATTATCCGATGCATGCAAACAGCGGGGGAACGTAGTTGTCAGATTGAGCCTCGCTGTTGCGGGTTATGGGTGCGTTTAAACGCTTGCCAACCAGCCGCCGTCATACTGCGGCAGGTTGGCTCCTTCCCGTAAATCGCCGTAGGTGTAGGTTGGCTCATGAACGCAATTTTATGGGTGCGCGTGCGCTACTATTGGCCAGCGGGGGAGACTCGTTGCCCAGCCACCCGCGATCGTTCCCCACTGTGACAGAAGGGGGATCTGCCTGTGTAAATAAGGCACATCTGTGTTCTGACAGGGGAGATCCTGTCTTTCTGTTATGCAGGAAGATGGACCTGTGTGTTTTCCCAGTCACACAGTCAACCCATACAGTTAGAAAATGTAAACGGGGAATACGTTTAACTCCTTGATCGCCCCTGATGTTAACCCCTTCCCTGCCAGTGTCAGTACAATAGCAGTGCAAATTTTTTAGCACTGATCACTGTAATAATGTCACTTGTTATCAAAAAGTGTCAAATGTCAGGTGTCCGATCTGTCTGCCGCAGTCCCACTAAAATTCACTAATCGCCGCCATTACTAGTAAAAACAAATAAATAAATAAAAATGGCATAAATCTATCCCCTATTTTGAAAACGTGATAACTTCTGCGCAAACCAATCAATATATGCTTATTGCAATATTTTTTTAAAAAAATTTTTGGAAAAAAATGTAGCAGAATACATATCGGTCTAAACTGATTAATACATTTTCATTTTTTTTTTTTTTGTTTGTTTTTATAGAGGAAAAAATAAAAACTGCAGAGGTGATCCAATACCACCAAAAGAAAGCTCTATTTGTGGGAAAAAGGATAACAATTTTGTTTGGGTACAGCGTTGGATGACTGCGCAAATTGCCAGTTAAAGCGACGTAGTGCCGTATCGCAAAAAATAGTTTGGTCAGGAAGTGGGTAAATCCTTCCGGGGCTGAAGTGGTTAAGGGTGGGTTTTTTGTGTGTGTGTGTGTGTTGCAACACGCCCTTGGACACAGGCAAAACCCACCGTTCAACACACCCAACCTGCCCTTCAGCACACGGAAAGCCCGCCCCACAACAAGGCAGCATCTGACAAGTACATTCTCCCTCCACTGTTTGCATAGTTTTGAATACTGTCTCCCGTTGAAAAATTCCTCCGACAATCTGCGCATGCGTCGTGTTGACGTCATATCAGCTGGAATGACATTGCGTACTGCACATGTGCAGACCCATCGGAGGCAAATTTCTTTTTTTTTTTTAAATTTCTTTTTATTTCAAGTTTTTTTTACCAAACAATACAGAAAAAGAACAAAAAAAACAAAAACAGTTGGTTGCATACAGGTTATCCATATCACGACAGTAATATAAATGTAGCAGTCTGTGGGATTGTCCAAACATGGAGTAGGTTTAAAATCTTAAGGCTGTCCTCTTCTGATTATGCTATACATAGACATCTAGCAACTGTTAGAGGCCCAAAATAACAAAGCAGCGGGCTATAGCGGGTGCACCATTATTCAGTCATCCAAACCAGGTTACTATTATATCAGTTTATCATTGTGCAAGGAGGCAAATTTCTTTAACAGAATTTAATGCAAGTCATCTTGAAGTCGCCCCAGAATGGTGCAGAAATCGTTTTCTAAGTCGGAGCGCCTTGAAGCGCACCGATTAGAATGGTTCCATTGCCCTTAATGGTGTGCGACTTGTCATGTGATTTTGATGCATTAAAAGTCACGGCAGTATGAACTGGGGCTAAAGCAGAAGTAAACCCATCGATTTAACAGTTTGAATAAACAGTTACATTCTGGTTCGTGCCGGGAATGTAACTTTCACATTGGATGTGCTCTCAAACAAACTGTCAAACCATCCAGTGGTTGGTATCTTAACCACTTAAGGACCGGCTCACGTTGATGTACGTCGGAAGAATGGCACGGCTGGGCTAAGTAACGTACCTGTATGTCACTTTGAATTTCCCGGCGGTGCGCGCGCCTGCCGCAAAATCCGTACCCGTGGACTCTATGTCCCCCTGGTGCCTGCAATTGTGTCACGGAGCTCAAAAATGGGGAGATGCCAGTTTAAGCACAGCATCTCCCCATTCTGCCTACTGACAGGACACTGATTGTCTGCTCCCTCTCATCGGGAGCAGCGATCAGTGTCGTGTCACTGCTAGCCCATCCCCCAGACAGTTAGAATCACTCCCTAGGACACACTTAACCCCTTCCCCGCCCCCTAGTGGTTAACCCCTTCACTGTCAGTGACATTTTTACAGCATTCAATGCAATCTTATAGAATGGATTGCTGTATTAATGCCAATGGTCCCAAAAATGTGTCAAAATTGTCCGATGTGGCCGCCATAATGTTGCAGTCACAATAAAGATCGCTGCCATTACTAGTGTAAAAAAAAAAAAAAGACATAAAACTATCCCTTATTTTCTAGACGCTATAGCTTTTGCGCAAACCAATCAATAAACGCTTATTGCGATTTTTTTTTTTTTTTTTTTTTTTTCCTTCAAAAATATGTAGAAGAATACGTATCGGCCTAAACTGAGGAAAAAATTGTTTTTTTTATATTTTTTTTTCACTCCATTTTTGTTTATAGCGCAAAAAATAAAAACCGCAGAGGTGATCAAATGCCACCAAAAGAAAGCTCTATTTGTGCAGAAAAAAAGACGTAAATTTTGTTTGGGAGCCACGTCGCACGACCGCGCAATTTTCAGTTGAAACAACGCAGTGCCGAATCGCAAAAGTGGCCTGGTCATTTGGCAGCCAGATGGTCCGGGGCTGAAGTGGTTAACAGATCATGTGTGCAGTACTATGGCAGTTGAAGTTCAAACAGAAATATAAAAAATATTACTCAATTATATTTCAGTCCAAAAAAATATAAATAATGGTGAATCTTTTGACCAAATATCATATAATAAACACAAAGTCAATAAACCAATAAGCAAATGGGTGAGGGGTGTAATGTCCCGCTGCATAGGAACATGGATGTAATCCTAGAGGAAGATGATGTTCCAACCGTTGGCAGAAGGTTGTATAGATCCGTAGGGAGAAAACACATCAACCAGACAAGGGCATCATGGGAAAAATGGTATGTATAGACTTTTACCAGATGCTATGGACTCCCTTGTCAGCGACAGGGAGTCTGGAAAGCAGTGTGCCACCCAGGGCATAAGGAAGGATATCCCGGCAGTCGAACCCTCCAAGTTGGACTCTGCGTAGATTTCCAGGGGTCACCAGGCAAGTCCTCACAGTAGATAACCAAAATATGGATCCGGAAGATGGAATATCCCTCATGGAGCTGGAGAAAACACTTACTCCCATTCAGATGGTATGTGAAAAGAAAAAAATATGCTTCCACATAGTGCTGATAAAAGGGGATGTTTTTTATTGCTAAAAAAGCTTTACAATAAAAACGTGATCACAACAAAAAAAGGAGTAGGCAACATGGAGAATGATAAATTGGACTGACGCGTTTCGACCTAGGGGGTCTTCTACTGGGGCATGAACCATCCACTCCAGGCTGCCAATATTTATAAATAAAATAACTAGTAAGGACCAATTACAAGGAAAAGAAATCGCATAATTTCATTGGATCAGTGTGGTCAGCTGATCCCACTCTGGATAGCACAACATGGAAGGAAATACATAATCTCATTGGACCTGTGTAGTCAGCTGATCCCACACTGGATGACAAGATAGGGGAGAACCAATCACATTATACATGAGACTGACAGGTGGACCTAACCGCAAATAAAAAAAAGTCGGCTGGAGGATCCATCATCGTAATCGGGGATCTCCACTTCTAACAATAGGAAGTGGCGTCTTGCTGAAATAAGCGCCAGACGCCAATCCGAAAACACGTGCTGTGTGACAGGCGGACCTGACGGCCAATCAACAGGATGGCCAAAACATCCCGCCACAGCGGCCGCCGGTCCACGTGTCAAACCAAGGGAAATGACGTTGCGAATCAATGCTTCTCCCACGTGATCAAATTAATGTATCACGAAGGAGAAGACATATCCTGGGGGGCAATAAATTACAAGGAAAGCACCACAGTCATCATATTTGGAATGAATCAAACAAAATGGACAACTGAAATTGGCACGTAATGTATATGCTGAGAAACAGAAAAGAACATATAAGTTCACTAATGAATAGACACCTAAGGCAAATTTTTTTTTTTTTACCATTTATCTATTGTTTTTGTCATACTGTATGTAGCTGCACTAGTTAGCGCAGTGTTTTCTCGTACACCTTTTCACTGAAGTTCAAACGGAGGCTAAGATGGCAGCTTCCTTGGCTGTTTTTTTAATCTGAATTATATGTTATGGATCAGAACACAATAGTCTAAGTTGGTGAAGTAAAATTTAGAAAAATATATACATAAAACTATTTTTCAGAAATAAAAAACGGATAGTTGGCATGTGCGTATGTATTCACCCCCTTTGTTATGAAGCCCATAAAAAGCTCTGGTGCAACTAATTGCCTTCAGCAGTCACATAATTAGTGAAATGATGTCCACCTGTGTGCAATCTAAGTGTCACATGATCTGTCATTACATATACAGACCTTTTTGAAAGGCCCCAGAGGCTGCAACACCTAAACAAGAGGCACCACTAACCAAACACTGCCATGAAGACCAAGGAACTCTCCAAACAAGTAAGGGACAATGTTGTTGAGAAGTACAATTCAGGGTTAGGTTATAAAAAAAAAAAAAAAAAATCCAAATATTTGATGATCCCTAGGAGCACCATCAAATCTATCGTAACCAAATGGAAAGAACATTACACAACAGCAAACCTGCCAAGAGACGTCCGCGCACCAAAACTCAGGGACCGGGAAAGGAGGGCATTAATCAGAGAGGCAGCACAGAGACCAAAGGTAACCCTGGAGGAGCTGCAGAGTTCCACAGCAGAGACTGGAGTATCTGTACATAGGACGACAATAAGCCATACACTCCATAGAGTTGGGCTTTATGGCAGAGTGGCCAGAAGAAAGCCATTACTTTCAGCAAAATTACACGTTTTGAGTCTGAGTCTGCGAAAAGCCACGTGGGAGACTCCAAAAATGTATGGAGGAAGGTGCTCTGGTCTGAGACTAAAATTGAACTTTCTGGCCATCAAAGAAAACACTGTCTGGTGCAAACCCAAAACATCATATTGCCCAAAGATCACCATCCCCACAGTGAAATATGGTGGCAGCATGATGCTGCGGGGATGTTTTTTTAGCAGTTGGGACTGGGAAACTGGTCAGAGTTGAGGTAAAGATGGATGGTGCTAAACACAGGGATTTTCTTGAGCAAAACCTGTACCACTCTGCGTTAGATTTGAGGCTAGGATGGGGCTTCACCTTCCAGCAGGATAATGACCCCAAACACACTGCTAAAGCAACACTTGAGTGGTTTAAGGGGAAACATGTAAATGTGTTGGAATGGCCTAGTCAAAGCCCAGACCTCAATCCAATAAAAAATCTGTAGTCAGACTTAGATTGCTGTTCACAAGCGCAAACCATCCAACTTGAAGGAGCTGGAACAGTTTTGCAAGGAGGAATTGGCAAAAATCCCAGTGGTAAGTTGTGACAAGCTCATAGAGACTTTTCCAAAGCGACTTGGAGCTGTGATAGCCGCAAAAGGTGGCTCTACAAAGTATTGACTTAAGGGGGGTGAATAGTTATGCACATTGACTTTTTCTGTTATTTTGTCCTATTTTGGTTTGCTTCATAATAATAATAAAAAAAAATCTTCAAAGTTGTGGGTATGTTCTGTAAATTAAATCCTCAAACAATCCATGTTAATTCCAGGTTGTGAGGCAACAAAACACGAAAAATGCCAAGGGGGGTGAATACTTTTGCAAGGCACTGTATTATTACTGATCACTGTATTAACCAGTTCCCGACCGGCGCATGCCGATGTACGTCGGCAGAATGGCACGGCTGGGCAAATGAACTTACAGGTACGTCCATTTGAATTCCCCGCCGTGCCATTGCGTGCGCGCCGCCTGGGAGCTCTGTGAGTCGGGTCCCGCGGACTTGATCGCTGTGGGGATACTCGCGACCGCCTCACGGAGAGGACGAATGGGGAGATGCTGATGTAAACAGCATCTCCCCGTTCTGCTTAGTGACAAGTGTCACTGATCACTGCTCCCTGTCATCGGGAGCAGTGATCAGAGTAATGACACTGCTAGCCCATCCCCCTACAGTTAATAATCACTCTAGGACACACTTAACCCCTCCTTGCCCCCTAGTGGTTAACCCCTTCACTGCCAGTGTCATTTACACAGTAATCAGTGCATTTTTAATCGCACTGATCGCTATATAAATGACAGTGGTCCCAAAAATGTGTCAAATGTCCAACATGTCCGCCATAACGTTGCAGTCACAATAAAAATCGCTGATCGCCGCCATTACTAGTAAAAAAAAAAAAAAAAAAATTATTATTAAAAATGCCATAAAACTATCCCCCATTTAGTAAACGCTATAACTTTTGCGCAAACCAATCAAACGCTTTTGCGATATTTTTGGAAAAAAAAAAATGTAGAAGAATACGATCAGCCTAAACTGAGGAAAAAAATGTTTTATATATTTTTGGGGGATATTTATTATAGCAAAATGTAAAAAATAATGCTTTTTTTTTTTTTTTTTTTTTTCTAAATTTTCGCTCCTATTTTGTTTATAGCGCAAAAAATAAAAATAGCAGAGGCGATCAAATACCACCAAAAGAAACTCTATTTGTGGGTAAAAAAGGACGTCAATTTTGTTTGGGAGCCATGTTGCACGACCGCGCAATTGTCAGTTAAAGCGGCAGTGTCGAATCGCAAAATACGCTCTGTTCAGGAAGGGGGTAAAATCTTCCGGGGCTGAAGCGGTTAATGTCACTGGTGATTACACATTCCCTATCATAGTTTGTGCTATGATAGGGAATGCCACTTATTGGGTTTTTTGTTTTGTTTCCATCAAATGTACCAGAATACATTTTGGCCATAAACTATTAGGAAATATATATATATATATATATATATATATATATATATATATATATATATATATATATATATATATATATATATATAATATTTTTTTATTTTAGTAGTTTTGATTTTATTTTTTTTCTGTTGCATGACCGCACAATTGCCAGTTAAAATAACGCAGTGCTGAATACAAAAAATGGTCTGGTTATGAAGGGGGTAAAATCTTGTGAAGCTCAATTGGTTAAAGCTGAGCTCCTTGCTTTTATGTATTTTTGTGAAGCACTGGCACATCACCTACCCATACATAGTTGGTGAGGTTTCAAATATATTAGTCCATCCACCAATGTGAGTGTATGTATTTCTGCCTCTACCATTTCCTGTATCTCTGTATGTTGCGTTGGCTAAGATGCCCATCCAAGAGTGTGTGTGTGTGTGTGTGTGTTTTTTTTTTTTTTTTTTTTTTTTTTTTTTTTTTTTTTACCTTTTTTAATAATTTTATTGAAAAGAATAGCATTTTGCAAAAAAAAAAAGAGACATAACTATGCTTGGTGACTATAACCTAAATATCCTTAGGTTAACATAATTTTATATTTCCTCATTTCCCCCCTATGTTTTCCCCAAATAGAAGTAAAGAATTTGCATTGATATAACATGATATAATATTCGCTATTAATGCCAATTTTTATATACCTACAATAAAACCCACACAACCAAAAAAAAAAAAAAAAGCAGAAAAGAATATATAGCATCCATCAGACAGGATCCCGACAGTCACAAATAAGTTAACAGCTAAGGAGACTATAAAAACTCAGACAGACTTCCCAAAAGTTGCATTCACTATTTGCTATGCATACTAGCTCTTCCATCCGCATTGTATGGTTCATCTCTACTACCCATTCCCGTATTGTTGCTGTTATTTGGGATTTCCAATATCATGGAATTATAGCTCTTACTGCCATAAAGAGAAATCTAAGTATTCCCTTTTTTAATTGATTTAATTGAACCTGGGATTAAAGAAAGAAGTGCTGCCTCAGGAGTCTCCTGCCAGTTTTTACCGCTGATCACATGACTAAGTTTAAATATGGCCAACCAGATGAGGGACGTGGCTTAGACATGGCTGAATGAAGACTTGTACCGCTTCAGGCCCCCCGTTCGATTGCCCCGGCCTACCACACCTTAACCCTGCGGCATTCCCTCTACCAGGAAGAGGACAGCGAGGGGAAGCAGTCAGAAAGTGAAAACCGCTAAAGGCAGTGGGAAAATGGACAGCTATCTTACGGGTACTCAGGCGTCCTCCCCTGCTACTAAGATGGCGGAACCACGTGGCATGATGTGAGACTCCTCAAGCCCAAGTGCTTCAACTGCCTCCCCAGATGTCCAAATTAATCCTGACTCCTTAAAGGTCTCCCGCTCGGCTCCCCGACACTCTACACAATCATTTACCTTGTGTATGGACTTAGACCTCCGAGCATTGCTTGACTCATTACCGACGAAAGCCGATATAGAAGCTCTTATCGGCCGCATAGAGGAGCAACACCGCAAGGATTTCCTTGAGGTCCGGCGGGATGTCCAGGCCCTGTCATCTCGGCTGACTATGGGAGAAAGCTCCCTGTACTCTCTGCAACAACGAATCACCACTCTGGAACTACTTCAAGACACACACACACACACACACACGCAGAGGGGATGCTCCAGCTCCATATGGAGGAAATGGAAGACAGAAGCCGTCGCAACAATTTGCGAATCCGGGGTCTGCCGGAGGTTACGGGACCTGATGATTTGGCGGATGCGGCGTTAGCGATCTTTCGGAAGCTAACGATGCAGTCCCAGTCGATCTAGAATTGGACCGGATGTATCAAGCCTTGGGGCCACGGCAGAGTGACACTAACCGTCCACGGGATGTGGTCTGTCGATTTGCATCACTACACCTAGAAAGGGATCATCACCCGACGAGCATGGGAAGCTCGATGGAGCATCGGTGAAGATCCTGCCGGTTCTTTCCAGAGCCACTCTCCTATAGACAGGCACTTCTGCGTTCGATCTTGGACATTGCCTGACGTCAGGGAGCCACTTGCCGATGGGGATTCCCCCTCTCGGTTGTTTTTAGGAAGGTGCAGAGCTCTCACTCTCCGCACACCAGGGGACTTACCTGCCTTTTTTTCTCTTCATGGCTGTTGAGCCTGTATGAGTTCTGAACTGGCTGCAGTTTTATACCGCAACCGGTGGGCCGCTCGGGAACAGCGGTATCGGGCAGGAGTTCTCAACCTGGCCCGCCAGGGACCGAGAGGAGATCCAGAAGGCGAGCCCACGTGAGTCCTATTAAGTTGACTGAAAATCTATAACATGAACTTTTACTGCTTTTCCCTGTTATTTTCTTTCCCCTACTTAATAGAGATACAGTACAGCGATTTTTGTAGTAATATTGTATCTATAGAGGTTTGTTCTCTCCCATACATATGGTACTCCTAAAAAGATCAGGAACAGACCTCATAAACCATGGGCGGGTGGGTTTCTATTGGCTTGCCTCCTATATTTGAGCAGAAATGTCGCCCATAACCCAGCATGTCAAAAGAGAAGCCGGGCGTTACTGTTGGAATGGAACGCTAGAGACTGCCCACTCACCCAGTTTTCAACGTGAATGATGGTTTCCTGTACTTTATTTTGGAGGGTAGCTTCTAAGGATGGAACACGATGGGGGGGGGGGGGCGCCAGGTAGAAGACCTGGGATATAGGTGGGGACAGTGTAAAGTTGATAAGACTGTTTTGTGTCCACCCCTTAACAGAGTACAAGATTTGTTTGTAATTTCTGTTATGTACATCCTGACTGTTTATGACCGCACGCTGTTCACGAGCAAGCTGTCCGGGATGAGGAGGTTACGCTCTCTGCGGTTCCGTGGAGGTGATTGGGGGGGTTTCCTCCTATTCCCCACGTATTGAGGTATAACGTTGTGCCGGGGTGTTGCCGGGTCTACAAGGAGACCCGGGGTTAGAGCCCATGGCAGTGGTCACCAACCTTTTTGCTCATGTATGTAAATATAATTTTTTTTTTTTTTTGGGCAAAGGCTGGTGTTGGCGCTTTCGACCACCAGGGCACCGTGGTCGAAATGGTGTCTGGTTGATCGACGCGCATCTTTATCCCCTTCCCGCCGACCGTACGCACATATGCGTACTCGGCTTTCCGGGGTTATACCGGGATGATGCCCGTTGTTTTCAGTGGGCGATCGGCTACCCATATATAACAACCGATGCGGCTAAAAGCCGCTCGGTTGTTATACCGGAGGAGCGGGAGGGGACATCCCGCCGCTGTTACCGGGCCTCCCGTGCAATCGGGAGTCCCGCTGTCCGTTCGGCTGCCTTCGGCGGCTGGGGGCGGACTGGAACGAAGCTGCGAGCGGCTTCGTTCCAGCCTTCTTGTTGAAAACGCGGAAGCGACGTCATGACGTCACTTCCCGTTTACTCGGCTGCCAATGGCGCCGAATTTAAAAAAGTACACAGTATTCAGAATCGCCGTTTTCGGCGATCTGAATACTTTGAAGTGTAAAGGAGGGATGGGGGGTCTTTTAGACCCCCCATCCCTCCATAAAGAGTACCTGTCACCACCTATTACTGTCACAAGGGATGTTTACATTGCTTGTGACAGCAATAAAAGTAAAAAAAAAAAAAAAAAATTTAAAACACAATTTATAAAAGTACAAAAATAAATAAAATAAATTAAAAAAAAAAAAATTTTTTTAAAGTGCCCCTGTCCCCGCGAGCTCGCGCAGCGAAGAAAACGCATACGGAAGTCGTGCCCGCATATGTAAACGGTGTTCAAACCACACATGTGAGGTATCGCCGCGATCGTCAGAGCGAGAGCAATAATTCTAGCCCTAGACCTCCTCTGTAGCTCAAACCTGGTAACCGTAAAAATTTTTTAAAGCGTCGCCTATGGAAATTCATAGGTACCGTAGTTCGTCGCCATTCCACGAGTGCGTGCAATTATAAAGGGTGACATGTTTGGTATCTATTTACTCGGCGTAACATCATCTTTCACATTATACAAAAAAATTGGGCTAACTTTACTGTTTGGATTTTTTAAAATTCATGAAAGTGTCACTTTTCCAAAAATTTGCGTTTAAAACACCGCTGCACAAATACCGTGTGCTAAAAAATATTGCAACAATTGCCATTTTATTCTCTAGATTCTCTTCTAAAAAAATATATATGTTTGGGGGTTCTAAGTAATTTTCTAGCAAAAAATACGGATTTTAACTTGTAAACACCAAATTTCAAAAATAGGCTTAGTCATGAAAGGGTTTAACTTCTATATTGTAATATATAATGTAGTGGTTTAAATTCACCACGATGTAGAATTGGTGGGAGACCTGGGCGCGTCGTCTATGTCTCCTGTCACCACTTGTAGAAAGTTGTTTGTCACTATTGGTAGATAGTCACTTGTAGGGGTGCAAGGGATCAAAAAACTCACGGATCGGATCGATCCTTGGATCAGAGTCTTCGGATCGGATCATTTTCAGATCTGCAAAAAAAAAACAGTCACCGGCTATACCATCTGCCGCCATTTGTGGAATATAGCCCATCACGCTGTTGGCCGCTATTTGCGTATTTTTTTTTTTTTTTTTTTTCGTCACATCACTTGTCGCTATTTTGCGGATTGTTGGTTGATATGTTGCCTGCCACCATTTGCGGATTTGCACTTGTCACAGGGAAAAAGGGAAGGGGAGAAAATGTAAGGAGAAAGGAAGGAAGGGAGGAGAAGAAGAAAAGTAAAGAGAGAATCCTGTCACTTGTCACCATTTGTAGACTTTCACTAGTCACTTCACTTGTCACTATTTGTAGAGTGTCACTCGTTATGCCGTTTGCCACCATTTGCGGATTTTCATTTGTAGTCACTATCGTAGATTGTCACTTGTCACTATTTTATAGATTTTCACTTGCTACTTCACCTTCTACCATCTGCAGAAACTTGATACTATTTGTAGATTCTATTATAGAATACTATTTGGTCGCTTGGCCCCACTCAAGGATCGCCACTTGTCACTATGTGGGGGTCACCACTTTCCACGTCGCCTGTTGCCATTAGGCTCCCACTTCTCACGTCACTTGTCAGAATTTGCAGATTATTACTGGCCACCATTTGCCACTATTTACCAGAGTGTCACCTGCCACGTCACCACAGTGTCTGCTACTGTTAGTGGATTGTCGCTCGCCACCTTGATTGTCATCATTTGCGGATTTGTCATTTCCCACGCCATTTGCCATCATTAGCGAATTGTCATCTGTCTTCATCCAACCCTGGTCTCGATGGTGTCGAATTTTGTTAGTCACCCGACTGGATTGCCTTGAAGCCATTGAAATCGGGGGGAGTGATCAACTGTCTGGGCCACTGGTGGGACACAGGTGGGATTAAAATATTTGATGGTTGAATATATAAGCTCTCACGCCTGTGGGTTGCTAGTGGGGACTCGGAGGGGTCCCTTGCGTTGTCGACCTCTTACCACTGGCCTACCGCACCCTGCTTTTCCTCTTGGACTGGTGGTGACACGTGGACGGAGTGGCCTCATTGTCCCCATACTCTCATCTAATGTTCATGGGGATGTTGTTTTGTTTATTGCATGCGGTTTACAGGTACTGTTTCAGTTTGGCTGGGGTAGTAGAAGTGAGCTAGGGATGTTCTCATAGAGCCTGCTCTATCAGCTCCCCCACCTAGGCCGACACAGACCCTCTGATTAATTTTGGGGAGTATGCGTGTATATTGTAATTAACCAACCTTAGTTTTAGGGAGGGGAGAGGGACGGATAGTACCTCTGTCGCTTGCTCCCACCCCTTTTTTTTTTTTTTTTTTTTTTTTTTTTCTCCTCCCCTTCCCTGCTCATTTCCTCCCCTAGTTTGCAAGAAAAGATAAATGCTTTTACATGATCTGAAGGCATCTTGTATTGATAGACTCATTTTAGAGACAACAAGCTGCCTGTACTCAAAAACAGATTTTACCCAGTGACTTATCATTCTACCAATAGGACAGCTAAGTCTAAGGGGGTTTCTATCCTGATCTCTAGTAAACATCCATGGACTTGTAGTTCAACTTTGCTGGACGAAGGAGATTGCTTTGCGTTTATAAAAGGCCTCCTGGGAGTGGTGCGCCTGACATTGGCAACAATCTATGCGCCCAATGATCACCAGGATGTCTTTTATCTGTCAGATTTTAACTAAGCTATTAAACTTTACAGACGGTCAGTTGATTTTAGGTGGTGACTTCAATGCCCCCCTGATCCCCAAAGTAGATACATCTACGAGCTCATCCTCTATCCCTGTAAGCTCTCAAAAATGAATTACACAATCTATATATAGGGCTCAGCTAATCAATGTGTGGTGACTTCAACGCTCAGGAGAAAGATTATTCATTTTATTCTCCCTCCTCATAAAATCTATTCGCGAATCCTTTTTTTTTTCCTTTTTTTTTTTTTTTCCTGATTCCTCACACTCGTCTTCATGCGGTCCTTGAAACCTCTATTGGGTTGATCACATGGTCTGACCATGCTCCCATTTTATTGACATATGCTTTGCTGCAAGTCACTCCTCAAGCATCACGCGTATGGAAGCTAGATGAAAGTCTTCTCCAAATTCCAGAAATACTTGAAGAAATTTAAAGAATTGCCTCCTATACTTTCAGACGAACCAAACCTTAGATGGCAGCCTGGCAATGGTATGGGAGGCTCACAAAACAGTCATTAGAGGCATTTTAATTAAACATGGGTCCAGACTCAAAAAAGAGGGAGAAGCAATTAAATTTACTTCTGACTAAGCTTCAAAAGATCGAATCTCAGCCCAAACATGCATCCTCCCCTATTCTGGAACAGTAACTTACTACAGAAAACAAAATAAGTGCAGCGCTAAAACTAAATTTGAGTTGTATATCATACTAAAAATAACCATAAAGAAGTGATTGATCCACCAAATTTATTTTTGGTGGATCAATCACTTCTTTATGGTTATTTTTAGTATGATATACAACTCAAATTTAGTTTTAGCGCTGCACTTATTTTGTTTTCTGATGTTTTGGAGTTTAGTATTAGACTTTTAGTGCTGGCGGCTTTTACAATTCACTTATCAATATACACTTTTCCAGTGCAGCGTTAACCCTTTCCTTGGGTTTTTATTTTATTTAGTAACTTACTACACTTCGCACTCAGATTAATGTCCTACTATGTTATAAGGCCAAAGCAGCTTTGCAGAGATGTAGGAGGATTAGCTATGAATACGGGGATAAATGCGGGAAAACTCTAGCTAGATCAATTGGAGCACATCGACTCCAATATATACCACATATCATGTCCCCAAATGCTCAGAAGATTACCTTACCAGCGCGAATATCAGAAGTTTTCCAAGACTTCTATGCATCCCTCTATAACTTACCCTCTGCCATGAAGTCTCAAACTCTAATGGACGAGTATGTCTATTTCTCTCAGCTGCCTACAATTTCATCGGAAATTAGAGCTGATCTGGACGCGCCAATAAGTTTAGAGTAACTAGAACTGGCAGTTAGCTCCACTAAGCCGGGTAAATCCCCGGGCCCAGATTTCTTTACTCTTCAGTATTTTTGGACGTTTCTTCCTATCTTAGTCCCTCATATGGTGGATTTGTTTAATGGCCACGGTAATGATGTAACTCTACCTAGAGATACCTTGAAGGCGCATGTTTCTGTTATCCCAAAAGAAGGCAAGGACCCGACCGATTGGCTATAGGCCAATTTTGCTGCTAAATGCTGATCTTAAGCTATTCACTAAGATACTGGCGACCCGTATAGCTGAGCACTTGTCGGACTTGGTGCACTTGGACCAGGTGGGTTTTTTTCCCACCAGGGAAGCTAGGGATAATACGATGAAAGTTCTTAACCACTTCAGCCCCGGAAGAATTTACCCCCTTCCTGACCAGAGCACTTTTTACAATTTGGCACTGCGTCGCGTTAACTGCTAATTGCGGTTCCCGCAACTTTGTCTCCTTTTCTTCCCACAAATAGCTTTCTTTTGATGGTATTTGATCACCTCTGCGGTTTTTATTTTTTGCGCTATAAACGGAAAAAGACCGAAAATTTTGAAAAAAAAATATATTCTACTTTTTGTTATATATAAAAAAAAATCCAATAAACTCAATTTTAGTCATACATTTAGGCCAAAATGTATTCGGCCACATGTCTTTGGTAAAAAAAAAAAAAATGTCAATAAGCGTATATTTATTGGTTTGCGCAAAAGTTATAGTGTCTACAAACTAGGGTACATTTTCTGGAATTAACACAGCTTTTAGTTTATGACTGCCTATGTCATTTCTTGAGGTGCTAAAATGGCAGGCCGGTAGACACCCCAAGGAAATTGCTAAGAGGCATGTTGAGCCCATTGAATATTTTTTTTTTTTTTTTGTCCCAAGTGATTGAATGACAAAAAAAATTACAAAAAGTTGTCACTAAATGATATTGCTCACACAGGCCATGGGCATATGTGGAATTGCACCCAAAAATATATTCAGCTGCTTCTCCTGAGTACGGGGATTCCACATGTTTGGGAGCCTAGCCGCGTACGGGGCCCCGAAAACCAATCACCGCCTTCAGGATTTCTAAGGGCATACATTTTTGATTTTACTCCTCACTACCTATCACAGTTTTGAAGGCCATAAAATGCCCAGATGGCACAACCCCCCCACCCCCTCCCCCCCAATGACCCAATTTTGGAAAGTAGACACCCCAAGCTATTTGCTTTGTGGCATGTTGAGTCCATGGAATATTTTATATGATATATATTGCTCACACAGGCCATGGGCATATGTGGAATTGTACCACAAAATACATTTAGCTGCTTCTCCTGAGTATGGGGATACCACATGTGTGGGACTTTTGGGGAGCCTAGCTGCGTACGGGGCCCCGAAAACCAATCACCAATCAGGATTTCTAAGGGTGTAAATTTTTGATTTCACTCTTCACTGCCTATCACAGTTTCGGAGGCCATGGAATGCCCAGGTGGCACAACCCCCCCCCCCCCCCCCAAATGACCCCATTTTGTAAAGTAGACACCCCAAGCTATTTGCTGAGAGGCATGGTGAGTATTTTGCAGCTCTCATTTGTTTTTGAAAATGAAGAAAGACAAGAAGAGAAATTTTTTTTTTTTTTTTTTAATTTTTCAAACTCTGTGACAAAGTGAGGTCTGCAAAATACTCACCATACCTCTCAGCAAATGGCTTGAGACACCTTTACTTTCCAAAATGGGGTCATTGGGGGGGGGTTGTGCCACCTGAGCATTCCATGGCCTCCGAAACTGTGATAGGCAGTGAAGAGTGAAATCAAAAATTTACGCCCTTAGCCTGAAGGCGGTGCTTGGGTTTCGGGGTCCCGTACGAGGCTAGGCTCCCAAAAAGTTTCACACGTGGTATCCCCGTACTTGGGAGAAGC
The DNA here is from genome assembly GCA_037952925.1 of Lithobates clamitans. Lineage (NCBI taxonomy): Eukaryota > Metazoa > Chordata > Amphibia > Anura > Ranidae > Lithobates > Lithobates clamitans. The sequence goes on along the minus strand of JBBGZY010001024.1, from coordinate 71,891 downwards.
AACAGAATGTATTTTGGGGTGTAATTTCACATATTCCCATGGCATGTTTGAGCAATATATCATATATCATATTGACAACTTTGTTCCAAAAAAAAAAAATCTGTGTCTTTCCCGCAACTTGTGTCACAATTTAAAATATTCCATGGACTCGACATGCCTCTCAGCAAATAGCTTGGGGTGTGTCTACTTTCCAAAATCGGGTCATTTGGGGAGGGGTTTGAACTGTCCTGGCATTTTATGCACAACATTTAGAAGCTTATGTCACACATCACCCACTCTTCTAACCATTTGAAGACAAAGCCCTTTCTGACACTTTTTGTTTACATGAAAAAATTATTTTTTTTTTGCAAGAAAATTACTTTGAACCCCCAAACATTATATATTTTTTTTTAAAGCAAATGCCCTACAGATTAAAATGGTGGGTGTTTGATTTTTTTTTTTTTTTTTCACACAGTATTTGCGCAGCGATTTTTCAAACGCATTTTTGGGGGAAAAAACACACTTTTTAAAAATTTTAATGCACTAAAACACACTATATTGCTCAAATGTTTGATGAAATAAAAAAGATGATCTTAGGCCGAGTACATATATACCAAACATGACATGCTTTAAAATTGCACAAACGTGCAGTGGCAACAAAATAAATACATTTTTAAAAGCCTTTACAGGTTACCACTTTAGATTTACAGAGGAGGTCTATTGCTAAAATTGCTGCCCTCGATCTGACTTTCGCGGTGATACCTCACATGCATGGTGCAATTGCTGTTTACATTTGATGCCAGACCGACGCTTGCATTCGCCTTAGTGCGAGAGCAGGGGGGGGGGGGACAGGGGTTTTTTTTTTTGTTTTTTTTTTTGTTCTTTTTATATTAAATTGGGGGTCTATTAGACCCCAAATCTCTCCTCTGCCCTCGAAGCATCTAACCACACCAAGATCGGTGTGATAAAATGCTTTCCCAATTTCCCAATGGCGCTGTTTCATAAAATGCTCGTAGCTTCCGGTTTCTTAGGCCATAGAGATGTTTGGAGCCACTCTGGTCTCTGATCAGCTCTATGGTCAGCTGGCTGAATCACCGGCTGCATTCTCGGGTTCCCTGTTGAGACAGGAGAGCCAGAGAAAAACACGGAAGACGGTGGGGGGCATTCCCTCCCACTGCTTGTAAAAGCAGTCTAGAGGCTAATTAGCCTCTAGGATTGCTTTTACATGAAAGCTGACCGCTGGCTGAAAAGAATGAGAGAGAGAGATGTTTACACTTCTTTTTTTTGTAACTTTTATAACTAACCGGTTCCAGGTTCGGGTCTCAAAATGCGATGGCATCTTGGGAGACCCTGTGAAAGTGTCCTAGTCTGTGCAATGCTGTACCCTACGTTAATACTCAACTAGTGAATGGTAGCGTTCAAAACATTCACCAATGCAAAGACCAGGATTGTCAGGACAAGAGGGACAATAATAGCTAGTGTCACGCCTATATCAGCGCTTGCTGTAGACACGACATCTTTTTTGGGGGGTTCGTTGGGTAGGGGTACTCGGGAGGACATAAAGAAAGTGCCTCTCATGCAGCCGACTGCATTTGGTTGGGGATGTGAATGGGGGAAGTACGGGCGCTGCAGATGTGGTGGGTTCCCAATTAGGATTGGCGAATGCAGCAGGAAGGGCATTATGGGCACGACAGGCCTGTGTTTGTCTTCTTCTTGGTGGCAGCGGGATACTACTTGTTTGCCACCTCACCAGCTTGAACTGCACTTATGGGACTCGCCACGTCACCAAGTGTTACTGCAGTGCTGGTTTGACTACGACCAGGGTGTACTAAGCCGCTGGCGCTTGCCAGTTTACCAAAACGCTACCAAAAAAACTGTTAGCGATCGCAGGGATCAGGCCTGACTGCGAACGCTGCAGTTATGTGTTTAGTGTTTTGTAAGTGACAGTGATCGATACTGCACTTGGGTGGGCTGGGCTGGGCGGAGGGGCAAAACGCAGGTGCTAGCAGGTATCTGGGCTGATCCCGCTAACACTGCGTTTTTGGGAACCCTAAACTGCTGGGGACGCTAGTATAGATCTGATCGTATCAGATATTGATCCGTTGAGATAGTATACCACTAAGGGAGGCGTATGCTGCGTGCGTGGGAGTTAGCGATACTGGCGCTAAGCTGACGCATGGGGCAACGCATATCGCCGCCGGGCGATCAGGGGGCTAAACCTTTATTGGGTAATAAATGGCGGGTGCCCTGACACTATAAAAAATAAACAAAGTAACTAGCGTCACCCGTAACAGTTATACGGTGATCACTGGTGAAAGGGTTAACTAGGGGGCAATCAAGGGGTTAAAACCTTTATTAGGTAGTATATGGGGGTCCCTGTCGCTATAAAACGCTGACGGCGAACCTAAATATTTACCTCCCTATCGTCACCAGTGACACTAATACAGCGATCAGAAAAATGATCGCTTGGTGACACTGGCAACGGGGGGTGATCTAAAGGTTAGGGGGGTACCCTAGACCTAAAGGGGGCTACCATTAACTGCCCTACCACTTTAACTGTCACAAACTGACACCAATGCAGTAATCAGGAAAAAAAACAAAAAAACTGCGATCGCCAAGGGGGGCCACGAATGGATGGCCTCCCCCTCATCTCTTAACGCTCCCAGTCAGAAGCTGACCGCCTCGGGCACCGGGGGGGGGGTCCGATCGGACCCCCTGCCAGCGGCAGGCAATCGCGTACCAGGTACGTGATTTTGCCTGCCCGTGCCATTCTGCCGCAGTATATCTGCGTTAGGCGGTCGGCAAGTGGTTACTTCATGTTGCCAGCTCCACCAACACGCCCTGCATTTTTCTTAATACGGATGCTGAAAAAGCGTTCGTTCGTGTGAGCTGGCAATATATGTTTACGGTCCTTCAACATCTAGGCCTTGGGGAAACTATTATTAAATGGATCACTAAAGTATATTCTCAACCTACAGCCCAGGTTAAAGTCAACGGAGTTTTGTCTGATCTTTTTCCTATAGCAAATGGCACAAGACAGGGGTGTCCGCTCTCCCCTTTGTTATTTGCGTTGTCATTAGAACCATTCCTGAGCAGAATTAGTTTGAACCCAGATATACAGGGCCTGTCTGTCGGAGGAATTCGGTATAAAATTTCGGCCTATGCAGACGATTTATTCTTTTCTCTGATAAATCCCGCTGTCTCGCTCCCTAATCTCTTACGAGAGTTTGAAATCTACGGATCTTTATCCAATATGAAGATAAATTGGCATAAATCGGAGGCAATGGGAATCGGGATACCCCCTACTCTCTTATCTACAGGTAAAAGCCAGTAAATTAGAATATTTGGAAAAACTTGATTTATTTCAGTAATTGCATTCAAAAGGTGTAACTTGTACATTATATTTATTCATTGCACACAGACTGATGCATTCAAATGTTTATTTCATTTAATTTTGATGATTTGAAGTGGCAACAAATGAAAATCCAAAATTCCGTGTGTCACAAAATTAGAATATTGTGTAAGGGTTAAATTTTGAAGACACCTGGTGCCACAAACTAATCAGCTGATTAACTCAAAACACCTGCAAAGGGCTTTAAATGGTCTCTCAGTCCAGTTCTGAAGCCTACACAAACATGGGGAAGACTTCAGTTTTGACAGCTGTCCAAAAGGCGACCATCGACACATTGCACAAGGAGGGAAAGACACAAAAGGTTATTGCTGAAGAGGCTGGCTGTTCTCAGAGCTCTGTGTCCAAACACATTAATAGAGAGGCAAAGGGAAGGAAAAACTGTGGTCAGAAAAAGTGTACAAGCGATAGGGATCACCGCGCCCTAGTCAAGATTGTGAAAAAAAACCCATTCAAAAATGTGGGGGAGATTCACAAGGAGTGGACAGCTGCTGGAGTCAGTGCTTCAAGATCCACCACCAAGAGACGCTTGAAAAACATGGGTTTCAACTGCCGCATACCTCGTGTCAAGCCACTGTTGACCAAGAAACAGCGCGAAAAGCGTCTCACCTGGGCTAAGGAAAAAAAGAGCTGGACTGCTGCTGAGTGGTCCAAAGTCATGTTTTCTGACGAAAGCAAATTTTGCATTTCCTTTGGAAATCGAGGTCCCAGAGTCTGGAGGAAGACAGGAGAGGCACAGGATCCACGTTGCCTGAAGTCTAGTGTAAAGTTTCCACCATCAGTGATGGTTTGGGGTGCCATGTCATCTGCTGGTGTCGGTCCACTCTGTTTCCTGAGATCCAGGGTCAACGCAGCCGTCTACCAGCAAGTTTTAGAGCACTTCATGCTTCCTGCTGCTGACCTGCTCTATGGAGATGGAGATTTCAGGTTCCAACAGGACTTGGCGCCTGCACACAGCGCAAAATCTACCCGTGCCTGGTTTACGGACCATGGTATTTCTGTTCTAAATTGGCCAGCCAACTCCCCTGACCTTAGCCCCATAGAAAATCTGTGGGGTATTGTGAAAAGGAAGATGCAGAAGAGTTGAAGGCCACTATCAGAGCAACCTGGGCTCTCATAACACCTGAGCAGTGCCAGAAACTCATCGACTCCATGCCACGCCGCATTAATGCAATAATTGAGGCAAAAGGAGCTCCAACCAAGTATTGAGTATTGTACATGCTCATATTTTTCATTTTCATACTTTTCAGTTGGCCAACATTTCTAAAAAATCCCTTTTTTGTATTAGCCTTAAGTAATATTCTAATTTTGTGACACACGGAATTTTGGATTTTCATTTGTTGCCACTTCAAATCATCAAAATTAAATGAAATAAACATTTGAATGCATCAGTCTGTGTGCAATGAATAAATATAATGTACAAGTTACACCTTTTGAATGCAATTACTGAAATAAATCAAGTTTTTCCAAATATTCTAATTTACTGGCTTTTACCTGTATATTAAGATTTAGCTTTAACTTCAAATGGACGCCGACGGCTCTAAAGTACCTGGGCACCTACATTCCTACAACTCTAGCACGTATATTTGAGCTTAACTTCCTGCCCTTGCTATCTAGAACCCATGTTCTTTTAGACGCCTGGAACAAAGGTTTACATTCATGGTTCGGCAGAATCAATCTGCTGAAAATGTCTATACTACCTAAGTTCCTCCCCTTTTTTTTTATTTTTTTTTTTTTTTTATTCCAAGCCTTACCAGTTAAGATTCCTTACCTTATTGCTTACTTTAGACAGGTTGACTCGCTTTTTATTAAGTTTTTGTCTGTGCACATAAGAAAGTACGTCCCCCTTTTCATTTATTGTCACTAACCAAACAATACGGCAGACTAGCCCTCCCAGATGGCCGGAAATACTATCAAGCGACCCATTTGAGTAGGATCATAGACTGGTGTCGTCATAGTCAATTTAAACTGTGGGCTCAGATAGAACAAGCGCAGGCACATCTTTTGCTTTCAAGGACCTTGTGTTACGACCATCTTCAGCCGCCACTGAAAAGTCACCCTATAATAGGAGCGACACTTCATATAAGCTCACATGTTGGCAAACAATTTTCAATTTTTTTTTTCGGACTCCCTATTTCCTATTCTGGGAAATCCGAGCTTTTCCCTGGGCCTTTGCACCAATACATTTAGAACTCTATGACAGTTGGGCAAAATTCAGGCATCCCATTTTCTAATAGATGGCCCTCTATAGAGGAATTGGTGGCGGAGCCAGGACCCTTTACACTGTCCTTCTGGCCAGCACTCCAGCTGCTGCATTTTTTTGACACCTTGACTGATCCAATGCACTTTGGTCATCCTTTGACAAAACCTGAGGAATACTGCTCCGAGGAAGGTGTCATAACACAAGTACTTTCCAAAACTGACTGCTGTTTCTGGATAAGTGGCAACAAGACCTTCAGCGGAAATTTACATCTGTCCAAATACAACATATATTAAGATTCGCTCTAAAGTCTTCAGTCTGTACGAAAATCCATGAGTCCAATTATAAAATCTTGGCGAGATGGTACCCAGCCCCTCACCTTCATCGGTACTGGCGATTCCTGGTAATCTGTTTTTTTTTTTTTTTCCTTTTTACATGTGTCTACTATTTTGGCCATAAACTACCAAAAGTCTATTTTAAGACACCTAAATGCTGCAAAGTCCTGCATTTCGATTCATTGTAAGAAACTGATGCCGACGGCGGTAGATTGGTTACGTAAAGTGAACGGTAAAAGTTATATGGAAGACCTAGTATTGCCTACACAAAACCAACAGGAAAAGTACTCTGCAACTTGGAAGCTGTGGAAACTGTTTTGACCTGTCTGCAGAGGGCTTGGCCCTCTTGGGAAATTGAAGCTAAATTTGAACACACCCCTTGAGCACCTTGGCTATCCGGAGCCAACGATAAATAAGCCTCCTTATTTCCCTTGTATCTTTAACCTCTCCCCCCATTTTTTTTTTTTTTTTTTGTTTGTTTATTGTTTGAATATGGGAAAATGGACATGGGCAGGTACGAGTCTTGTATTTAGGGCAGCAAACAGTAGCATTTGTTTGATTCTCAATTGGTATTATGCCCCCTCTGAGACTCTTACAGATGTTTGTATGGATATGTATATAATGTTTCATTGTTCGTAATATATACTGGTTGTATTGACCTGTTTTTGCCTGTTTGTAGGCAAGACCACCATAGATGTAGTAATGTGCCTCTTGATTCACTGCATAGATCATAGATAGCTGGGTTAATTTTATTTAGTAAGGCCGGACAGCGATACCATCTTGTCATAATCTTATACTAACGTCCCTGAGAATAATATGACCGTTATTTTAAAGATGAGGAAGAACACCTTATCCCAATCTTCCAGACAGATTTTTACCCAATTCTCGCTTCCAGTCTCGGACATAGAAAGGGTGTCTGGAAATGCGTGCAATAGTAGAATACCATATGTTTTACATAATGCATGGGGACGTTTTAAGTCAGAAAGGCACATCTCCTCAAACTGAGTTAAGTTTCTACAGGGGCTTAAACTATTCAACCATTTATAGAAATTGCGTAGCTAACAAATATTGAAGCCATTCACCTGCCGTTGGGTGAGAGCAAGAACTAAGTTCACCCAGAGTTTTCAAGCCTCTGTCTGTAAATAAATGACAGATGGGTGAAGGATGTAGTGTTTGCCAACAGAGAACATTTTTTCTATCATACACGACGGGAACCTTGGATTACCCAATATTGGAGTCAATGCCCCTGGGCGTGAAGATACTTTGTATGTTTTGATATCTTTGTCCCATACATATAATAAAGATGAGATCAAAGGCGTTACTTGTGTTCACCATGGCCGATCAGTGGGAAAAAGCCATGGGAGACAGGTTAATGGTACAGGCGTTAGATCAGACTCGAGAGTAACCCTGCTTGAGAGATTCATGGTGGAAGCGCCCTACTGAGTAAAGCCACCGCGTAGTATAATTTCAGGTGCAGCAGGCCTGCACCACCAGCATCTCTCCCCTTCACTAGAATGTCATATTTAAGTCTAGCTGAGAATCTATGCCAAATATATTTTAGTAATATAGATTGAGTTGATCTAAAAAAAACGTGGAACTCTAATTGGGATTGTTTGAAAAATATAAACAAATCTAGGAAGGATGTTCATCTTAAAGAGTGACATTCCCGTCCCAACCATGAGTGTCACATTGATGACCATTTCTTAAGACGAGTTTGCATGACGTTCACAAGTGGGAGGTAATTGAGCTCATAACATTTTTATAAATTTGTCTGGGAATCTGAATCCCCCCAGAAAAGTGAATAGAGTACTGGGCCCATGAACGAAAAATTATCAGCAAGGGAAACTCGAATGTCCTCCGCAAGAGTAATAGTTAGACATTGTGATTTTGCCGCATTCATTTTAAAATTGCTAAAAGTACTGAAAAGTTCTAATTTATAAGCGCTGGAAATGTAATTTATTGGATTAGTTTATGAAGCAAGAGATCGTCCGCAAACAAACTTATCGTATTATAGCTTATCAATAGGGCTGTTACTGATTATAATTTTCATGTTCGATTTAATCCATTTATTTTTTTTATTGATCAACTAATTTCGATTAATTATAATGCGCATACAGATCCAACTACTTTTAGCTGATTTAGCACCGTTATGGCAACGGCCGAAGCCGGACATAGCTGGGCATGGCTAGGACGTCACACGTCATAATCTCAGCCTCACCGTGTGTCTCGGAGCTGAGTGTGAAAACTTTGGCCGCGCTGTGACAAAAGTCCCGCCCTCCTCCTAGATCAGCTCGTGTGATAGACACAGTGTTCGGAGACGCACAGTGGGAGATGCCCGCAGACTGTGTATGACATATATTGGTGGAGGAGAGAGCGCTGCACTGCGCTGCAGCCACAGCTTGGCTCAAAGTGGCCCCAGGGCAGGCAGCCTACCGATCAAATAAATTATGATTAACCAAAAAACGATTAATCGAAGAATTAATCTTTAATTTCCACAGCCCTACTTATCAACAATGTCAACACCCTGTATTGAGTTGTTAGCACGCAAGGCCATCGCCAAATGCTCCATTGCTAGTATATACAGGAGCGGCGAGTGAGTACATCCCTGACGGGTACCATTCAATACATAAACCGGGTCCGAAAGTTAGCTATTCACTCCAATACGAGCTGATGGAGCGGAATACAAGGTCATGATTTTTGAATTAAGCATGGGGATAAACCTAGTTGTTCCAGTGTTTCTTTCAAAAACTCCCAATCTAGGCGATCAAATGCCTTTTCTGGTCCAATGCCGGAGGCGGGACTGTGTATGTGACTGCCGACTGAGAGCTGAGGAAACAGATGACTGCTCAGTGATTTCATATGAGACATGGTGAGCTGCGTTGATGAGGCAGAGGGGCACAGATTAGGCTGCATTGATTCTCACTGACCATTTTGCTTCAAAGTGGTTTTAAAAAAAAAAAAAAAAAAAAAAAAAAGTGTTTTTCCCTGAAACTTCCCTCTTAAATTGGGGTGCGTGTTATACGCCGATAAATACGGTACATACCTGAAAAGCAAACATGATAAAACATTGCAGTTAAAAAATACAGTAAAACAGAGCCGAACAATAGAGAGAATAGGGAGAATAAATCGATAGATATATATATATATATATATATATATATATATATATATATATATATATATATATATATATATATATATATATATATATATTTTTTTTTTTTTTTTGCACTTTTATTTGTAACTGTTCGGTTCCAGGTTTGGGTCTCTAAAAATGCAATGGCATCTTTGGAGACCCTGTCAAAGTGTGTCCTAGTCTGTGCAGTGCTGTACCCTACGCTAATTCTCCGTGTGTGTGGTAGCGTTCGAAACATCCGCCGATGCAGAAACCAGGTTGGTCAGGACAGGAGGGACAACAATAGTGGGTGTCACGCCTAAATCCGTGCTTGCTACAGACAGAACGTCATCTTTGGGGTGATCGATTGGTAGGGGTACCAGGGAGCACATACGGAAAATGCTTCCCATGCAGCCAGCTCACTGCATTTACATTAGGAAGTTGGGCCACAGCACCGTCTGGAAACAGTAGGACTGTGATGATCTCTTCCTGGAATTTAAGGAAGGATCCCGTTCGTCCTGAAGCTTTGTATAGCACATAAGCGATCAGCAGAGCCAATTGAAAGTAGGGTTGTCCCGATACCGATACTAGTATCGGTATCGGCACCGATACCGAGCATTTGCCCAAGTACTTGTACTCGGGCAAATGCTACCGATGCTTCCCCCGATACCTTGACTGTCAGCTGTGATCGGCGCGTGGGGGAGTTACAAGATTCTCCCCCAGCGGCTTTCACCAGCTTTAGTGACAGACAGCGGTGATCGCTCACAGCTGACTGTCACTGCATCCTCCTCCATGCCCCCTCCTTTCCTCTGTCCCTCTCAGCTGTCCCCTCCGTTCTGCTCTTATCTGTCCTTATCTGTCCCTCTCAGCTGTCCCCTCCGTTCTGCTCTTATCTGTCCTTATCTGTCCCTCTCAGCTGTCCCCTCCGTTCTGCTCTTATCTGTCACCTCCGTTCTCCCCCTCAGTTCCTCCATCCTCCCCCTCCTCCTTCCTTTGTGTATGGATAGAGTCAGCTGACTCTGTCCATTCACATAACTGAAACATTGTAATCTTCTGTGATTACGATGTGTCAGTTTATGAATGGAGAGAAGCTGCGGACTTCTCTCCATTCATTGTCAGTGCAGCTGACGCTGCAGAGAAAGGGACTGGGGAATCTCTATCCTCTGTCTCTTTCTCTGTCTCAAGGGGGAGATATCAGAGGTCTGTTAAGACCCCTGATATCTCACCAAAGCCCCCCAAAAGGGCTGATTAAAAAAAAAAAAAAAAACAATAAAGAATAAAAGAAATATTATTGTAAAAAATAAAAAATTGTAAAAAAAAAAAAAAAATAACACACACATACAACGTTCACCCCCTCCCCCCCCCCCCAAAAAAAAGCAAGCACTGTTAAAAAAAAAGAAAAAAAAAACACTGTCACGTGACATTAAAAAAAAAGTATCGGTAATCGGTATCGGCGAGTACTTGAAAAAAAGTATCGGTACTTGTACTCGGTCCTAAAAAAGTGGTATCGGGACAACCCTAATTGAAAGTATACAGACGCTTTTTTTGTACCAGCGTCTGGCCTTACTGGCAATTAGGTACAGCGCCATCAACTGGTCGTTTAGGTCCACCCTTCCCCATATTAAGGTTTTATTTGTGGACACAGAGGGGTTTCTCCACAACACCAGTCGCCGTTTGAATTTGGACCGTTGTGTCTGCGTGAAGGGAGGACAGAACGAAAACATTCTTATTATCCCTCCACTTCACAGTGAACAAATTATTATATCTCAAGCAGGCTTTCTCCCCCAGCCTAAGATGGGAATCTACAAGCTGCTGGGGTAAGCCCCAGGGATTAGATTGCACATGATCTATCAAGTGACTAAAAAGTACAAGTGATACCCCTTTCCAAATAAGGGTGACACCAAGTCCCACACAATCTTACCAGCGCTCCCTATGTAGTCTGGGCAGTTCTCCAGCTCTACATAACTATCTCTTCCCTTGTAAACCATAAAATTATAATACAGTGGGGAGCACAAGTGTTTGACACACTGTCGATTTTGCAGGTTTTCCTACTTACAAAGCATGTAGAGGTCTGTAATTTTTATCATAGGTACTGTGAGATGGAATCCAAAACAAAAATCCAGAAAATCAGATTGTATTATTTTGCATTTTATTGCATGACATAAGTAGTTTATCACCTACCAACCAGTAAGACTTCCGGCTCTCACAAACCTGTTATTTTATATATTTTTCTTTTAAGAAGCCCTTCTGTTCTCCACTCATTACCTGTATTAACTGCACCTGTTTGAATTCGTTAACTGTATAAAAGACACCTGTCCACACACTCAAACAGACTCCAACCTCTCCACAATGGCCAAGACCAGAGAGCAGTGTAAGGACATCAGGGATAAAATTGTAGACCTGTGCTACTTGTCTAAATTAAGGTATGCTTATAGATTAATGGAAATTAACTGAAATTTCCGGTTGATTCTTCTTTTACTTTGAGACAAAACCTTGGAAGTGGTAGCTAAAAAAAAAAAGATTGATTGTTATGACAAAGACACTTCAGCTTTTTCCATTAAGCTTTAACAAAAAACCTGGAAATTGCATTACCTATAATTTTTCCATTTAAGGTTTTCACTAAGTGAGAACTTTTCTCTTTTGCAGGGTTGGTGATGCCTGGTGGAGAATCTTCTTGAAGATCTGGATACTATATTTGACTAAAAAACTTTTATAGGCAGTAGCCATGGAAGAAGATGTAAAGTTAGAAAGTGCTAACGATAACCCCAAGCCAGACGCTAAATTAGACCGGAATATCTCTGTCAGTGAGTTTTCCTGCAATTGCTGTTATGATATCTTGGTGAACCCTACCACTTTGAACTGCGGGCACAGTTTTTGTAGGCACTGTTTGGCCCTGTGGTGGGTTTCATCAAAGAAGACTGAATGTCCCGAGTGTCGCAACAAATGGGAAGGATTTCCTAAAGTTAACATTCTGCTAAGGTAAGACATGCAGTGTGCTGAGTTTGTATCTTAATTTGTAATCATATTCGAAAAATCGTGTCTGTGGTATTTCAACATTTTGTTCTCAGCAGTTTAGTTTTCCATCATCTTATATGTAAAGAATGCAAATAAATTCTCAAACGCTCTCAAAAAGCACCTGATTGCAGTGCTTTTTCTGTCTACCGTTTTCCACTAATACACTTCATCATAGACTTGAAGAGGCATCTGCCAAGTATTGTGTGGAAGTGTTAATCTGGCCTAGTGCTTTGAAAAACAAAAATTCCTGCTGTCATAGTCCATAGCAATGAATATGTTGGCTGTGCTCTTGCATTAGTTATGTGGTCTGTGCCAGTAAAGAGGATGCCATTGTTAAAGCGGTATTCAAGGATAAGTTCACCTTTTAGAACATAAATGTTCCAGCTCCTGCCTCCTCTCCCACTTCCGTGACAGCAGGCAGTGGTTCTCGCCGCACCCGCTGGGACTTTTGAAAAATAGCGTGTCGCAGAACCCCGTGAAGGCACAAACTAGTACCTTCTGCCACAGTGGCAGATAGACTTGCAGTTTGAATGAACTGCGGGTGCATTGATCAGCCTGTAGTTCATTTACACTGCCTACAGCCCTAAGGCTCCATTCACACCTGGGCGTTCCGGAATCGTGGACGATTTTGCTCGTGATACCGGAATCGCTGCAAGACGTGGGGCATGTTTGCAGTGCCATTACTTCCAATGGCAAAACCAGTCGCGGTCTGATTTTGTCGTGCTGCAATCGCAAATGCGCGACACTCAAAAGAAGCTCCTGCTCTTTTTTGAGCGACAAACTTCGCACGTTGCAATTTCAGCACTATTCATCGCTGCAAAATCGCACCACAATTGGGGTGCCATTAAAAGTAATGACATTGCAAAGGCGTCCCATGTTTTGTTGAGGTTCTAGAATCGCGGGTGTGAATGGAGCCTAAAAATGACAGACCTTGCAGAGGTACAGGCAGCAGAGCTGTAGGCAGTGTGTGCAGAAGCCTGGCATTGCACCCGCGATCTGCTACTATTTAAGAAAAATAAATGTACATGTTTGCATGCAAATATCTGCAATCTTTATTTAGGTAAACTTAGCCTTTAGGCTCAGTTCACACTGCAGCGATGTGGGAAACCTGCAAATCCACTACGGGTTCCCGCATCGCATGTCTCCCAGTGGCAGTTCACACTGCCCTATGGGAGTGTCAATTAAAAGTTAATGACACTCCCAAATCAGTTCACATATCGCAGTGCGATCTGCAAACTCGGACAGGAATTGGATTGCATGGGTGTGAACACCCATGTGATCCGATTCTGCTGCGGACCAAAAAAAGGTCCTGTGCGAGTTTGGTCCAAATGTGATGCAAATTAAGCCATTCTATCTGTATGGCTGAAATCGCATGTGATTTGCAGTGCGATACGAATCAAATCCGATCTCGGACAACGCTGCAGTGTGAACCGGCACTTAAACCCAAAAGCAATCGTTTATTATATTGCAGCTCATCAATTCTTAGATGTGATGGGCGTTTTTTCTTTTTTAGGTTTTATTTCTTCTATTTGCATCAGGTGATCCAGCCAGCAAGTCTATTTTTTAAAAGAATAAGCTCACTTGCAGATGTATCTGTTACGGGGGTGAGACAAGCAATTTTACAATGGCAGGATTGCTTACAATGATCAGTTTGTAAAACCTTTTGTCCCAAAATGGAAAAAAGTTTGCTGTAACTACTTAGTGTTAGCTGGAGTTTCGCTTCAATTTGTTAGTGTATTTGTATCGGCTAATACGTCTAACACTCCCCTCCCCCCAAGCTGACAATGCAGCTGTCTGCTGTGCCCAGGTGTGTTGCTGGTCAGATCACTAGGTAAAAACAAAGGGGAAAAAAAAGAAAACCAATGCAGCCACCACATCTAATGATTGGTAAACTGCAATATATTACACTTTTGTTATTGGGTTTTATGCTGCTTTAATACCAAGCTACCTATAGGCTGACAGGTGAAGCAGCAGGCAGTAATGCCTAAATGGCAACATAATGATACACTGCTAAGAAAAGTTGGCAAATTTTAAAGATTTGGTGAATGATTTAAAACAATTATTAGTCTTTTTTTTTTTTTTTTTTTTTTTTTTTTTTTTGTGTTCCAAAACCAATGTTTTGAGGTTTCAGCTTAATTGATTTATTGGTTTGTAGCTTTGGGTGAAGCAGATTAAATAGATGCAGGAGTAAGTTGCCAGTTTTGTGGGTCAGTAGTACTATTTTCCGATGGCTCATCATTGGAGGATACTTTATGCACTTCATTCATCCCAACAACACATCTCTCGGCTTTCAGGTGTTAGTCTGCAAAGTCTTTTCTGAAAGCGGGCTGTGAACCAAATTTGACTTAAAGGGGTTGTCAAGCTAAAACTTTTTTTTTTTTTTTTTTTATCTGATCTATATGCTATAGAGATCATGAATCTAGCTGTTAGATAAATAGGCTTTATCAGCACTTCCACCTTTCCTCTATGTATGTTCTCCTCAACTTCCGGGTTTTCGAGCGTGCTCCCTGCAGCAACGTCACTGCTTTTAAAGGAAGGCTTTCCTGCCTCCTGTGCCTGTGAACGCACATAGCGTCTCCCCACAGGGATGTATTCCCAAGGGAGGGGCGCGAGAATGCTGACTAACCCCCTATCCAGAACGGCTCGGATGATGGGGGCAAGCTTCTAGAGGAGGAACAGAAAGTTGAAAATTCACACACAGAAAAAAAGCATTTAAAAAGGAAAAAGTAAGTGAACCAATAGTACGCTACCTTAAAGGAACATATTTAGAAAATAAAAAATGAACCTTTAGTATCACTTTAACATAAACACACAACTGAACTGGATGGATTGGTGACTTTATTCAACCTCTGTCTGCCTCGACCTCCCACCTCTCTCCCTCCATGTAATTTTCCTAGCTTAAAAAATTGTAACAATAAATTAAATTATATTTACTGCAGAGGCTGACCCTAGGTGACAGTCATGTCATGATAGTCTATGAACAGGTACATTTCTTCTTATGCATCACGGGGCACGGAGTTGGGCTATTAATCATTACTTGCTGGGTTATACGCCACCTCTAGGTGAATGGACACTGGTAGACACAGTCTTTGACAGGATGTCCGCCCCTATATAACCCCTCCCATACAGGAAGTACTTCAGATTTTTTTTTTTTTTACCAGTGTCTGCAAGGTGGATGGGCATGTTTTGTTAAGCTCTCGGAGCTCCAGGTCTTTAGTCCCAAAACCATTCTTAAATGAATCGAGGGATTGAATAAATCGGATCCATTTAAAAAAAAGCTTATGTGCTTAAATTTGTATCTGAGCCTCGCAAAGATGATGCAAGGATCCTGCAGGGTTTTTCCTGTGATGCTACCTTCGAGCGCTGGACCCTGCGTAGTGGATGTCTGGCCACCACAGAGCTAAGGCATTCCTGCAGGGCGCTGTACAGGTCCAAGGGAGTGGACCCTAAAACATTAAACACAGTCCTTGAAGGTCCCCAAGTGACGGAACCTGACGTGATGTGTGAATATTGGGCTCTTAGTTTCTAAGGCTTCCCTGTGCCTGGACGGGAAATTGAAACCCCCTTATTTACTTATTGTGGGGGACCCCAGTGATTGTGACAATCTGTCAAACTAGCTAGAGCTGTGCACCTGTATGGCGGTGACTGCAGGTGGAGTTTTAGGCTTGCTGCTGTGTTTTGTGTAGGAGTACCTTGTCTTGTTGTCCTTGGCAGCTTTCTATGGTTCGCCATGGAGCACGAGAGTTCTGTGGCAGCCATGGCACACACGGCTGAACTATGTGTGCATACATTGCAGCGCAGGCGCTGTAGCTCTATGGATGGCGCATGAAGTTACATTTTATGTGCGAACACAGCTGTGCACGTCCGCCGCAACCACATACATGCATGTGCAGAGCATCCCGGCGCACAGCCAGCCTATTTAAACTCAAGGTGGCCGTTATGCAGTGCTTCCAAGGGGCAGCTGCGGGACTCGGAGCAGGCTCTGAACCAGTTAACTTCAGCAGTTAATTCCTCCTTACTCATGTCCTGTGAGTCCTCCAGGTGTTGGTTGGCAGGCTAAAGTACTTAGGATTGTTACATAGGGGCTTGGTGAGCACTATTAACAATCTCAATACAGGGCACACCCCCTTCCTGCCTAAGCCGTTTTTCAGCTTTCAGCGCTGTCACACTTTGACAATTGCGCGGTCATGCTACACTGTAACCATGTGAAATTGTTATAATTTTCTTCACACAAATAGAGCTTTTGTTTTGGTGGTATTTAATCACTCCTGTTTTTTTTTTTTTTTTTCCTAAAAAATGAATATATTTAAAAAGACCAAAAAATTTTAAAAGTTTCTTTGTCAGTAAATTTTGTAAATTTTTCTCCTTCACTGGGCACTGATGAGGAAGCACGAATATGCCGCTCTTATGGGCACTGATAGGTGTGACTGATGTGGCACTGGTGGGCAGCAGTGATGAGCATTGATGCACAGCACTGATAACCAGCACTGATTGGCATCACTAATGGCCACTGGTTGCTGGCACTTGTTGGCACTGATTTTTCTGGTAGTGGTGGGCAATCATTGCTGGCACTGGTAGGCACTTAGTTGTAATCAGGGAACTCACGATCAGTGCACTGAATACATACCTAGCTATCCCCTGTGAGGAGATGCCACTGATCAGCTCTCCTCTCCTCACACTCTGTCAGTGTGAAGAGAGGAGCGCCGACTACCGGCATCTCCATGTTTACATGTGACTGGCTGTGATTGGTCACATGGTTAAAGAGCCGCGGCTCTTTACATAGATTGGGGTCACGCCGTGCGCCCGAGAGCAGTCGTTCTGGGAGGCTGTTGTATGACGTCCACCCAGAACGAGAGCTGAGCCACACCGCCCAGCTGTCATTTCACGGTGGGCGGGCGGGTGGCAAGTTGTTAAAGGGTCTCCCTTCTGGGGTAAAATTCTAAACCCAGATTCTCTTTTTGTGGCTTGCAAATGTCTTCAAAAAAGAGGAGCGGGCCTAACACTACAGGGAGGAGCACATCTATGTCAGTAGCTCCTGAGGAGTCTAGTCAAAACCCTAGTGTTGTATCCCCGGAGAGACCAGGGGCTTCCAGGCAATCTGAGCTACTGCGCCTGTCCGGTATTGTGCCTATGGTCAACGCTGCTGCTTCAGCCTTTATTACCAGGGATGATCTGTCCTCAGCCCTAGCTGGGTTAGAGGATAGGATTGCTGGCATGATTGCCTCCACCTCGCAGGGTGTCAAGAAGCGTGAGAGATACACACCCCCCCCCCCCCCCGAGCCTCCTATCTTGGAGTGAGTTGAGGATGGGGAGGAGCTAAATGCCAAGGATTCTGTGGAGGACCTGGCAGATGAGTCTGCTTCTGAACTATCTGGGCCAGAAGATGCCCAGCTGGTATCAGCCTCTCAGTCAGAGGCTTTTGATCTAGACTCTTACCGACAAGTTACCTCCTGCAGAGGTTCCTGAGCCCCCTGGTCCTCTTTGGAGTACAGGCTTTCAGATGGAGTCTGTTCCTTGTACCCACTGTTTGAACAGAGGGTGTATGCTGATTGGGAACATCCCGACAGGATTTTCCTTCCTCCCAAGATGGTTTTCCTTTTATATCCCATGGAGGAAAAGTTTGTCAAGAAGTGGAGCATGCCAGCCCTAGATTAACTTCTCCAGTGGATAACGCACAGGGCTTGAAGGACCCTGTTGACAAGAAACTGGAATCACTATTAAAGGATTCCTTTTTTCTTTTGGCCAGTTCAGCTATTCAGCCAGCTGTCGCCGCAATTGGTGTCTGCCAGTCCTTAAAGCGGGGGTTCACCCACACCGCTAAAAAAAAAAAAAAAATATTAAAAGCCAGCAGCTACAAATACTGCAGCTGTTGACTTTTAATACATGCCCACTCACCTGTCCCAGGGTCCAGCGATGTCGGCAGGGGACGCCGAGAACCCGCTCGGTTCTCGGCAGCTGCCGCCGCCATCCTAGGTGAGGGGATCAGGAAGTGAATCGTTGCGGCTTCACTTCCCGGTTCCCTACTGCGCATGCGCGAGTCGCGCTGCGCGTCCCTAGTGGTCCCCGCTCTCTCCTGGGAGCTTTGTGTGCCCAGCAGACAGCACGGTCGGGACGGGAAGAGGCATAGACTCCCATGGGAGTCTATGCCGGAAGTGGGTGCAAATACCTGTCTTAGACAGGTATCTGCACCCCCCTCCCCCCTGAAAGGTGCCAAATGTGACACCGGAGGGGGGGAGGGTTCCGAAAAGCAAAAGTTCAATTTTTGTGTGGAACTCCGCTTTAAAGAATCAGGTCATATGGCCTGACAGGCCTAACCAAGAGTATGACCCTGCTGAAAGCAGAGCAGATGTACCTTGAGTGCTTTGTTTTGCTGTTGATGCCTTGAAAGATTCAATACAGCAGGTTTCTCGTTTGGCTCTCCTGTCTGTACACATGCACAGACTTTTGTGGCTTAAAGTATAAGTAAACCCCCCTATCGTTTTTGCCTTTGTTTTAATCAACAACTGCCATGATTTTTTCACATGTGATCAGTTATGACACCAGCCATTGAATGGCTTGACAGTTTGGTTGAGAGCACAACCAATGGGAGTGTTATATTTCCAGCACGTGCTGGAAATCAAAACTCTTATGGATGGGTTTACTTCCGCTTTAAGAACTGGTCAACTGAGCTTCCTTGTAAGAAGTAATTGGCAGGGTTCCCCTTTAATGGGGAGTGTTTGTTGATTTTATCCAAAAGATTTCCGAAGGGAAGAGCTCTACTTCCTATGAAGAGAAGGACCAGGCATCCCTCGTTTCAAACCTCAGGGAGCGCTTCCTTAGGCGTCTCGGCGCCAAGGCAGTTTCGCCGCCGACAGGGTGCTAAAACCCGGAGCAAACTGCAGGGCCAGAAGAAACCCTGGGTCCAAAACTTTACTAAACCCGGCACCAAGACCTCCTTTTGAGGGGATGCCGCTACTCGATCGGGTGGGGGGCTGCTGCACTTTGCGGACATTTGGAGACCCTCGACAGTATCCTCGACCAGTATCCTGCGGTTGCAAGCTGGAATTACGGGGGGTTCCCCCTTAGGTTTCTAAGATCCAGCGTTCCCTCAAATCCTCAAGAGAAACTTATGGTTTCAGGCACTAGATCATTTAGTGTATCAGGGAGTTATTTATACAGGTTCCTGTATCCAAAAGGGGCACAGGGCTTTATTAGAACCTGTTCACGGTTCAAAAACCAAACAGGGACACAAGACCCATTTTGGATCTAAGATCCCTGAACCAGCATCTATTAATCCAGTCCTTTCAGATGGAGTCCCCTCCAATAGTAGCCTCCATCGTTATCAAGGACGCGTATTTACATGTACCTATCTTTCAATCTCATCAAAGGTTCCTGCGTTTTTCAGTAGAGGAACGTCCTTTCCAGTTTGTGGCTCTGCCCTTTGGGCTTGCCACAGCACCCCGGTGTTCACAAAGGTCCTAGCACCAGTACTGTTTGTTTTTTTTGTTTTTTTAAGGGCCCAGGAAATCTTGCTGAAGTTCCTGGACGACCTCCTGCTCAGATTACACACTACAGACTCTAGAACAGAGCATAGCCTGCACAGAGCGGTATTTAGAAAGCCTTGGCTTAGTCATAAATACTGAAAAATCAGCCTTGAGACCAGCTCAAAGTCTGAAGTACTTAGGTCCCATCCTACATACGGTCCAGGCAAGGGGTTTTTTTTTTTTTTTGCCACTGGTAAGGATCTGTGCCCTGAAGCATCAGGTGCGTCGGATAAGGGGCACCAGACAACCGGATGGGGTCCTCCTTCGAGGTGGTGCCCTATGCCCAGTTCCATTCCAGGTCTATACAACGAGACATCTTGTCTGCTTGGAACAGAAGAGGGCCAGCCCTGGATTACCCCGTGTTCTTATCTCCTCTGGCGCGCTTAAGCCTAAACTGGTGGTTGCAGGATCAGAACCTGCGAAAGGGAAGATCCTTCCTCCTGGTGGCTTGGAAAGTACTGACCACAGACGCCAGTTTCACTCAGGCTGGGAAGCGACCCTAGAGGGGCTCACAGCTAAGAGGTGATGATTAGGGGCAGAACAGAGCCTGCCCATCAACGTCCTGGAGTTGCAGGCGGTATGTCTGGCCCTACCTCTTAGATGGTGGGCCTTCAGGACTGCCCTATCTGGGTTCGGTCTGACAATGCCACTGCAGTGGCCTATATAAACCACCAGGTCGGTACCAGGAGTTGTTCAGCTCAGGAAGAGGTAAACCACATACTAGCTTGGGCAGAGGGACATTTTCTGGTTCCATCTGCAGTCCATAACCTGGGTGTAGAGAACTGGAGGGCAGATCATCACAGCCGCAAGCAGATCTGCCCGGGGGGAATGGTCCCTACACCCGAAGGTGTTCCTGGAAATTTCCCAGCGTTGGGATTGGACATCACCTCGGCTAGAAGGGTGTCAGAATTGGCGGCCTCTTCATGTAGGGATCCATATCTAATTCTTCACCACGACAAGGTGTTGCGTCCTATTCCATCCTTCTAGCCAAAGGCGGTGTCGCCCTTTCCTTTTAATCGGGACCTTGTTACATAGTAGGGTGAGGTTGAAAAAAGATACAAGTCCAACCTATTACGGTATTTGTAAATTGAAATCGTATCCCCTCTCAAGTGTCTATTCTCCAGTGAGCATAAGTTAAGTGCTCGCAATCTTTCTTCATAATTATCCTCCAGACCCTTTTAATTAGCTTTGCTGCCCTTCTTTGTACTCGCTCAATTTCTAGTAAATCCTTCCTGAGGACTGGTGCCCAGAACTGGACAGCATACTCCAGGAGCGGCCTGACCAGAGTCTTGTAGAGTGGGAGAATTATCGCTTTATCCCTGGACTTAATCTTTTTTTTTTTTTTTTTTTTTTAAATGCATGACAATATTCTGTTTGCTTTGTTAGCAGCAGCTTGGCATTGCAGCTGTTGCTGATCTACTAGGACCTCCAGGTCCTTTTACATGCTAGATTCCCCAGAGGTTCTCCCGCCTAGTGTATAGATTGCATTCAAATTTTTGCCACCCAAATGCATTCTTTTATATTTTTCTACATTAAACCTCATTTGCCATGTAGTAGCCCACCCGAATAATTTGGTCAGATCTTCTTGTAAGGTTTCCGGACCATCTTTTGTACAGTAAACGTTTATGGGGAACTGTGTCAAATGCATTTGCAAAATCCAGATTTTCCGCTATTTTTCTCTCTGCCTCATTCGACGGGAGAGAGATGACTGCATTCCTTGGACATTGTCCGGGCAGTCAGTTTATTTGTCTAGATCTGCAGAGATCCGAGGATCAGCCTTTTTATTTTATTTTTTTTGCCAGAAGGACCCAAGAAGGGGCAGGGGCAGCTTCCATTGCCAATTGGGTCCGGTCCGCCAGTTGGTCACTCAGGTCTATGGTCTGAAAGGTAAGGCTCCTCCCTTTTAGGGTGAGAGCTCATTTTACCAGGGGTATAGGAACCTCCTGGCTTTTTCGCCATCCGATATCTGTGGCTCAGACTTGTAAGGCTGCTACCTGGTCTTCCGTGCATACGTTCACAAGTTTTTATCAGGTAGATGTTCAAGCACCTGAAGTTTCGGCTTTTGGCCGTAGTGTACTACAGGCTGCTTTTTCAAGTCTGGTGGCTATTTTTTGTTTGGTAGGGTGTCTCCCTCCCCTCAAGGTTATTGCTTTGGGACGTCCCAGTAAGTAATGAATAATAGCTTAACTCTGTGTCCCGTGATGTATGATAAAGAAAATAGGATTTTTTTCGTCCTACTTACCTGTAAAATCCTTTTTTTTTTAATACATCACTGGACACAGAGGTCCCTCCTTTTTTGAGGATTCAATGCTTGCTACAAAACTGAAGTACTTCCTGTATGGGAGGGGTTATATAGGGGTGGACGACCTGTCTAAGACTGTCTACCAGTGTCCATTCTCCTAGAGATGGCATATAACCCAGTAAGTAATAAATAATAGCCTAACTTTGTGTTCTGTAATTTATTCAAAGAAAAGGATTTAAAGGGAAGTATGACGAAAAAATCCTATTTTTAGAGCAAGGTCCCCTTTAACAGAAATATATCTTCATTTAACAATTCTCAATAATATTTTCATGGTCTTTCTCTTCGCTCTCTCTCCCCCCCCCCCCTTTTCTGATTTCATGTGGCAGAGATGTGATAGAAAAACTATTTCCTGATGCCATCAAGGAGAAATATGAAGACCTTGAGCAGAACAGTGAAATTGGTCGAGCCTTGCAGGCCTTCAATAAATTTGGAGATGAACAGAACCAAACGTCTTCCAGAACAGGACGAACAAATTTGAACAGAGGAGGAGGATTCTTTTCAGGGGTGTTGACTGCTTTAACAGGGGTGGCAGTGAGTGAACTTTTTTTATATAAATAGTTTTAAAAATTGCAAATGAGCGTGACATGATTTTATTTATTTTTAAAACAAATTTACCTATAAGTATTCTATAAAACAAAAATAAAGTAAAGTCCGCTTTCCGCTTGGTGTTTTTTTTTTTCCCTACAGGTAAGCCTATAATGCTTACCTGTAGGTAAAATTAATATCTCCTAAACGTGCACTGTTTAGGAGATATTTGCTCTTTTGACAGCTTGAGACTTGCCAGCGCATGTGCTTTGAAGAAATGATATACCCATGCCATTCCTTCAGAGCAATGTGCCGTGGCCGTAACTCGCATGCATGTGCAGGAGTGACGTCATCGTGGCTAGGCAATTTAAGATGGCAGAGGGAAGACTGGGGGAAGATGGAAACCATGTCAGCGGTAAAAGTACACCACTGACTGGGCTTCATTCTAAGGTAAGAATTTTCATAATGTGCTTGTATGCGATGCCATTGCCTTGCAGGGGATTTTTTTCTTTTTAATTGCCGCGGTTTACTACCGCTTTTCCCTTAGACTTGAAATGTGCTGTTTTTAAGTGAAACTCAAGGAAAAGAAGCAGAACTTCATTTTCAGTGGAATTTAACCGGTTCAATACAGGGCATTTTCACCCCCTTCCTTCCCAGGCCAATTTTTAGTTTTCAGCGCTGTCGCACTTTAAACAATTGCGCAGTCGTGCGATGTTGTACCCCGTTTTTTTTATTTTTTGCGCTATAAACAAAAGAAGAGCGTCAATTTTGAAGAAAACACTATTTTTTACTTTTTGCTTTAATAAATATCCCAATTTTCTTTAAAAAAAACAAACACATTTTTTCCTCAGTTTCTGCCGATACGTATTCTTATACATATTTTTGGTTAAAAAAAATCGCAATAAGCATATATTGATTGGTTTGCGCAAAAGTTATAGCGTCTACAAAATACGGGATAGATTTATGGCATTTTTTAAAAAAAAATATTTATTTTTTTTACTAGTAATAGCGGCTATCGCGATTTTTTTAATTTTTTTTTTTATTTTTTTTTTTCCGTGACTGCGACATTATGGTGGACACATCGGACACTTTTGACACATTTTGGGACCATTCACATTTATACAGCGATCAATGCTATAAAATTGCATTGATTACTGTGTAAATGTGACAGGCAGGGAAGGGGTTAACCACTAGGGGGACACAAGGGGTTAATTATGTTTCCTAGGGAATGATTCTAACTGTAGGGGGTGAGGACGTACAAGAGGAGGAGACCGATCAGTGTTCCGCTGTACTGGGAAAACGGATCGCTCTCCTCTCATCTGACAGGACGTGGATCTGTGTGTTTACACACACAGATCCACGGTCCGGCCCGGTTAACGGGCAATCGCGGGTGCCCGGCGGACATTACGGCCGCCAGGCACACGCACCGGAACCCGAGCAACACGGCGGCGTGCGCACGCCCCCTAGGCGGCCGGGAAGCCCAGGCCGTCATATGACGTCCACCCAGGATGGGAGATCCCATCTGTGGACGTCATATTACTATGGCCGGGTAGCGAAGTGGTTAAATAGTTGGCAAACTAAAATGGTACATTTTGGACCAGCTTGGTCCAAACTAACAGTTGCAGCAGCTGTGTGTACTGTATAAAGCCTCATTTAGTAATTTTGAAATTGGGGTTTGAAACAGGGGGTTCATCTCCCTAATAAGAGCTCTGACAGTAATAAAAACTTGAAGGGTGTTCTAATCCCTCTTCACTCTATTTAAAACTTAAAATCCATACACAAAAGCCAACAGTGCAGCACAGGGCTTGACCAATTTGCTTTTGAATTTAGGAGCCAGCTAAAAAAGTTAAGAGCCATTTTTTTACAAGTGCCACACTAAAGTTAATAATTGTCCAAAGTGAAAAATAACATATATATATATATATATATATATATATATATATATATATATATATATATATATATATATATATATATATATATATATATATATATATATATATATATATATATAAAAAAAAAATCTCTGTTGATGGTTGAACATAAAGTGCAAAGGTGAATAAAAAACTAATTTTAATACGTCTCTTAGAACATCTCGTTTCAAATAAACTGAGGAGTATCCAAATGTGTGTCAGACGTCAGCTGAAAGCTAGCATCTCAAGTAGAGGGTATTTCACCCAAAGTGTGGTCTTGTAGGATCTCCGTAGTGATGTCCCACCACCAGTATATAATGCACTCACCAGAATAAAGATGAGTCTTGTGTTTTATAAAACACGTCAACAGAAAATGAAGTCAGTGAGGTCCTGCGCCAATGATCAGCATCCAGGTGGAATTGGAGTAAACATCGATAAATCCACGTGCCCCTTCAATGGGGTTGTACTAAATAAAAAAAGCTCACCGTTAGCCAAGAATAGAGCTAATATGGTGTAGTATTCATAAAAAATTGGGAGCACATGTACATAAAGACCATAAAAATAGTAGTATAAAATACAAGAAAAGCACACCGCTCCCACCACAAGGTCGCGGCGGCAACGTCGGTGTATAGGACCCTTTCCGATGCGTTTCGTGCTCAAACACATTGTCAAAGGGATCTGCCTATCACTGACGTCTTGTTGTGGAGATGCTTAAATAACCACAGACCCTGAAATGCCAGAATTTCACACCAGAAGTTGAAGAAACGACATCAGTGGATTCCAGAATGGCAAATTATATAGCCATCATTATAATGGAAAATCTACGAATATAAAACCTAAGATAAATCGAAAAAAGAAAGCAAAAAAGGTATGATTTCCACCTAAGCAAAGTGCTGATTGATGAACAAATTTCATGATCAGCGAACGAACAGCACCGAATGTAGTAGATTAAATGTTGAAAAAAATTCCCAATTCTAAAATACCTGTATGTGGTTATTTTAAAGCAAACCCCAGACAGAGAAAATGAAAAATATTGAGTACATAAAACTTACTTATATATACATATAAAAAAGGGGGAACTGGGGGGAGTAGCTGTCATGTGATGTGTTCGGTGAGGGGAAGGGGCCTGGTGGTGGGGCTGTGGAAGGAGGAGGGCAGAGGTCAGAGAGATGGTAGCGTCGGTGAGAGCGCGGGCTGAGAGCCCGGGTTAACCGAATAAAAATCACCACCTAGAGCGGCGGAAGAGTGAGCCAGGTAGCCGTCCCTATATCGGGGTGAACGGCTGCTGAAGTGGTTGCTCCCGCGGCGTCTCCCGTTTATTGCTCCCTTATCCCGCGCGGCTCGGCTTCCCCCCGGACCCTGGGGCCCCGCACACACCCCCCGCTCACCCCTTCCACCTATCCCTCCAGTCAGTAAGGACGGCCTATTGAGGAGGAAGTAGCGTACAGGAGACACCAGCGCCCAGACTGCCTGTGCATCTGCACAGTATCAGACCAGTAACAGACCAGCTGTAGAACGATCTCACGAACGCTGACGGAGACAGAGCACAGAGGGAACAGAATGCCTTACTACCCCACAACGAACACTGGTAACCCAGCCTATATCCAAAGAGGTCTGCAAGGATAAGGTAGGATCTTTTTCTTTTCCATAAGGGAGGATCAAGCTGAGAAGGCACACACCCTGCATATTACTGGAACTGTGAAAAAAAAAACTATCTGTGTGAGTAATATTAAGGACTTGAAAGTGTGGTGTTCTGGGACATATAATTGTATTACTCGCGGTGCGGACATATTATTGAAACTGGTGACCAGAGGGAAAGTGGGCTCCCCAGTAGCCACAGTAGCCAGACGGGGTAACATAAATCTTGCAGGAAGAAGAAGAGCGGCCCAAGAAATACCCCCCGTGCATAGTGTGTATTTCATTTTTTTTTTTCTCTTTTTGGGGGTGCTCTCTTTTTTGAGAGCAAAAGTTGGCACAGCCCGGAAGCAGGGAACATGAGAGGACATTCTCAAAAGCAAGCAGAGCCCAGCAAGTCTAGAGATAGTTTGAATTCAAGTAAAATTCTGAAATATTTATGACGCCCAGGACCAGATAATACAACAAGAGGCCAAAGACAAAAAAAAGGCCACAACCAAGAACAAGGGCGCGCAAGGGGGGACTCATAATTCGGAGGCTCAGGTTGAGGCAGAACCCGGCCCTAGTATGGAAACCGAACACGCTGCAGAGGTCCTTCCAACTAAATATGAGATGCAAGATATGCTCATTAAGCTGGTATACTCAAAGCCGAAATTTCCAATGTCAGGTTAGACCTAGGACAACTCCTTAGGCGACTTGAAGAGGCGGAAAAGGTGGCGGAACAACAGGCCCAGGATATTGAGATCCTTAAAAAACAAGTAAAAACCCTACAGGGGGACCAACACGAGCTGAAGTATAGATTGGAGGAGCAGGAAAACCAAAGCAGGCTTCAGAATTTAAGGATTAGATCCATACCTGAACAGAGTGCAAAAGACCTGTTTACAGTAATAAAAGAACTCTTCAACCTGCTGTTAGGAAGGAGCCCGGAGGGTGAACTTAAAATTGACAGAGTCCATAGGATAAGAAAGCCCCGAAATATCAGAAGACGTGCCCAGGGACATAATAGTAAAGTTTCACCAATTTGAGGACAAAGCAAGAATATGGAAAAATTTAAGAGGGGCACAACCACTGAAATTTCGTAATCAGGAGGTTCAAATATTTTCAGATTTGTCGGCAGGAACCCTGGCAAGAAGGCGCTTACTAAAACCGTTGCTGGACTTATTGAAGGGAGCCAACCTGAAATATAGTTGGGGTTTCCCGCTGTCAATAAGCGTGACAAAGGAAGGCAGGACATTTAAAATGAAAAATATGGGGGATCTGCAAGTTTTTTTAGGAACCTAGAGATCTCAATCCCAGATATTCCAGAGGGGGTGTTGCCTAGGTAGAGGGGTTGAAGATCAGCACCATTATCTACAAAAGGGGGGGGGGTTGGGGGGAGACGGGTTGTGGGGGGGGACGGGGGGGCTGAGAGATGGAGTAAAGAAGGGGATAGAAGAAAGCCCGTCAAGGCCCCACACCCATTACAGGTGGGGGGCCACCACGGCTGTCCACAACCAGTGCCCCACCCTGGAGCACGAGGGGAAACAGGTCGGTAATATGTCATTCCCGACACTGTGTCCCATCGGCCAAACAGGGAGGGGGGGTGGAGGCGCAGGGGGTGGGGGGGCTGGGCAAGGGGGGGAGAGGGGAGGAGCCCCTGCAGCTGTATAATATCGAGTAAGGCGGATGTTGGCTGGGATAGAGGTTAAGTGTTTGTCCTATAATGTGTGAGGTTTAAATTCACCAGGGAAGAGGTGGAAAATTCTGAACGAATTACAGAGGTATAATGCAGATGTGGTCTTCTTGCAGGAGACCCACCTGGTGCAGGAGGAAAACATCAAGCTGAATTCAAAGAATTTCCCAGCCTGGGTATACGGTGACTCACCAATTAAAAGGGCGAAGGGAGTAGCTATTGGGTTCTCAAAGGATTAAATTCACACTGATAGAGAAACGGGTGGATGAAGAAGGGCGGTTTCTGTTTGTAAAAATTAATCTAGGGGACAGGAAATACACATTGGTTAATGTTTATTGCCCTAACAGAGACCCAATAAAATACTTCTCCTGGACCCTAAGGAGCCTGAATGCATTTAAGGAGGGGGAAACAATCCTGGCGGTGACTTTAATTTCTGCCTGGGTCCGGCCTTCGATAGGTCCTCCGGGATATGGGGAAAGGATCACTGATGAGATTGGGGAAGAATCTGTTTGATAGTCAGCTCATTGATGTTTGGCAGGTACAGCACCCAAAAGTGAGAGACTATACCTCCTTTTCCTTGGTCCATGGGACCTATTCGAGGCTGGATTACCTGATGATCGACCATAGCCTGTTGGAATGTATTGTAGATTCAAGGATAGAGCCTATAACTCTCAGACCATGCCCCAATCTCCATGACAGTAAAACTTAGGGGTCTCTTAAGGGTCCCGTTCTCTTGGAGGTTCAATGAGGCCCTCCTTATGAAAGACACAGTGGTTGAGAAAATTCAGAGGGAGATTGAGGTTTTTTTTATACAATGAGACGAGCGAGACAACAGGGGTGGTTCTGTGGGAGACATTCAAATCATACATAAGGGGATCATAATTTCCTTGGACGCAGGGGAAAAGAGAGAGGGGAGATTAAAGAAAGAATACCTTGTCGCTAAAATCTCTCAGCTTGAACAAATACATAAAGCTTCGTTAGGAAAGGATGAGGCTATATTTAAAGAATTGACTCTAATAAGAGAAGAGCTTAAGGAGCTACTAGAAGAAGAGGCGGCGAAATCTAGGATTATACAATTAAAAAAATTCCATATAAAGGGTAACAAGGTGGGGAAACATCTAGCATCAGTCACTAAGAAAAAAAAAAAGACGAGAACTACATAGAGAAAATCAAAAATAGCAAAGGTGAAATGAAACATACTACAAAAGAGATGGCAGAGGAATTCGGACAGTTTTTTTATGCATCGTTTTACTCGGTTGCCAAAGAAGCAAAAATTAAGGTAAACAAGGAAGAGAAGACGAAGGAGTATTTAAAAGTGGCAGGACTCCCCACGCTGTCAGAAGCGGACACATTAGAACTAGAACACCAGATAACAGAAGAGGAGATCTATAAAGCACTAAAGTCTTCCCCCACGGGCAAAAGTCCTGGGGCCGACGGCTTCACAAATAATTTTTACAGGAAATTCAGTGGATCCCTGGTTCCCAGGCTGTGCCATTTTTGTAATGGCCTCGGGAGGCAAGGAGCTCTCTGTGGAGATGCCCTGTTGGCAGCCGTAACACTTATACCAAAGGAGGGGAGGGACAGGACTTTATGTTTGAGTTATAGGCCGATCGCGCTTTTAAACGCGGACACTAAGCTCTACGCAAAGGTGCTGGCAACTCGGTTGAGAGAGAAAATGCCCTTTCTGGTCCACCCAGACCAAGTGGGATTTGTCCCAGGGAGGGAGGGAGGGAAGGGACAATGAGGTGAGATCCCTCCTGGTAATGGAGGCATTCAGAACGAGTGGGGTCCCCAGTCTACTCCTGTCAATTGGCGCAGAAAAAGCGTTTGACAGGGTAGACTGGGGATTCATGTTTCACACACTTGAAGTAATGGGAATAGGGTCCACAATGTTAAATTGGATAAAAATCTTATACAACCAACCTGCAGCATTTGTAAAGGTCAATAAGACTCCCTCAGTACAATTTGTCATGTAAAACGGGACGAGGCAAGGCTGTCCTTTGTCGCCACTATTGTTTGTCCTGGCCTTAGAACCCCTCCTAGCTACGATCAGGAAAAACCCTGACATAAGCGGTTGCACAGTGGGTGGGGAGGAACACAAACTAGCCGCCTTTGCGGACGACATGCTTCTCTATGTCTCTAACCCTAGAATTTCTATCCCAAATTTGCTAACCAGTCTGAGGAACTATAGCGAGCTCTCAAATTTTAAAATCTTGAAAAATCGGAAGCCCTAAAAATAAATATCAACAAATTGGAGGTGCTTAGACTGGGTGAAGTGTTCCATTTTCCATGGATAGATACCCTGAAATATCTAGGGGTTCATTTAATATGCGATAAAGCAAAATTATATAAGCAGAATTTCATTCCCTTGTTAAATGAAATAAAAAGGGAAATAAACAGAAATAAATATTGTCCCGTCTCATGGGTAGGGCGAATTAATCTTGTAAAAATGGTGCTTGCTCCAAAAGTTCTATACAAGATGCAGATGCTCCCGATTCCCCTCCCGGAGAACTTCTTCAGAGTGCTATCCAGCCTTATAAATAAATATGTCTGGGATAATAAAAAACCAAGGATTGCTCTAAAGATACTGAGGAGGGAAAAAGCAAGTGGTGGGCTGGCCCTTTCAGATTTTATGTTATATCATAAAGCAGTGGTTTTAGCACGAGCACTAGATTGGGCACATAGTAAAGAAACTAAAAGATGGGTTAGCTTAGAAGAAAGGATGAGTAATACACAATTGAGTCACGCGTTTTGGAACCCCCCTCACGCTTAGGGGCTGGGAAAGGATACACATTATATCACACAACTCACATATAAAATTTGGGATCAGATTCACACTAAAAATAAATGGGACTATAACTCCCCTTTAATGTATGTAAAAGAGAACTTGCTCTTCCCCCGGGGATGGAGAAAGTTGGGGGCAATTGGATACTAGATAGTGAGGCACAGATAAGGGGTATAATTAAACGAGGAAAAATAATCACTTTTCATGAAATGGTAGCACAAGATGGGGTTTGGATCTTAAATGGGTAGAGATATGGCCAGTTAGCGCACTTTATTACTAGTCTCCCTTGGTGAGAGAGCTGGGGTTGGAACTACCCCCGTTTATCAGGAAATGGGAAGAGGAATTGGGAGCTTTAGCTGATAACGAAGAAATGAGGCGAATATTAGAGTCAACACACGGAACGGCAGTAGATTCAAAAACCAGAGAGAGCAATTATAAATGTCTGACTAGATGGTATATGACCCCTGTTAGAGTTAGTACATTTTCTCCGGATAGGTCCCCGAACTGCTGGAGAGGCTGCGCACTTTCAGGAACTATGTCGCACTTATGGTGGGAATGCCCAAAAATAAAAAATTTCTGGCAAGAAGTGACCAAAATAATCGAGGAAATAACAGGCAAAGCGATCCCCCTTGACCCGTGGGACTGTTTGTTCCATAGGTCGGAAGGGGGAACGAGATGGTACAGAACCTCAATAATCCCGGTATTATTAAACTCAGCTAAAAATATGATCCCTAAGAAATGGCAGAAACAAGAAGCGCCGAGGATAGAAGAGTTGGTTGCTAGAGTCAATAAAATATTTCTTGGAGCGATTCGAGGCAAGGGATCCTACAGGAAGTGTCCATGACACACAAGGGGGTAAATGGGATTGTTGGACCAAATTTAGAAAATCCGAGCACTTTGTAGAAGTAATCACATTGTAGGACAAGACCTGGAACATTAGAAATCGCCAAAGCTCGAAGGGTCGATAGAAACAGCTGCAGGGGCCGGGGAGGGAGAGGGAGGCAGGGAGGGGAAATTTTTGTAAAGGATAAGTAGAGAATTGTATAATTATATAAATTATAAAATTTATAAAAAAGCAAAGGATATGCTACTATGATGTGGTGATAATGAGATGGGATAAAAATGAGCTAATTATGGTGATTTAAACCTCTCAAATGAACTCGCTGAAGTAGCAAAAAAAAAAGGGGGAACTATAAATGAAATGGTACATTCAACTGTTATCTATAAAATAATATCCAGATCGACATTAAGGCCCTTGGGAAGAAAGCAATCCATCAATAACATACCCATTGGGTCTCCTTCCTAGATAACCCCCTCCTTTTTTCTATTGCTTCCTCTCCAATAAGGATCAACAACATTAATTCCCACAAATTTCAATTGACTAGCATCACTTTTATGGAATCTTCTGATGTGTGCTGACAAATCATGACCCCTAAAACCCCATTTTAATGTTGTACACATGCTCTCTAAAACAGTCACAAAGTCGTCTAACAGTGCGGCCAAAGTACTGTTGACATTCTATACATGGAGCATGTATACAAGATATCTAGTATTGCATGTAATGAAAGAATTGAGGTTATAAGATCTCTGTGTAGTGCTGGAACAAAATTGAGTGCATTTACGAATGGGGGTTCTCATTTCCCTGCATACAATGTATTTTTTTGCAAGGGGAAAAAGCTTCTGAGAGCTGTAAAATAAAAATTAAAAAAGGCCAGGGGGGGGGGGGGGGATCCACCACATTTAGTGCCAGTTTGTCTCTAAGATTAGGAGTCCTTCTGAATGCAACTTGGGGTTGTAAAGGTAAAATGGAACAAAGAACTGGGTCTCTTTTTTTTTAATATCCCCAATGTTTTTTGATAATCTTTTCAACTTGATAATGTTGGGATGAGAAGTTAGTGATGTAAAAGGGCAAAAATTATCAGATAGTTGTTCTTTAGGTTTCTGTACAAGTAGGGATTCCCTATGGAGTGTAGCTACATTCACTGGCATCATAAACCACTATTAATACTTCAGCGTAATCGAAAAACTCTGCAAAGTTACAACAGTTCTGCCCTTCGGAATATATTGAAGCCAATTCGGATGATGGCAGCTGTTCATTGGAATATAACCATTCCTATCAGTGGGTTTAAAAAGGATTTGGTTGTAATAGCAGTACCATTATTGATTAGGATAAGATCCAAAAAATAAATCTAGCTCTCGCTACATGAATAGGTAAATTCAATATTGAGCTTATTATGTAAAGTGCTTAGAAAATTATCTAAAGAGAGCCTATCACCCTGCAATAAGCGTACATCCTCAATATATCTAAGGTAAGAAGTAAAGTTCAGGCCAATCTCTGGCATATATGATGTCCTCTTTCCACCTGGTCATAAAAGGTTTAGCCAGACTGGGGACAAATTTTGCCCCCATGGCTACCCTGGTCTGTAAATAAAAAGTATTGCTAAACCAGTAGTAATTATGAGACATTGCAAGATTTAATCCATAAGATATTTTTTTTTTTTTTTTTTTACACAGAGGGGAAATTAGTCCATGGAATGTAAATCTTGATGACCAATATTACTATACAAAGCTGATACATCTGCTATTACCAGATATGTATGTTCATTGACCCTTACTGTTTGAAGATCCAATATTTGGTGTCTTTCAAAAAAGATGGCGTAGATGACACAAGGGGCTGGGGAAAAATCTAAATATTCACCTGCTCTAGCTAGTAGGGAACCAATACCACTTACAATAGGTCTACCTGGCGTTGAGGTGAGACTCTTGTGAATTTTTACGGAAACAGTAAAAATACCTGGTATTTTGGTGCTCCTGGGCATAAAAATTCATGTTCTCTATTATTGCTAATACCTTGTTCATAGCCCTGAGTTATCAGTTCTTTTAAAGTACATTTATACTGCTTAGTGGGAACTTTGGGTAGTTCTCTGCAAGTGGTATGAATATTTAATAACCGGTAACATTCATTGACCTGATCAGTTTCATCTAAAACCACTACTCCTCCCCCTTTATCCGCTGGTCTAAAAACCAAATACCTCTTCTCCAGTAAAGTTTTAGAACTCCTATCCAAATTTATTATGTTTAATGGATTTCACCTTAAGCCCTGGTTCACACTGACTGCGGAAATGAAATCGTGCGATTTTAGCTGAACTCGCACAGTTTCATTCCTGCATGTCAGTCCTGACTTCGGGGGCGATTTTGGAGACATCTGTGCGGTTTTCTGCACAGATGTCAATGAAAATCGCACCCTGAAATCGTCAATAGTAGTACAGAAAGCACTTTTGGGAATCAATGCGGCGTCGCACTGATTCGGACGCTGCAATTGGCACAGATTTGGCATGCGATTTGAGTGCCTCCAAATCTTTGGTAACCATATCCTTAAGCACACTGATCTAGGGCTTAGTAGATGTAGAAGGGGTAAAGAGGGAAGCATTCCTCAAATTTTGAATTTTTAAGTGATGTTTGGGAGTTCCTCATGATGGGATTCTGGGCAAAATGTTTTTTCAATTACTCTTCCCTTGTAAACTTATGGATGTCAATATACATTTGAAATTTTATTAAGCTTGGCTTGTGGTGTGCATTTTAAACCTTTTTTATTGA
This sequence comes from Lithobates clamitans, assembly GCA_037952925.1. Taxonomy (NCBI): domain Eukaryota; kingdom Metazoa; phylum Chordata; class Amphibia; order Anura; family Ranidae; genus Lithobates; species Lithobates clamitans. Next base: position 37,886 of record JBBGZY010001024.1, on the reverse strand, counting down.
GTAGAGATTTCTCATCCTCAGTCAATGTCCCTTTACTCAGATTAAATATCCCACTTTTCCCTACATCTTCCTCTTTTTTTGGATCTATGTACCCTCTTTCTTCCTCTAGATCCTCGTTTTGCATAAGCACTTCTCTTTCAGGACCGACCTTGGTCTAAACAATGTCCCTAACCATTGTTAGATCTATAGGGACCTGGGTGTGGTGACCATGGGGGATAGCGATTATAAGTAGGAGGTCCCCTATCATTGTATTTGGGTTGGTGGTACTCTATATCGTAAGGCTCTCTGAGGAGACTGCTTAATTTTATATTGATTGATTATAAGGCCCCCTTTTTCCCTTGCGGGGGCCATTGGGAGTATTCGTATGTGAAGATTGGTTATGTTGGTGAAAATTCCCATTCATAGGAGGTCCTTGGTTGTCTGTGATCTGTGATTTATAAGGGCTATTATCCTGTGTATGGTATTGGTTGGGAGGTTGTTGTTATAGGGGATGTTTTTGTCAATATCTCCACCATACCTGTCAGCAAAAACACCAAATCTATTGGAGGTGCTGACAGAGTACTCATCATATGGTACCCTCCCTCCACCTCACTCATGGGTTCCAGGAGAGTTGTGTCCCTTGGCAGAATTCTTAACCTCCCTGGCGGTTTTCCCGAGTGTGGCTCGGGGTTAAAATTCAGGACCATTAGCAGTAACCCCGAGCCACACTCGGGATTACATCGCAGGATCCTGGTGCCTCTTTACTTACCTTGTCCCCGGGATCCTGCGATGTCCCCCGCAGTGTCCGTGGGCTCCGTCCTCCTCCGAAGCCTCTCCGTGCCAGGCTCCGTTCCCTGCGAGCGGCGTGACACACGGGGGCGGAGCCTGGCGGCAAATTCAAAAAAAGTGTAAAATCATAACACATACAGTACTGTAATCTTACAGATTACAGTACTGTATGAAATGATTTCACATCCCCTTTGTCCCCAGTGCTTTGGCCCATGCCCTGCATGCAGTTTTATATTGCATATACTGTTCTTTCTGCCTGGAAACTGGAGATTGTCCATAGCAACCAAAAAGTGTCCCTTTACGTCAAAAATGACTTTACACCAGCTAGGAAACAGCGATAGTAAATTAGAACACTTGCAGAATTGAGCGCTAGTGAATCGTGTGGAAATTCATTTTATTACTATTTATTTTTTTTTTTTTTTTTTTTTATTTTTTTTATTATATTATAATTTATGTTTTTGTGTTTCAAACTTTATCATACCCGGGATATCTACTAGACTCTTGTTTGGACAGATTTAAGTGTGTTATTAAGAATTACAGACCTACAATATAAAACGCCAAATTTCCATGCAAAATAATTGTACCGCTTTCAGCACCTAAAATCCGAAATAATCATACCGCCAGGGAGGTTAAATCTAAACGATTTCGGTTCATTAGGTCCACCACAGGGTTGATCCCTCCCGTTAGATCATTTATATGCATGATTAGAATTAGTGACAGCCACGGAGACTAATCCATTTTGTGTTTTTAAATAAACATCTCCTTCAGTTTCCATCTGATTGTCTAACAGTGATGGTGAACTTTGGCACCCCAGATGTTTTAGAACTACATTTCCCATGATGCTCATGCACTCTGCAGTTGAGTAGTTGAACATCAAGGAAAATGTAGTTCCAAAACATCTGGGGTGCCAAGTTTTGCCATCACTTGTCTATAATGTTTGCCATCAGAACAGTGTTCCCCTTAAAATCCATAGTATGTCTAATTTTCTTTTTATGTCTTTGTTCCAACTCCAGTATTTTCCATGATTTTTTTTTTTAACCTATAGTCCTCACGTTGCATATATGGGACCAAATCCTCCTTCTCTTTATTATCAATATCAAGTCGTAATTTTTTTCTTTTTCCTAATTCTAAATTTGAGTAAATCAATATCAACACCATTAAAAAACTTAAACCATTCTACATAATTTTTAGTCCCATCTATCCCAGGAGGGATATCCCATCTTAATGATCTGTGGACCATATTCTCATCTACATACGTTCCAAGGAATGAAATGTCCCAGTGAGTTTTAATTTCAGTGGTGACGAGATTTTGTAAACTAATAAAAATGCTGTGCAAGCTATTATCGGCATCTCTAGAAAACACTTCAGCTGATATAACAGGGCGTTTAGATCTAATATCAAAAATGTCTGTTAATATACAAAAAACTAGCGGCTCTAACTCAGGTATACTCAAATTTAAAATAAATTCAAAAATGTGATCGCTCAGTGTAACAAAGGAGCCACTAGCACATAAAATGTGAATATACAATCCTCAAGCAATATAAAATCAAACAAGTGCAGCGCTAAAAAAAATTAATAGTGAATATCTCCAATATCTCCACCATACCTATCGGCCAAAAGTGAAAAATAAAGTGAATCCAAAGTGAAAAATAACATATAATAAACTCTGTTTATGGTTGAACATAAAGTGCAAATGTGCATAAAAAAACAAATTGATACTCCTTAGAACATCTAAGTGTGTCAAGAGTGTCAAAATCTGTGTCAGATGTCGGCTGAAAGCTAGCATCTCAAGTAGAGGGTTTTCCACCCAAAGTGTAGTCTTGTAGAATCTCTGCGGTGATTTCCCACCACCAGTATATAATGTACTCACCAGAAGATGGATAAAGATTAGCCTTGTGTTATAAAACACATGAACAGATGATGTCAGTCAGATCCTGCGCCAATGATCAACATCCAGGTGGAAGTGGAGTAAATGGCGATGAATCCACGTACCCCTTCAATGGAGTTGTACTGCATAAAAAAAGTTTACCGGGAGCCAAGAATATAGCAAATATGATGTAGTATGTATTAAAAATTGGTAGTACATAAAGGCCATAAAAGTAGTAGTATACAATGCAAGAAAAGCACACCGCTCCTACCACGAGGTCGCAGTGGCAACGTCTGTGTATAGGACCCTTCCAGACGCGTTTCGTGCTCAAACACATTGTCAAAGGGATCTGCCTATCACTGATGTCTTGTTATGGAGATGCTTAGAGGGAGTCCGGCGAAAAAAAAAAAAATTTAAAGTCAGCAGCTACAAATACTGCAGCTGCTGACTTTTAAAATAAGGACACTCACCTGTCCCAGGGTCCAGCGATGTCTGCACCCGAGACCGAATCGGTCCTCGGGTGCTGCCGCCGCCATTCTCTATAAGGGAATCGGGAAGTGAAGCGCTGCGGCTTCACTTCCCGGTTCCCTACTGCGCATGCGCAAGTCGCGCTGCGCTTCCTAACTGGTCCCGTTGTCTCTGGGACCCGTGTGTGTCCCAGCAGACAGCACGGTGGGGACAGGAGGAGGCATAGACTCCCGTGGGAGTCTGTGCTGGAAGTAGGTGCAAATACCTGTCTTAGACCGGTATCTGCACCCCCCTCCCCCCCTGAAAGGTGCCAAATGTGACACCGGAGGGGGGGGGAGGGTTCCGAAAAGCGGAGGTTCAATTTTTGTGTGAAACTCATCATTTTAGGCCTAAAGATTACATAAACCCTATATCTCCTGTCCTCATGACCCACTAACAGGCCAGATTTTAAGTATTACCTTGGGCAGATGCAGACTAGAATACTACAATCACTGAGCAGAAAATGATATCACCTGTGATGTTTCAGTTATCTTGCAAACCTGGCGTGTTAGTGGGTCCTAAGGACAGGAGTTGAGAACCTCTGCTCTAGAGAATTAAAGTGGTGGTAGTTGCAATTTTTTATGTCACTCGATATCACTGCAAAGATCTAGGAAACACGAAATTTCAGTAAAAAATACATTAAAGTTAATCTTAGAGGGTACATGAACAGAATAAATTACCCAATTATTTTGGTAAAATAAAGTCAATGAATCACCGAGTAAATGGATACACATCAAACCGTGAAATGGCGACAAACTTCAGTACCCTATATTTTCCGTAGGCGATGCTTTAAAAGCCCCCTATATGTCATCTGTTTAGAGTTATGAAGGGGGTCTGAAGCTAGAATTATTGCTCTTTCTGGCGTGCACAGAGATATGTAACATATCGCAATCAACGTCTTCAGGCGTAGATGGGCCGACGCGTGCGTTTTTTTACGTGTGGATATAAGAAGTCTACACACCCCTGTTTAAAATGTCAGGTTTCTGTGATGTAAAAAAAAGAGACCAAGATAGATCATTTCAAAACTTTTTTCCACCTTTTTATTGTGACCAATAAACTGTACAACTCAATTGAAAAACAAACTGAAATCTTTTTATGGGGGAGTAAAAATAAAAAACTAAGCTAATGTGGTTGCATAAGTGCGCACACCCTCTTTTATAACAGGGAGATGTAGCTGTGTTCAGAATTAACCACTTACAGACCGAAAGATTTGCCTGCTTAACCACTTCCCACCTGCCCTATAGCGGATTGACGTCCGGGAAGTGGTTCCGTTATCCTGACTGGGCGTCATATGACGTCCAGCAGGATAACATGCCACCGCGGGGGCGCGCATCGCGGCGATCGGTGGAGCGGTATGTCAGCCTGACACACCGCAACACCGATCTTGGTAAAGAGCCTCCGGCGGAGGCTCTTTACCACGTGATCAGCCGTGTCCAATCACGGTTGATCGGCTTTTCCTCGCTCGCGTCTGACAGACGCGAGTAGCGGAGAGCCGATCGGCGGTTCTCCTGACGGGGGGGACTGTGCTGATTGTTTATCAGCAGATTAAACTAAAAAAGTCAGAGTAGGGAGGGATGTAGAGGAGGAAACTGCATAATAAAAAATAAGATCTCTAAAGCAGGGATATGCAATTAGCGGACCTCCAGCTGTTGCAAAACTACAAGTCCCATCATGCCTCTGGGTGTCATGCTTGTGGCTGCCAGAGTCTTGCTATGCCTCATGGGACTTGTAGTTCTGCAATAGCTGGAGGTCCGCTAATTGCATATCCCTGCTCTAAAGTATACAGTTGTATGCAAAAGTTTAGGAACCCCTGACAAGTTCCATGATTGTCATTTTATAAATATTAAAGTGTTTGGATCAGCAATTTCATTTTGAGCTATTAAATAACTGACGGACACAGTAATATTTCAGTAGTGAAATTAGGTTTATTGGATTAACAGAAAATGTGCAATATGCATCAAAACGAAATTAGACCGGTGCATAAATGTAGGCACCCTTGTCATTTTGTTGATTTTTGAATACCTGTAACTACTTAGCACTGATTAATTGGAACACACAATTGGTTTGGTGAGCTCATTAAGCCTTGAACTTAATAGACAGGTGCATCCAATCATGAGAAAAGGTTTTTAAGGTGGCCAATTGCAAGTTGTTCTCTTTGACTCTCTGAAGAGTGGCAACATGGGGGCCTCAAAACAACTCTCAAATGACCTGAAAACAAAGATTGTTCTACATTATGGTTTAGGGGAAGGCTACAAAAAGTTATCGCAGAGATATAAGCTGTCAGTGTCCACTGTGAGGAACATAGTGAGGAAATGGAAGACCACAGGCACGGTTCTTGTTAAAGCCAGAGGTTGCAGGCCACATAAAATATTGGAGAGGCAAAGGATGGTGAGAACGGTCAAAAACAGCCCACGGACCACCTCCAAAGACCTACAACATCAACTTGCTGCATCCTTCAACAATTCAGCGCACTTTGCACAGGGAGAATCTGTATGGGAGAGTGATGCGAAAGAAGCCTTTTCTGTACACACGCCACAAACTGAGTCACTTGAGGTATGCAAACGCACATTTGGACAAGCCAACTTCATTTTGGAATAAGGTGCTGTGGACTGATGAAACAACGATTGAGTTATTTGGTCATAACAAGGGGCGTTATGCATGGCGGCAAAAGAACACAGCATTCCAAGAAAAACACTTGCTACCCACAGTAAAATTTGGTGGAGGTCCCATCATGCTATGGGGCTGTGTGGCCAGTGCTGGTACTGGGAAAGTTTAGGGTTGCATGGATTCCACTTAATATCAGCAGATTCTTGAGAATAATGTTGAAGAATCAGTCACAAAGTTGAAGTTACGCCGGGGCTGGATATTTCAACACGACACCGACCCAAAACACTGCTCAAAATCTACTACGGCATTTATGCAGAGGAACAAGTGCAATGTTCTGGAGTGGCCATTCCAGACCTGAATATCTTTGAACATCTGTGGGGTGATTTGAAGCGGGCTGTCCATGCTCAGAAACCATCAAACCTAACTGAACTGGAGATGTTTTGTAAGGAGGAATGGTCCAAAATACATTAATCCAGAATACAGACACTCATTACAGGCTATAAGAAGCGTCTGGAGGCTGTTATTTCTGCTAAAGCTTTCTCCACTAAATATTGATGTGATTTTTCTGTTGGGGTGCCCAAATTTATGCACCTGTCTAATTTTGTTTTGATGCATATTGCGCATTTTCTGTTAATCCAAAAAGCCTCATTTCACTACTGAAATATTACTGTGTCCTTCAGTTATTTGATATTTCAAAATCAAAGTGCTGATTCAAACACCCAAATATTTATAAATGGCAATCATAGAAATTGTCAGGGGTTCCTAAACTTTTGCATACAACTGTACCTGTCCTGAGGGAAATATGGGGCCTGCTGCTGTTGCCTACCTGAAAATTTATAGTTGCCTTACTAATGTATGGCCACCGGCTTTGAATGCCTTCAAGTCCCTATACTGGAAAAAAGGGAAATGCAAATCATTGAGAACCAAGTCAGAAGTCCGTGCAGTCCTCTGCATATTTATTCCAGTTCAGTGGCTTAAGGTATTAACCACTTGCCGACCGCCTACCGCATATATACTGCGGCAGAGCGGCACGGGCAGGCAAAATCACGTACCCGTACGTGATCTGCCTCCCGCGGGCGCGGGGTCCGATCGGACCCCCCCCCGGTGCCATCCGCGGTCGGCATTTGACTGGGAGCGTCGGGAGGCGAGGGGGAGACCATCCGATCGTGGCCCCCCCCTCGCGATCGCTCCCAGCCAATGGGAATCCTCCTCTGCCTGTGTGTCGTTTCACACAGGCAGAGGATGTGATGTCATCTCTCCTCGGTCTGGCAGTTTCCGTTCCAGCGCCGAGGAGAGATGACAAGTGAGTGCACACAACACACACACACACAGTAGAACATGCCAGGCATACCTTACACCCCGATCCCCCCCCCTGTCACAAACTGACATTAGCAGTATTTTTTTTTTTTTTCTGATTACTGCATAGTGTCAGTTTGTGACAGTTAGTGTTAGGGCAGTGAGTATTACCCCCCTTTAGGTCTAGGATACCCCCCTAACCCCCCCTAATAAAGTTTTAACCCCTTGATCACCCCCCCTCACCAGTGTCGCTAAGCGATCATTTTTCTGATCGCTGTATTAGTGTCGCTGGTGACGGTAGTTAGGGACGTAAATATTTAGGTTCGCCGTCAGTGTTTTATAGCGACAGGGACCCCCATATACTACCTAATAAATGTTTTAACCCCTTGATTGCCCCCTAGTTAACCCTTTCACCACTGATCACCGTATAACCGTTACGGTTGACGCTGGTTAGTTTGTTTATTTTTTATAGTGTCAGGGCACCCGCCGTTTATTACCGAATAAAGGTTTAGCCCCCCGATCGCCCGGCGGTGATATGCGTCGCCCCAGGCAGCGTCAGATTAGCGCCAGTACCGCGAACACCCACGCACGCAGCATATGCCTCCCTTAGTGGTATAGTATCTGAACGGATCAATATCTGATCCGATCAAATCTATACTAGCGTCCCCAGCAGTTTAGGGTTCCCGAAAACGCAGTGTTAGCGGGATCAGCCCAGATACATGCTAGCACCTGCGTTTTGCCCCTCCGCCCAGCCCAGCCCAGCCCACCCAAGTGCAGTATCGATCGATCACTGTCACTTACAAAACACTAAACGCATAACTGCAGCGTTCGCAGAGTCAGGCCTGATCCCTGCGATCGCTAACAGTTTTTTTGGTAGCGTTTTGGTGAACTGGCAAGCACCAGCCCCAGGCAGCGTCAGGTTAGCGCCAGTACCGCTAACACCCACGCACGCACCGTATACCTCCCTTAGTGGTATAGTATCTGATCGGATCAATATCTGATCCGATCAGATCTATACTAGCGTCCCCAGCAGTTTAGGGTTCCCAAAAACGCAGTGTTAGCGGGATCAGCCCAGATACCTGCTAGCACCTGCGTTTTGCCCCTCCGCCCGGCCCAGCCCACCCAAGTGCAGTATCGATCGATCACTGTCACTTACAAAACACTAAACGCATAACTGCAGCGTTCGCAGAGTCAGGCCTGATCCCTGCGATCGCTAACAGTTTTTTTGGTAGCGTTTTGGTGAACTGGCAAGCGCCAGCGGCCTAGTACACCCCGGTCGTAGTCAAACCAGCACTGCAGTAACACTTGGTGACGTGGCGAGTCCCATAAGTGCAGTTCAAGCTGGTGAGGTGGCAAGCACAAGTAGTGTCCCGCTGCCACCAAAAAGACAAACACAGGCCCGTCGTGCCCATAGTGCCCTTCCTGCTGCATTCGCCAATCCTAATTGGGAACCCACCGCTTCTGCAGCGCCCGTACTTCCCCCATTCACATCCCCAACCAAATGCAGTCGGCTGCATGAGAGGCATTTTCTTTATGTCCTCCCGAGTACCCCTACCCAGCGAACCCCCCCAAAAAAGATGTTGTGTCTGCAGCAAGCGCGGATATAGGCGTGACACCCGCTATTATTGTCCCTCCTGTCCTGACAATCCTGGTCTTTGCATTGGTGAATGTTTTGAACGCTACCATGCACTAGTTGAGTATTAGCGTAGGGTACAGCATTGCACAGACTAGGCACACTTTCACAGGGTCTCCCGAGATGCCATCGCATTTTGAGAGACCCGAACCTGGAACCGGTTACAGTTATAAAAGTTAGTTACAAAAAAAAGTGTAAAAAAAAAAAAAAAAAAAAAAAAAAAAAAAAACACAAACAAAAATATAAAATAAAAATAGTTGTCGTTTTATTGTTCTCTCTCTCTCTATTCTCTCTCTATTGTTCTGCTCTTTTTTACTGTATTCTATTCTGCAATGTTTTATTGTTATTATGTTTTATCATGTTTGCTTTTCAGGTATGCAATTTTTTATACCTTACCGTTTACTGTGCTTTATTGTTAACCATTTTTTTGTCTTCAGGTAGGCCATTCACGACTTTGAGTGGTTATACCAGAATGATGCCTGCAGGTTTAGGTATCATCTTGGTATCATTCTTTTCAGCCAGCGGTCGGCTTTCATGTAAAAGCAATCCTAGTGGCTAATTAGCCTCTAGACTGCTTTTACAAGCAGTGGGAGGGAATGCCCCCCCCCCCAACATCTTCCGTGTTTTTCTCTGGCTCTCCTGTCTCAACAGGGAACCTGAAAATGCAGCTGGTGATTCAGCCAGCTGACCATAGAGCTGATTAGAGACCAGAGTGGCTCCAAACATCTCTATGACCTAAGAAACCGGAAGCTACGAGCATTTTATGACGTAGATTTCGCCGGATGTAAACAGCGCCATTGGGAAATTGGGAAAGCATTTTATCACACCGATCTTGGTGTGATCAGATGCTTTGAGGACAGAGGAGAAATCTAGGGTCTAATAGACCCCAATTTTTGCAAAAAAGAGTACCTGTCACTACCTATTGCTATCATAGGGGATATTTACATTCCCTGAGATAACAATAAAAATGATTTAAAAAAAAAAAAAAATGAAAGGAACAGTTTAAAAATAAGATAAAAAAATAATAATAATAAAGAAAAAAAAAAAAAAAAAAAAAAAAAAGCACCCCTGTCCCCCCTGCTCTCGCGCTAAGGTGAACGCAAGCGTTGGTCTGGCGTCAAATGTAAACAGCAATTGCACCATGCATGTGAGGTATCGCCGCGAAGGTCAGATCGAGGGCAGTAAGTTTAGCAGTAGACCTCCTCTGTAAATCTAAAGTGGTAACCTGTAAAGGCTTTTAAAGGCTTTTAAAAATGTATTTAGTTTGTCGCCACTGCACGTTTGTGCGCAATTTTAAAGCATGTCATGTTTGGTATCCATGTACTCGGCCTAAGATCATCTTTTTTATCTCATCAAACATTTGGGCAATATAGTGTGTTTTAGTGCATTAAAATGTAAAAAAGTGTGTTTTTTCCCCAAAAAATGCGTTTGAAAAATCGCTGCGCAAATACTGTGTGAAAAAAAAAAAATGAAACACCCACCATTTTAATCTGTAGGGCATTTGCTTTAAAAAAATATATAATGTTTGGGGGTTCAAAGTAATTTTCTTGCAAAAAAAAATTATTTTTTTATGTAAACAATAAGTGTCAGAAAGGGCTTTGTCTTCAAGTGGTTAGAAGAGTGGGTGATGTGTGACATAAGCTTCTAGATGTTGTGCATAAAATGCCAGGACAGTTCAAACCCCCCCCAAATGACCCCATTTTGGAAAGTAGACACCCCAAGCTATTTGCTGAGAGTCATGTTGAGTCCATGGAATAATTTATATTGTGACACAAGTTGCGGGAAAGAGACAATTTTTTATTTTTTTTATTTTTTTTTGCGCAAAGTTGTCACTAAATGATATATTGCTCAAACATGCCATGGGAATATGTGAAATTACACCCCAAAATACATTCTGTTGCTTCTCCTGAGTACGGGGATACCACATGTGTGGGACTTTTTGGGAGCCTAGCCGCGTACGGGACCCCGAAAACCAAGCACCGCCTTCAGGCTTTCTAAGGCCGTAAATTTTTGATTTCACTCTTCACTGCCTATCACAGTTTCGGAGGTCATGGAATGCCCAGGTGGCACAAAACCCCCCCAAATGACCCCATTTTGGAAAGTAGACACCCCAAGCTATTTGAGAGGTATAGTGAGTATTTTGCAGACCTCACTTTTTGTCACAAAGTTTTGAAAATTGAAAAAAGAAAAAAAAAAATTTTTTTTCTCGTCTTTCTTTATTTTCAAAAACAAATGAGAGCTGCAAAATACTCACCATGCCTCTCAGCAAATAGCTTGGGGTGTCTACTTTCCAAAATGGGGTCATTTGGGGGGGGGTTTGTGCCACCTGGGCTTTCCATGGCCTCCGAAACTGTGATAGGCAGTGAGGAGTAAAATCAAAAATGTACGCCCTTAGAAATCCTGAAGGCGGTGCTTGGTTTTCGGGGTCCCGTACGCGGCTAGGCTCCTAAAAAGTCCCACACATGTGGTATCCTCGTACTCAGGAGAAGCAGCTAAATGTATTTTGGGGTGCAATTCCACATATGCCCATGGCCTGTGTGAGCAATATATCATTTAGTGACAACTTTGTGCAAAAAAAAAAAAAAAAAAAAAAAAATTTGTCACTTTCCCGCAACTTGTGTCAAAATATAAAACATTCCATGGACTCAACATGCCTCAAAGCAAATAGCTTGGGGTGTCTACTTTCCAAAATGGGGTCATTTGGGGGGGTTTTATGTCATCTGGGCATTTTATGGCCTTCAAAACTGTGATAGGTAGTGAGGAGTAAAATCAAAAATGTACGCCCTTAGAAATCCTGAAGGCGGTGCTTGGTTTTCGGGGCCCCGTACGCGGCTAGGCTCCCAAAAAGTCCCACACATGTGGTATCCCCGTACTCAGGAGAAGCAGCTAAATGTATTTTGGGGTGCAATTCCACATATGCCCATGGCCTGTGTGAGCAATATATCATTTAGTGACAACTTTTTGTAATTTTTTTTTTTTTTGTCATTATTCAATCACTTGGGACAAAAAAAATGAATATTCAATGGGCTCAACATGCCTCTCAGCAAATTCCTTGGGGTGTCTACTTTCCAAAATGGGGTCATTTGTGGGGGTTTTGTACTGCCCTGCCATTTTAGCACCTCAAGAAACGACATAGGCAGTCATAAACTAAAGGCTGTGTAAATTCCAGAAAATGTACCCTAGTTTGCAGATGCTATAACTTTTGCGCAAACCAATAAATATACGCTTATTGACATTTTTTTTACCAAAGACATGTGGCAGAATACATTTTGGCCTAAATGTATGACTAAAATTGAGTTTATTGGATTTTTTTTAGAACAAAAAGTAGAAAATATCATTTTTTTTCAAAATTTTCGGTCTTTTTCCGCGTATAGCGCAAAAAATAAAAACGGCAGAGGTGATCAAATACCATCAAAAGAAAGCTCTATTTGTGGGAAGAAAAGGACGCAAATTTCGTTTGGGTACAGCATTGCATGACCGCGCAATTAGCAGTTAAAGCGACGCAGTGCCGAATTGTAAAAAGTGCTCTGGTCAGGAAGGGGGTAAAACCTTCCGGGGCTGAAGTGGTTAAAGACCTTTATTCCACAGAACCCGACACAAAAACAATTCCATCGTTTTTAGAAGTCAGTAATTACTGCTTTTTTTTTGGCTGGGTTCACACACTATTGAGAACTGGATGCGTTTCCAGTTCACATGTTAGGAGATTCTGACCTGCTCTGAATGGAGCCGATTCACACATCTCGGACGGCTGCGGAGTGAATTGCACAGGAGTCCGTCAGGCTATAATGTACTAATGACATTTTTATCCTTTTTTTTTTTTTTTTTTTTTTTCACACAAATGGAGCTTTCTTTTGGTGGTTTTTTATTTTTTGATAAACAAATGAAAAAGGCAGAAAATTTGGAAAATTTAAAAAAAATAAAGTTTTTATAGTTATAAAATTAGTGATCAGCTGTCATTAGACACAGCTGATCATGTGGTAAAAGGCCACTGTGATTGGCTCTTTACCTCCATCTGTGATCAGCTGTGTCTGGCAGTGGGTGTGCTGGTAGCGTGATCACGGGAAGACGTCCACGGATGCCGTCACAGCAAATTAAGCCCCGTGCTGTGGGCGTCATTTGGCTATAGGGTAGGAACTGGTTAAAGAAGAATTCCAGGTACGGATATCTTTACGTAGTTGCATGTACCTGTGGGATCTCTCTGGAAGCTAGAAATCTCTGTAGTAGACATCGCTACTCCAGTGATCTCCACTAGCTTCTGTGTCCTGTGCCAGGCAGCTGTCCCACTGCAGTGTGAGCACAGGAAGTTGGCCACTCGGCGCAGACTCTATTCGGAGAATGCTTTGCATTATTTTAGTGAATGCAAAGCGTACTCTGGTCAAGGTGGAGAAGCATTGATGTCATGTGCTCCACCTCATCCGATCAGAGAATACTTTGCATTCATTGAGAAAATGCACAACATTCTCTGAATGATGGAAGATCTCCTGTGTTCAGTATGCAGCAGGGCAGCCACTTGGCATGAGACCTTAAAGCTAGTGGAGGTCACTGGTGTAGCGGTGTCTACTACAGTGATTTCCAGCTTCTAGAGTGGGGGTCAGCAACAACAGATCGCGATCTACTAGTAGATTGCGGTCTGGATGTGCTGAACCGTCATCCCAGAGCATCAAACAGAGTGCAATGCAGAGGGACTACTTGTAAAGTTGAAGCTGTTGTAGGGAGCTGGAGCAAAATAAGCCAATGCCTCCTTTGTTGCGGTGGGTCCTGTACCCATGTGGAGTGATAACAACTGCACTACACCTCTTATCCTAGCTAGTGGTGCCAGTAGCAGAAGAGATCTTCAGGTCAGTGTGAAGAAATACACCGGACATAATAGTATAGGGCTTCTTTCATGTGCTGCGGTTTACCCACTCAGTGGGTGCAGTGTACCTGCAGCTTTCCTGCGCTTAGCCAAAGACTTCCATTATATTCTGCGAGTTTGGTTCACTTTCTGAAAGCGCACCACAGCTGTGTAGCACCTGCCAAGCATGACCCATTAAAGTGAATGAGGCCACTCAACCACAGGGTTTTACCCCCCCTCTACTTTTAATGAATGAGCTCTAAGAGTGCAGCTCTCAAATGCAACTAAGGGTTCTTTTACAAGGCCCTGCTTCTCTTCTGAAAAGTGATCCAGGTGTGTTTGACAGGTGGCAATATGTTGCCTCCTTACCACCTGGTTTAAACCCATGATTAGCACGCAATGCACACAATTGCGACACGGTAGTATGGCAATTAGAGGTTTAAATCGGGTGTGAGGAGGCGACACCGTGGCTGGTGATCTTCTCCCATGTTCAGGTAGATCTCCACCTCTTTGGTTTATGCATTGTTGTGTTGGTCAAAGTTGCACCATTATACTGTAGATTTATAAAAATGCCATACCTGGAATTCTTTAACACAATTAAGCTAGACCTGGTTGAAGGTTTACAGTTTTTGTTTACTGACATTCACCATAGTCATAACCCCCTTGGTTCCCTTTCCTTGGGATTATCATTAGGATGTTACCAAATCAGGCACCCATATAAGGCCCACTATTCCTCTCTTCTTTTGAAGTGGGAAAAAAAAAAAAAAAAAAACCTTTGCTGTTTTTTATGTGAAATGCACTTCAAGCAAGTTTTGAACACGCTGTAATTCTGTAATGATGCACATATTTATCACATATTGTTAAAATTTACTTCTCAGGTTGTGTTACTAGTGTATCACTGGAGCAGTCGAGAGTCTGAACACGACCTCTTGGTTCACAAGCCAGTTTCTAAATGGACACCTGAGGAAGTAGTGCTTTGGCTTGAGCAGTTGGGTCCGTGGGCTTCACATTATAAAGAACGCTTTTTGTCAGGAAGGGTGAATGGAAGGTAAGAGCATAATTTTTAACTTTTCACTAGTAATTTCAATCACCTTTGACTACTACCTTGTCATATACACAGATCATCCATAACTTTATAGTCACTGGCCAGTAAAGTTAAGAACATTGATTATCTCATTACAATAGCATCTGAAAGTTGGTAGGATATATTTGGCAGCAAGTAAACATGTTCCTGAAGTTGATGGCCAAGCGTAAGGATTTGTGCGACTTTGAGAAGGGCCAAAATTGTAATGACTGGGTCAGAGCTTCTCTTTTTGGATGTTTCTGGTCTGCAGTTGTCAGGACCTATGAAGAGTGATCCAAGAAAGGAAAACTGAATACATGAATTAAAGAAAATAAGAGGTTGCGCTAGTACTTAAAAACACAATAAATACTTAACAGTGAAGAAAGAATTCATATGAGGATTGTAAACACGTAAATGTGCAAAACTCAGTGAAAAAGATTGTATATAAAAGTCCATAAATCAAACTATCACTCAAGTGTTGTGAAAAAGTCCATGAGAGTAAAACATCAATAAAGTGTTGTAAAACGTCCAAATCACCAAAGAAAATTGGTAAAGATTGATGGAAAAAATCCAGGTGATAAATAATAAAGATCTGTGTAAAATGGGAGGGGTCCACCACCAGATATTGAAGGGGTTACTCCTTACCAGAAGGCCATGACCCCCCACTACAGAGGATCACAGCAAGCAGAGATCTTTAAAGCCAAAATGGGGATTACCAGCGGTGTCCACTAGGGGTCATCTCGTCAGCAGCCACTCCAATGGCCCAAGGCATGGATACCAAAAAATAAAAGGGGCTCACATAGTGTAAAACCACTTTACATTTTATTAAAACAAATAAGGATGTACACTTACAAAGTGTTGGATGAAAAATAGCCTTAAGTCCGGCTCCGTGGCCACCGGAGCACGGACAAACCCGTTCAACTGGAAAAACAGCTCGCTTGGGGGTGACGTCAGCGCGTTGGGCGGAGCCAGACGACGCGCTGACGTCACCCCCAAGCGAGCTGTTTTTCCAGTTGAACGGGTTTGTCCGTGCTCCGGTGGCCACGGAGCCGGACTTAAGGCTATTTTTCATCCAACACTTTGTAAGTGTACATCCTTATTTGTTTTAATAAAATGTAAAGTGGTTTTACACTATGTGAGCCCCTTTTTATTTTTTGGTATCCATGCCTTGGGCCATTGGAGTGGCTGCTGACGAGATGACCCCTAGTGGACACCGCTGGTAATCCCCATTTTGGCTTTAAAGATCTCTGCTTGCTGTGATCCTCTGTAGTGGGGGGTCATGGCCTTCTGGTAAGGAGTAACCCCTTCAATATCTGGTGGTGGACCCCTCCCATTTTACACAGATCTTTATTATTTATCACCTGGATTTTTTCCATCAATCTTTACCAATTTTCTTTGGTGATTTGGACGTTTTACAACACTTTATTGATGTTTTACTCTCATGGACTTTTTCACAACACTTGAGTGATAGTTTGATTTATGGACTTTTATATACAATCTTTTTCACTGAGTTTTGCACATTTACGTGTTTACAATCCTCATATGAATTCTTTCTTCACTGTTAAGTATTTATTGTGTTTTTAAGTACTAGCGCAACCTCTTATTTTCTTTATGCCTTTTCACAATTGATGTTTTTGTGAGGATTGCTGCTTTTTCACAGTATTCATTTTGTATTTGGTTTTTAGCGCAGTTTCCCCCACTATTTTTTTTTGAATACATGAATTAACAGCGCTAGCAGAATATTGAACAACCACTTGATGATGTGCTCAAAAAAATATTGACAGTGACAATATTTAAAAAAAAAAAAAAATTATATATATATATATATATATATATATATATATATATATGTTAGTATATGTGTGTGCTTCTGGATGAAGTGTTCAAGTGCCACACTCCCCTCTTGTGACCCCACTCACCAGAGTTAATGGACCCTCTGCTTTGCAGTCTGGGGTCAATAAAGCTGTGATCTAAAAGATTTGGTGTATGTGAAATGGACTCTCCGAGATGCTTCCATATGGGTATTCATATGGATGGACCGAGGTAGATAAATCATAATGGTAAAACCAGAAAAAAGACAATAGTGAAGTACCGCTGGTACTAAGTGTACTGCGCAATCAAACGCCGCCACTCATGAGACAACTCTGTAAAACAAGCATCAGTATGTTCCAGGTCCGCCGCTGGACGGCGTGCGTTCCACAGACTGTGGAAGTTGCGTCACTGGTTCGAGAAACTGGAAATGCGTAATTTTGGATTGAATCATTTCCGGATTCCCGAACCAGTGATGCAACTTCCGCCGTCTGTGGAACGCACGCCGTCCAGTGGCGGACCCGGAAAATACTGATGCCTGCTTTACAGAGTTGTCTCACGAGTGGTGTTTGATTGTGCAGTACACTTAGTACCAGCGGTACTTCATTGTCTTTTTTCCAGTTTTAACATTATGATTTATCTACCTCGGGCCATCCACATGAATACCCATATGGAAGCATCTCAGAGTCCATTTCACATACACCAGAACTTTTAGATCACAGCTTTATTGACCTCAGACTGCAAAGCTGAGGGTCCATTAACTCTGGTGAGTGGGGTCACAAGAGGGAAGTGTGGCACTTGAACCACAGAAGCACCTTATTTTGGAGCACTTAACATATTATTTTATATGTATATTTTGAGAATATTGTCAGTCAATATTTTTGAAGAGCTCAGAGAAAGAATTGTGGCAAGGCACAGTCCTGGCCAAGGTTACAAAAAAAAATTCTGCTGCACTTAAGGTTCCTAAGAGCACAGTGGCCTCCATAATCCTTAAATGGAGGACGTTTGGGACGACCAGAACCCTTCCTAGAGCTGGCCGTACGCCCAAACTGAGGTATTGGAGGAGGAGAAGAACCTTGGTGAGAGGTAAATAAGAACCCAAAGATCACTGTGGCTGAGCTCCAGAGATGCAGTCGGGAGATGGGAGAAAGTTGTAGAAAGTCAGCCATCACTGCAGCCCCCCACCAGTCGGGGCTTTATGGCAGAGTGGCCCGACAGAAGCCTCGCCTCAGTGCAAGACACATGAAAGCCCGCATGGAGTTTGCTAAAAAAACACCTGAAGGACTCCAAGATGGTGAGAAATAAGATTCTCTGGTCTAATGAGACCAAGATAGAACTTATTGGCCTTAATTCTAAGCAGTATGTGTGGAGAAAACCAGGCACTGCTCATCACCTGTCCAATACAGTCCCAACCGTGAAGCATGGTGGTGGCAGCATCATGCTGTGGGAGTGTTTTTCAGCTGCAGGGACAGGATGACTGGTTGCAATTGAGGGAAAGATGAATGCGGCCAAGTACAGGGATATCCTGGAAGAAAACCTTCTCCAGAGTGCTCAGGACCTCAGACTGGGCCGAAGGTTTACCTTCCAACAAGACAATGACCCTAAGCACGCAGCCAAAATAATGGAGTGGCTTCACAACAACTCAGTGACTGTTCTTGAATGGCCCAGCCAGAGCCCTGATTTAAAGCCAATTGAGCATCTCTGGAGAGACCTAAAAATGACTGTCCACCAACGTTTACCATCCAACCTGACAGAACTGGAGAGGATCTGCAAGGAGGAATGGCAGAGGATCCCCAAATCTAGGTGTGAAAAACTTGTTGCATCTTTCTCAAAAAGACTCATGGCCGTATTAGATCAAAAGGGAGCTTCTACTAAATACTGAGCAAAGAGTCTGAATACTTAGGACCATGTGATATTTCAGTTTTTCTTTTTTAATAAATCTGCAAAAATGTCAACAATTCTGTTTTCTGTCAATATGGGGTGCTGTGTGTACATTAATGAGGAAAAAAAATGAACTTAAATGGTTTTAGCAAATGGCTGCAATATATAACAGAGTGAAAAATTTTAGGGGATCTGAATATTTTCTGTCCCCACTGTGTGTGTATGTATGTATGTATGTATGTGTATATGTATATATATATATATAATTTTCACTATCTCTCTCACCAAGGTTAAGAGGTTCAAGATAGGATCTGTAATCAGTACAGTGTATATGTAATAAGTAATGTAACTTGTACATACAGCAAATAGGAGTACAATTTGGTGATTTCCTGATAGGTAGAAAATAAGGGAGCATATCCACCCTAATAAGGGGGATGTAAGTGATCATCCAACAGGTTCATGGAGTGAGGTTTCAGCAGAATGCTTATATCAGCAGCATAGAAGATCTTGGAGGGTGTTCATCAGGAGAGGTTTGTCAGTATCTCGGACAACAGTGAGTCCCCCCGAGGGTATTTACATAATAACTATTGGGTTAAAACTAGACGAGTGTGGATAGGAATAGGTAACATAATAAAAATCCAATCACCGTGGGGTAGACTAGCACAAAATAAAGAAAAGAGGAAAAAAAAGAAGGGTGAGGAAAGGGGAGAGAATGGGAAGGAACCCAAGCACTATGAAGGGAAACAAAACCAGGCATCTAAGAAGGATAACATATATATTCTGCCAAGGAGGTTACAGATAGGAGACAAATGTTAAAGGAATGTCAAATGATTCCAGACTGACCAAGTTAAGGTGTAATCAATTTTATCCCTCTCCCAAGAGATCAACCTTTTCTAGATGACCAATAGAGTCCATTTTCACAGGCCCAATCCACAAAGGACGGAGGTAACTGTTTTCGCCACGCCCTGGCAATAACAGTACCTGCCGAAGTCATGAAGTGTCGGAGAAGACTCTTTTTTTTTTTTTTTTTTTTTTTTGTTTATAGGATCCGGGCATCACGGAAAGCACAGTAATGAGAATTATCAACTTTGTCCCCTACTAAATCATAGTAGAGGAGAAGCAATTTGTCCCAGAAAGGAGTTATAAGCGGGCAGGTGCTCCAAATGTGAGTCATGGTGCCTGGGACCTTAAAACATCTCCAACAGGTATTTGGAATGGACGGGTCTATTTTATGTAAAGTGGTAGGGCATCTATACCACCTGGCGAGGATCTTTTATAATTGCACTCTTGTGCTCTAGAAGATATGGAGGTCCTATAAGTAAATGTCAGTATCTTATCCCAGTCAAAGTCAGTACTTAAAATATTAAGTTCCTGTTCCTATTTAGCAATGAATGATGGGCCATGTGGTAGGGTGGTCTTTAGCAAAACTTGGTATATAAGAGATAAGGCTTGTAACGGCCTGTCAGTTAGCAAGCTTTTGAAATCAGTAAGTGGTCTGGTTAGAGTGTGTGTGTGTGTGTGTGTGTGTGTGTGTATAATCGACAAGGTAATGGTGGAGTTGAGAAAATTCCAACCAAGCCCTGGCCTGACTATGACAAGACCCCAGCAGTTGTGACATTGTGAACAATACCATTCTGCAAGGTGTGATGAAGTAGAGCAGGGATATGCAATTAGCGTACCTCCAGCTGTTGCAAAACTATCATGCCTCTGCCTCTGGGTCTCATGCTTGTGGCTGTCAGAGTCTTGCTATGCCTCATGGGAATTTGTAGTTTTGCAACAGCTGGAGGTCCGCTAATTGCATATCCCTGAAGTAGAGGTTTGTCTTCCTCTTTCCAAATAAAACGGGATTGATAAAGAGTAGGAGGGAACGCAAGAGTCTCAAATAGCGGTGATAATGGGCCATGTCTTGATGTGAGTAAACCCTTCCCCTACATAAGAGTCCCAAGCACGGAGAGTCGAAACCACCAGGAGGGGTGGGTAAGGCATCCGCATGTGGTCTCTTTTTGGTTGGTCCATAGTAGGGATGTGATGTCAGGAGTGAGAAGGTCATTTTCTAGGACTGTCTATAATTTAGAGTACCGGCTATGGTACCATTCAAGGATTCTGAGAAGGCAAGACGCATTATGGTAAGGGAGTATGTGAGGTAAAGCCACCCCACCTCTAGATTTAGGCAAAAGAGGGTGGAGCGCTGAATCCTGGGTTTTTTGTGTTGCTAGATGTAATTACGTAAAAGTGTGTTAACACAAGTAAAGAATCCAGAGGGAGGAGCGATTGGGACCGTTTGAGAAGTATATAGCAATTTGGGCAGTATGTCCATTTTAATGACATTCATATGACCAAACCAAGAGATAAAAGGTTTATCGTAAGATTTAAGACAGTTGCGAATAAGGGTGAACACGGGTGTGTAGTTTAGATCTGACAGTTTAGAAAGAGTAACAGGGATATGAACACCTAAGTATTTAATGGCTAGAGGTTGCCACTCAAATGGGAGTTGAAACATGGAGGATAAAGAAATGTTAAGGGCCTCCGTTTTATCAAAGTTGACCTTGAAATTGCTCACAAGTCCAAAGTCTGCAAATTCCTTCATTAGCGAAGGGGGGCGAGAGAGATATAAAGAAGCTCATCTGCGTAGAGTGACAATTTGTAATG
The DNA here is from genome assembly GCA_037952925.1 of Lithobates clamitans. Lineage (NCBI taxonomy): Eukaryota > Metazoa > Chordata > Amphibia > Anura > Ranidae > Lithobates > Lithobates clamitans. The sequence continues at coordinate 16,972 of JBBGZY010001024.1, read as the reverse complement.
ACGGGAACCAACCTCAATACCCTTAATATCTGGGTTATTGCGGATGACCATAGCAAGGTGTTCCATGGTCAGAACATATAAAAGGGGGCATCCCTGGCGAGTTCCGTTTCGAATAACTTTTGGGTCTGAGAGGATTCCGAATTCTTGGTTGGTGTATAGAACCAGGATTTTTTTGGAGAATGTTAGATCCCAGTCCTATTTGGTGTGGAGTAGCTCGGAGAAACTCCCAGTGAACATGGTCAAAGGCTTTTTCGGTGTCCACCGATACAAGGCAAGTCTTCAGACTAAGCTTTTGAGCATATTCAAATAAAGAGATGGTATTCAGGGTATTATCACAGGCTTCCCGACCTGGTGTAAACCCGACCTGATCGAGGTGTATAAGGTCGGGAAGAAGGGGTGTAAGGTGATCAGCAATCATTTTGGGAAAAATGCGTATAGTGATATTCGTGAGGGAAAAAAAAGCGGTAGCTACCACATAATGACGAATCTTTGCAGGGTTTGGGTAAAACTGTGATGTGAGCTTCTAAGGCTCAGGCGGAGAAGGTCGTATCTCCAGAGATAACATTGTAGGTCTTGGTAAGGAAAGCAGAAGGAAGGCCCTGAAAAAAATTTATAAAACCGAGTCGTAAATCTGTCTGGGCTTGGGCTTTTATTAGATTTGAGCGCGGAGATGACACCTAACCGTTCCTCCTCAGAAAATGGCCCATCCAGATCAGTCACTGCATCTGGAGAGGCCGGCTCTCTCTTTAGGGTGGTGAGTCTGCAGCTAGGGTCTTTCAGTTTTGCTATGGAAATAGATACTATTCCATTTAGCATGAGTTCTATTTAGTATATACACAAGGAAGGAAAACTGGCAAACCAGAGACGGGGTCATGGGCAGCAAAGGCTCACTGATGCACGTGGGGAGCAAAGGCTGACCTATGTAGTGCAAATACAATAGAGCTACTTTAGCTCAAAAAGTTAATGCTGGTTCCATTAGGTGTCAGAATGAACCGTGCATCAGTCCTGTATGGGACTGTGTAGTCACAGACAAGTCAGGGTGCCCATGTTTAGCCGTGTCCACAACCAAAATCGCCTACAATGGGCACGTGAGCATCAGAATTGGACCACGGAGCACTGGAAGAAGGTGGCCTGGTCTTCTGAGTCACGTTTTGGATGGCTGAGTGAGTGTGCATCATTTTATCAGGGCAAGAGATGGCACTGGATGCAGTATGGAAGAAGGGCAACTGGCAGAGGCTTTTGGCATTGTTTTATTTGTACCACCGACCCAAACATTGTTGGTGACTTAAGTACACACCCTTTATGGAAATGGTATTCCCTGATGGCAGTGGCCTCTTTCAGCAGGGTAATGTGCCCTGCCACACTGCAAAAATGGTTCACAAAAAGTTTGAGGTATTGACTTGGCCTCCAGATATCTCAATGCAATCAAGCATCTCTGGGATGTGCTTGAAAAAACAAGTCTGGTTCACGGAGGCTTCACCTTGCAACTTACAAGACTTAAAGATCTGCAACTGACACCTTTTTGCCAGATACCACAGCATATCTTCAGAGATATAGTGGCGTCCATGCATCAATTAGTCAGGGCTGTTTGGTACAAGGGAGACGGACCTACTCCATATTAGGTGAGTGGTCATAACATTATGGCTGATCGGGGTATATCACTTGTAGTGTTGCACCGTCTGTTATCTTTTTTTGAATGGTGTTAGTCTGCAAACCAATCTTGTCTGTTAGAGGAGTAAATTTTGATACTATTTTTTTTTTTGTTTACTTTTTATTTATTTTATACCTTTTGACCTTTTTTTTGTTTTGTTTAAATGCACCTTGACTATACTATCAGTGATAATGTATTGGTTTCTTATGGCCAACGCGTTTTTGCTTCTGTTTTCCATGTCCCAACCTACTGCCCTCCTCCATCCGTTCTTTTATATTTTTCTCTGATTAAGGCAGAAAGATTATCATTAAATTTGTTAATTTCTTATAGTTTTTAGTTTTATTTTCTTGTATTAATGGGCATCTAGGCTAGGTGCATACCTAACTGCTGAGGTGCAGTGCATACATTTTTTTCAGTAATGTACTGTATTTATTGGCGTATAGCACTCACTTTTTCACCATGAAAATTGGGTGCAAATAGCGTGTGCGTGTTATACGCCAATACTTCAATTTTAGCTGCCTTGGAGGGGACAGGGAGGGGGCGGAACGAGCGCTGTCAGATTACATACAGTGAGAATCTCCTGTTTACTTGGTGGCCTCTGTAATAGGAAGTCCCCTCTCCTGGGTTGCCATTGGACCACTGTTCTGTCTATCATAGGAGATTCTCACTGTATGTAATCTGTCAGCGCTCATCCTGCCCCCCTCTCTGTCCACTCTAGGCTGCAGATGGGCATCGATCAGGCTGCACTGGTGGCAATGGTGAGGATGCTGCATTGAAGGCAATGGTGAGGCTGCAGATGGGCACCAACTCTTATTTTGCTTCAGATTTCCTTATTTAAAAGTCTTTTTTCTGAAACCTCCCTCTTAAAATGAATGTGCGTGTTATACACCTGTGCGTGTTATACGCCGATAAATACGGTACTTTGCATTATGCATCCCATTTATAATTGGCTAGCACTTACCTCAGCTCCCCAGAAATTGGACCTGCAGCTTTATTTGTTGACACACTGCAATGCTTGTTATTGCATTGAGTTGCTGTCCAGTGCACATTTATTGGCAATGTGCATGTGATGCCATTCAAAGTTAATGCCATTGCACCATCATGAATGGCGTGCAGTGCCACAGGTTGGTTAGGCACACATGCCATCTGCATATTCGAGAAATCATGTTCCACTTTCTTTAACGTTTAGTTGTTAAATGTTTGTTAGTAGTTGTGTGGAGTGACCACCATGATATGCTAGTTGTATTGGGGTAACATTTATAATTTACCATTCAAATTTCAAACAATTTTTAACAAATCATATTAAATCATTTTAGGCTTGTAAATGTATAACTTTTGTAAGCTTTAAGTTTCTTATGCGTAAAGCATTATCTAAAACACTGCTTTATTGTTGTGTTACTTTCCATCTCCTATGATGTTTTTACAGGCTCCTACTCACGATTGCAGAAGATGAGTTCTCAAAAGAGCCATACAGCATAGAGAGTAACAGTCATAGAAAAGCCATTATCATGGAGCTGGAAAGAGTCAAAACCCTGGGAGTCAAACCACCTCAGAATTTGTGGGAATATAAGGTACAATTTTTTCATTGCTTTTAAATCATTTTTTGCAATTGTAATCTACCCTAATGCAATATTTCATACATTGCGAGGTGTGTTTTTTTTTTTTTTTGTCACCGCTGCAGATTGTTAAATGTTGGTGGAGTTTGTGTTTCTGGGGTTTCCCACACACAAATTGCATGCCTAGGATGAGCTTATTTCAGTTCTTTATCCCAGTACTGGACCCTAGCTAGTACTTATAGCTGAAAGTAAATGAGGTAAAGCTCTGCTCACTTTATATGTCCAATCCACTGTAAGAGAATTAAAAAAAAAATAATAATAATTTTGTTTCTTGACCACTTGAAGTCCAGGCCTTAGCTGGAACTTTTTGCTTAAATCAGTATTTTTTGCCCAAACATAATAATAAAAATTATATATAGTGTGTGGAAGATGAATTTTTTTTTTTTTTTTTTTAATCAGAAACAGCGTTTTATTAATTTGAAGCAGTTATACATCAGTTACAACCATAAAGCATAATGTCAACAGTCGGACTCAAACAGGCACATAATACTGTACATTATAGCGAGCACAGTCAAAGCGTAATCTTGTACAATAGGTACTTTTATAGACTAATAGCAGAAAATAAAGTAATCATTAGCAGGATAATGGACTACTTGTACCACACATCTAAAAGCAGATTAACCAAAGATCCTATCCATTACCAGTTTGTGGGAGCAAGTCCCGGGACCACCAACCAATCACCCCAGAGTCTGTCAAATTTGCTAGGACTCCCTCTATGCTGGAAAATTTCTCCAGTTTGTGAAAGATGATGTTACACCAAGTAAATAGATACTTAACATGTCATGCTTTAAAATTAAATATAAAAATACTGCGCTATAAATAAAAACAAAAAAGGAGCTGCGACTAAAAAGTGTTATACTACACCAAACAAATGTATAAAGAGAGCAAAAAGTCGTGCTAATCAATGAATAGTGCAAAATGATGAGCAAAAATTTAAGGCATAAGTGACGAACAACCCATAACATAAATTAATAATACAGATAAACATCCAAAAATGAAACTAAGGTGCATCTAACGGTACATATCATAGTTATGCACCAGATGTGTGGGTGCAAATACTAAAAGAAATAAAATTGTGACATGACAAAAAATCAAGATAATAAAGGTCCATCCGTAAATGAAAAAATAAAGTCTATATTGAAAGATAAAACATCAGAAAATCTAATAGGTAAAGTCCGCAGTTATAAATAGTGAGGGTCCACACTGAAGTGATGAGTGCAATATATGAATCTCCTCCACCACTGAAAAATACTGCCACTTACCAAAAAGTGATGGTCCCTTACAGGGGACCACACTGGGCAGATGGCTGTAACCCCAGCCCGGGATCTTCCTGGCAGGCACTGGACTCAAAAGCGTCAGCGGAAGTAGTCAGCAGACAGGATCAATATTGTGACAGTATTATACCAAAAAAACAAGAAAACTCCACATAGTGTAAATCCTTATACATTTATTCAGGTAAAAAGACAAGTGTTAACTTACAGAAAGATGGATATAATGCGCATGGTAAAAGATAACAAGCCGGCCGGCTTCCACAAAGCCCGTATGCTTCCGGGACTACAGCGGTGACGTCAGAACGTAGCTCCTCCCGAGCTTGCTTTAAAATAGTCTTGCATTAGAATTATTGCTCTCAAACTCCTGTGACCTGTTTTCAGCAGAGAACACACTGAAGTCTGCTCTCTGACATTACCAATGTGAGTCCAGGTACCATGTCGCCCTGATCAGAGTCTGGATTCACCAGGTGCTGATGAGAGCCTGCAACAGCCGCTCCGCCCCTCCACAGCTTAGCGCTCCAGTGAGCAAGGAGGGAGAACAGCAGAGAGCCGTGACTGACAGTCTACAGCTCTCTGCTCACGAAGCTTTGAAAACCAAGCAAACAGCAGTGTTTGCTCGGTTGTCAATGCAGAGGCGTCGGGACAGATGCAGCATCTGACCAATGCTGGATCCACCTAGGTAAGTATGAATCTGCAAAAAAATTTAAAAATTCCCTTAGACCCCTTTCACACTGAGGCAGTTTTCAGGCATATTAGGGCTAGAAATAGCACCTGTAAAGCGCCTGAAAACTGCTTCTTATTCACTTCAATATGTGCATTTACACTGGGGCGGTGCACTTGCGGGATGGTAAAAAAAAGTCCTGCAAGCAGCATCTCTGGGGCAGGTTTGGAGTACTATAAATAGGGCTCCAAAAACGCCTCTGCCCATTGACCTGAAAAACGCTTTTGAAAGAGCCGCAAAACGTGTGTGTGTTTTTTTTTTTTTTTTGTTTTTTTTTTAGGTCACTTTTGACTCATGATTTAAAAAAAAAAAACGGGCCCACTAGCGCCCGAAAAGCTCTGCTAAAGTGCCCCTAAAGCACCGCAAAAATGTCTGACGCTGTTTTAGTATCGCTTCAGTGTGAAAGGGGTTTAACTTCTCTTTTAAGCACCCTACTGACAAATGTTTATAAACTCTTTCCAAATCCTTGTTTTCTCTAGCTGTCCCTGCATTGCAACCTGCAAAGGGCATGATATTTGTCAAACCTTAGGGTATAGGGAATATAGTGGGGTTTTTTTGGCCAGTGCCAAATTCTTACATTGGTAGCAGTATAACCCATTTTTCTTTGAATCCCATGTCCTTTAAAGTGGTTGTAAACCCTTACGGACCACTTTCACCTACAGGTAAGCCTGCGCGGGAGTGACGTTGCGCAACTCCGGCCAGTCACAGAGCCGGAGTTCATGGCCCCGGAAGAAAGAGGGGTGAAGAATGGATGCTCGCTGCCAGTGAGGAAATCGGGGACATCGCTGGCTCCTGTGTTAGGTAAGTAAACACATAATGGGCTACTATGCGATGCATAGTAGCCCATTATGCTTTACCTTTGCAGGGAAACAAAGAGGAAGTAAAACCCTCCAGGGTTTAATTCCTCTTTAAAGAGGGAGTCCCACAAATTTATTTATTTTTTTTTTAAAGTCAGCAGCTACAAATACTGCAGCTACTGACTTTTAAAATAAGGACACTCACCTGTCCCCAAATCCAGCGGTGTCTGCACCCGAGGCCGAAGCGTCCCTTGGTCCTCGGCAGCTGCCGCCGCCATTCTCTGTGTGGGAATCGGGAAGTGAAGCGGTGCGGCTTCACTTCCCGATTCCCTACTGAGTATGCGCAAGTCACGCTGCGCATCCTAACTGGTCGCCGCTATCTCCTGGAACCCGTGTGTGTCCCAGCAGACAGCGCGATGGGAAGAGGCATAGACTCCCGTGGGTGCAAATACCTGTCTTAGATAGGTATCTGCACCCCCCTCCCCCCGAAAGGTGCCAAATGTGACATCGGAGGGGGGGAGGGTTCCAAAAAGCAGAGGTTCCATTTTTGTGTGAACCTCCGCTTTAAGTGAACTTGAAGACTTGATGGATTTTTTGGTAAGTACAAAAATCTTATTTACCAACATTTGCTTTGATGGGTAAAACGCATCTACTCCTGTAGTAAAGCATGCCCAATATGTGGTCAAGCTTTATCTCAAAGTTTTGAGCAGTTAGTTTTTAAAATGCATTAATTGAGAAAGCTTTTATTTGAAACTTGATCTTTTTTGTATTTTGTTCTTTTTAGGCTGTCAACCCTGGAAAATCCCTTTTTTTGTTATATGCACTCAAGAGCTCCCCGCGACTCAGCATGTTATACATGTATTTGTTTGATTACACAGATACCTTTTTACCTTTCATCCATACAACATGTCCTCTTAAGGAGGAGAATGAAGATGACCTCATCACCAAGTTTATAGTAGGTCTTTTTTGCATGTTCCATTTTGACAATCTTTAGTGTATGTTTTTATGTAATTTTTGGTTTTCCTGGGTACATTCATGTTTGGTCTCCAATTAGACTCCTTTCATTTCCCTTTTAACAAGAGTATCCCACTTTTTTCATTTTGTTCAGCAGTGGAGTCTGGCATAAGATATAAAATGTCACCAATTCAGTATTTCAGTGGTTAGATTATGATCCCAGGTTTTTTCATAGGTGAGTCCAAAACAAAAGAGCAAGCAAAGTACACTGAGTAGTGCAGGTAAAACAATGTATTCACCATAATTAAAAAGAAAAGAAACTGCACTAACAAAAGCTGAGCGCTGTAATCACAGAGCAATATTTACAGCATAAATCAGTGTATGCAGAAATTTGCCTCTACCGGTGTAAAAGCCGGTCACCCAGGAAAAAAGAAAAATACTGAGAGCCTGAATGAACCTTGGCAGACATTGACAACATTGCAAGGATGGACCACCTGAATCGGCTATATAGCATTGTTTATGCAGCAGCTTCTCAGACACCTTTCTATTTACAGTGTAAATAGGTCTTCTGGCAAGCTACTGACTCATGCCAGGACCTTTGAAAAAACACTTTTATTCAATTATAGTTGTGACAGTATCACGCTATGGATGGTCTTTCTTCCTCTATATGTGGCTGGGTCTCGTGGTCTGTGTAAGGTCGTGTGGTGTCAGGAGGGGTCTGAGTATCCAATCATCCTATCATCCAACCTCCAGTCCATCAGCGGATCTCCCCTATGAGTAAAGGCCCTGGCTGGGTATATGCCAACTGCCCGACTTACCTGCCAGCTTGTAAGCAGGTTTTTCTTCAGGTGGTGGCACGTTTGATATATCTTTTGATTCACCTTGGTGTTCGTCATTAGATTGAATTGGTCACCGTTCATCCAAGAACTATTGTATGGACTTTCCATTTGTAGCGCAGCTTTTTTTCCCCTCTATACAGAGTATAAGATTTCCTATCATTTGAGCCCAGTCTTGCCACAAAGAGTTAATCCAGCTCTGAGCAATCCTTTTATTGTTCAGTGAGATAAAACTTGACAAACAGAAAAACTTTTTCAAATCCTCCCCCTTGCTGTGAGTGACAGGTGATTTACATATCTTGTGCACTAGCCTAAGACATGCATTATTTTTTAATTCCCACCCCCACTCCTTTCTTCAGAAGCTCTGCAAGGATTGGCTGTTCCACACCTCAGCATGATTTGGCATGGTGAAGTCATGTGGTTACTTTCCTGTCTTTTCACTGGATGTTGGAGATCATAGCAGAAGTTCAGTGTAAGAAATACACAGGAGAAAATGCATTATGACAAGGGGAGTGTAGAGGTGGGCGGGGAGTCTACTGACATCACGACTCCACCCACTGAGCTCCAGACAACAGACCCACCCACAGAATCTGCAGTTTTTCGAGTCTCATAACAAACAGAGGGGAGACATTTGACAGGTAATGATACATGTAGGAGGCATGTATATCCTTATAGATAACCCCTATAGCAGTAGTTTAGAAAGGATGACATTGGGTTTACATTCACTTTAAGCCTAGTACACACTATTAGTTTTTTTGTTTTTTTTTTCAGTTCAGCCCAGCAAGGCTGAACAAAAAAAAGGAGCTGCTGCACTAACATGCAATGTTAGTACAGCGAGCTCCCCTGCTGTTCTAATGGGGACTCCTGCCCGGAACACTCCGGTCTGCAATCTCAGCTATTGGCTGAGATTGCTGGTCAGGAGCCGATCGCAAACCGAATGGCTGCCTTCTGTCCGACCAGCTGCAGTGCACACGGTGCCCGACTGTCGGCCGGTTTCTACTGAACTGGCTGATGCCATTCGGCCCCTGTGTACTAGGCACTATGTACTAGAAGTCCAGTCAAATACTTACTATACTTAAACCTGTTCCCATCCCCATTCTAAGCCTCTTCCAGCTACCCTGTAAATGATAGATGTCTATTCTTACCTATGCTGATGGCACTCCAGTCACATGATCGGCTCCCATCGCTGGCTTCAGTGTAGAGGAGGGGCAATAGATTCAATAGTAAGCCTGTAGTTGTCACCACAAGGGCATGCAGCCATTGACGGGGATCTCTTCTCTTTACAGGGTAGTTAGAATAGACATATCTTCCATGCCTCAAGGGGTTATGATGGGTGGTCATAAAACTATGGCTGAAAGGTGTGTGTGTGTGTAGAAAAAAAATAGGTGGCGCTGCACACAAAAGCCCAGATACTAGACCCAATTTCATGTACTTGTTAAAGGATAAGTTCACCTTTTGGATGTAACATGTTCCCACTGCTTCAGCCGCTCGCCGTTCCCTCCTCTCCCTGTGACAGCAGTATGGGGAGAAGTTCCCTGTACTAGCTGTCACTTTTTGAAAATGGTGCAGTCATGCAGGGCTCCGCACAACTTTGTGTGTGAAGTACAAGCACCAACCTCCTTTGCGGCTGTCAGCTTGTGTTTCTCAATGAACTACTTGAGCACTATGGTAATTCATTGAGTCTTCCTGTCAGTGTTAACTGCCTGGCCATATAATGTATGGGGAAGACAGCTCACACTGGCAATCTGCATGGCATGATTTTATTATTTTTTTATTTTTTTCCCTGCAAAAAAAAATTGCATTTTGTTTTTTAAAAAGTGAACTTGCCCTTTAAAGAGGGGTCTCATTTGAAGACTAATTGTAATGTAAACTCATCCATTTATATACTTTTCATGTCTTTATGCTGCTGCATAGAAGAAAATATAGGTAACCTGTAGCTTTCCAAGTATTGTGTAATTTTACATTTTCAGTGTGCATTTTCCGCCCGAGAGTTCCATATTTCTGCAGTAGTTCAAGCACTCATCCATTCCCAGCAGCGCACAGTTGTTCAAAGCCTCCACAAACGCCAACATCCGATTCTTTTATTAACAGTCTCCAGGAATTTAGGTCCAACTTTCAAGATGTTGCTTATTTCTTAGGTGGATGTCAGAACATCTCTGTTTGCCAATATTGTGTTGTAGAGAGAGGTCAATTGAGTAGCACAGAAAATGTTAGCCTTTTTTAATTTTTTTTAAATTGGATAACGACACAATTTCATGGGCGACCTTTGCAGCCCTAAAGTTGTTTTAACTGCAGAAAGCGGCTTCTATTTAAAATATGAATAAAAACTGTCAGATCTTATGCATGTGGTTATGTAAATAAGCTAGAGATTGAATCTACTATGCTGCTTATCTGAATAACCAGGGAAAAAAACTTCAGTATTGCGCATAAAATCCATATGTGTGTTGGCTTTCATTTTAATCCTATTTTTGTAGATAAGCTCACTTCATTGTCTGGACAGTGTCCGGGTGAGATGCTGTGGCCCATGCCTGCTTACTAAATTTTGCAAAAATGATTTGATACCTTCCTGGCCTGACCTTGTGCAATACAGCATCTTCAGGGGTCAGCAATTAAACTCATAGTAATTTTTGTTTCCTTGGCTTAATTGGGTAATTATGAAAAATATTACATTCAAAGTAACTATTGACACAGAAAATATTTGTGCAAATTATCTGCTGAATTTGGTTAAAAAGGAATTGGAAATGTGATACACTGTTAGCAAAAAGTAGGGGCAGTGAAGGATATATGTTGTGTAATCTATTTACAGGTTTCTTTAGCATTAAGTGCATTGCGTGGCAACTCCAGACAGCGGGTAAGCTGATATTAGCACTAATAATGTGGTGTCTTAGTTTTATTAAAGGATGTCTTGGAAACTAACACTATTTTTTTTTTTATACTGATCATAATAAAACTGATAACTGTATTTTTGTAGCTAACCATCAGTTGCTGCTAGAAAATAGCTTGTATAGAAACAAAATGTACAGCTTTTGTTGTGGCATAGCTCTTTACCCAGTGGCACTCTGGGTACCAAGCATAGGTTGTACCACATCTGAAAACACTGGGCTGCATCAATCATAGTAGTAGTAACCTCATAACTAGGGATGAGCTTGCATTTGTTCACAACTAGATTTGGGTCTAAATCTGGAAGTCAGCTGTCGTTCTTGGTCCAAACAGCTACGGGGATTCCCCGCCACACTGCTGACTCCTACAAAAGAGATGGGGATGCTTAAGACATTACTGACCCAATATGGCCATATTAAGTAAATTACACTGACCTCTTGTTGAAAGAGACTCTTCTCCTAATGTCCAGCACTTCATGGCATAATGAAAATAATCCCTTCCTTGCATTTTTGTTTTCTAAAAATCTTGATTACATGGATGCATGCAAATTGATTGTTGTAAGGTCTGACACTCGCAAGGAATGCCTCAATCGCTTGACGGTCAGTTTACATTCAGGTAGTTATTTTATTGCGTTCAGTATGTGCGGTGTCTGACTTAAATCTCCCCCCCCCCCCCTTTTTAATTTTTTAATTTATTTTTTTTAGAAGTTTGAGAGACCTAAAGATGATTTGGATCAAAAAGGCTAAAAAGTCACGTTACTTTTCTGTATATTTTCTTGCTGTTGCATATTGGCAACATTTTGCTTGCTTCTTACAGGATCTCCAAGATCCAACATGGACCCAGTGGCGTGAATTTCTTGTTAAGTACCTATTTCTTCCATATCAACTTCTTGCTGAGTTTGCTTGGGACTGGCTCGAAGTTCATTATTGGACCTCTCGGTTTATAATCGTAAATGCCATGTTGCTTTCAGTGCTGGAATTATTCTCTTTCTGGAGGCTGTGGTCAACAAGCCAACTGAGGTATGCATCAACTGCTAATCTGTTGCTTTCCTTAGCATGAGAAGCCCCAAAGCTTTTAAAAATCTATCTCTAGTTTATGCATATCATCACTGCATGTACATCAAACACATGGACAGGTAGCTCACGATGTTTCCCTTACTGCAGTAGCAGGTAATTTGGTGGCGGTGAACATGCCTGCATTTGCTAGATGCTTGGGAATATCCTAAGAATTAAAGGCACTTACCCATGTCTGAAGAGGGCAGAGCATTTCCTATGTGGCGCAGGAAACCGCACATGTTCCTACTCTGCAAGTGGTGTGAACAAACCTTTAAAGCTAAACACTAGGCAGGCAGCACAGTTAAAATGCATGTGAAATGTCTGACTGAAAATTTGTAACTTTGCCCAGCCAGTCTTGGGATTAACATACTTGCTTCAAACAGCAAAGCTAGCATAGCATTTAGTTACAATGACAATTAAAGAAGAAACCTAGCCTGGAAAAAAATATTACTTTCAAATATACATCTTAATTGCACTTGAGCTTCTTGTGAATTGCAGTGGTACCTGTGCTGAAGGTTACAAATATGAAAACAAGAATTTCCTTCCAAACCTATTTCTACAAAACAGCTATGCAACTTGAAAAGTTGCACTTCTATACAATTACATGTTTATTAATAGATGTATATCTATTAATCTATACAATCTTATAATTGTGTAGTTCTTTTTGCCTTTTCCCAAAAATATGTAGTAATGGTTGAGAAATGAAAGGCCGATTCAAAAATATGTCTTTGCAACTTCTTCTAGAGATCACCATCCTTTGTTGTTCCAAGCTGTCAGTTTCACCGTAGACCCTTCTGCTTTAATAGGGAAATCTGTTTTACAAAACATAGCAACAGGAAAAATAGACTTTTAGGAGGATTTGAACCCACTGAATCTAAATAGCAGAGTTGCTGATTAAAGCAGTTTGACACCTGACCTTTCCCTTACACTCTCCGCACAAAATAAATGTACAAGTTGTAATTGAGTTTTTATCACGTTAGTTGAGTTATTTCTTCTTGTTTCTCTTTTAGGTCTTTTCCTCGCCTCATGTGGGGTCATTTTTGGAAGATGTCAACGCAGGGGCTTTTTGTTGCAATATTTTGGCCTTTAATTCCACAATTTGTTTGCAATTGTCTGTTCTACTGGGCCCTGTACTTTAACCCAATCATCAACATCGACCTTGTAGTAAAAAAAATCCGCAGGCTGGAAACTCAAGTAATGTGAAGGTACTCCTGGCCAGGGTTGGGCGTGAGTCACAACACTGAACTAAAAGAAAAAATGCCTCCGCTTAATAAAGTCACTGTGTGATTGGAGATGTAACTTTCTTTTCAAGGAATTTAGAGATTGAGGCACTATTGAGGTCAACGCGTTTTTCTTTAACTTTTTTTTTTTTTTTAGAGAATGGTAGTTAAGAGATGTATGATTTTTCAGTTCACAGCTTACTAAGAAGCATTTTGCAGCTGAATTTGATGTTTGTGATTTTATTCAGCACCACTGAATTAAAGGATCGTTGGCTATAAGACTTGTGGAAATCAAACCCAAGCAATAAAGGTGGAAAACACCTGTCTGAATGCTCTATACCCGTTTATATATTTGCAGTGATTTAATGAAATATAGGGTGTTCTATAAGGGCATCAAAAGTGGAGGTGCTGTCTATAGCAACCAGCTGGATCTCACCTGTCATTTCTGCAGTTGCAATAGAAACTGATGCCTAACTATTTTGTGCTACATGACAAGTTTTTATAATTTTATCCTCCATAATTTTTGTGTGTTTTTCCCATTTTTCTTTAGTTAGATTCATGGTAACTTGAACATTTTTAATATAAGTACACTTTATTTGCGCTATTTGCATAATTCATTGACCTAACTACTATCAAAAAACATATTTTTCTGGCAAATGTAGCAAATAACGCAAGCACACAATGTGGGTAATTTACAACTGGACCATTGCATTTAAATTCTTGTTTTTTCCTTTATAAATACTATCCTATATATTGTTTACATTTTAAGCTGCCAAATTTTAAATTGCATACCTGTCCCATTGTTAGGGGAGTTTTAGCACTTAATGGGAAAAGTTTGTTACTTTATTTGACCATACATAAAAATAGTAGCAGAGAGGAAGCTAATGTTAGGTTTTTAATTCTGAAACTTCCACCTCCCAAGCAGTTTTGTTGGCCCTTTGATATGGGTGGCCCTTACTGACCAGATAGGCTGAATGGGCAGGCTAAAGCTTGCCTGTAACAGCAGACTCAAATTTTGTGCCTGAACCTGGCCATGGAAAAGATGCCAGCAAGGGACCTCGCGGGCATCAGACAATTGGAACAGAGGCAAATATTACTAGCTTTAGTTTATTAGCTTGTTAATGTGTTACTGGCCAGATCACCAGATGAAAACAAAAGAATGCAGCCACCACATTTAAAATATTTGATAAGCTGCAATTTATTAAATCTGTGTTTCAATTTAATATTTAATTTCTTCAGTAGCGTCTTCTCTGAGTTTTGGTTTTATAACAGCTATACCAAGTGGACCAGCTCTTAAAGCTGATGTCCAGGTTTACTTTCACCTTAAATAGTTTGTTTGGGCCAAGCTGGCACAAACCATTTCCCTCACTAACATGTGCGCCAACTTGGCGTGCTGTATAAAATGTATGTAGCCTCAGCTGCATACAGTATACAGCATTGAGTTCTGGGTGTGAGACAAAACTTTCCTGTCTCACACCTGGAACAAAATGGCATCGGGCTGAATGGTACTCAGCCATTCATAGACTGCCTTATTTTCCATCAATGAATACAAAGCTTCCTGTGATTGACTGAATCTGAGTTTGTGATGTCATCAGCATCCGACTCATTTCTATTTATTGATAGTATACATAGCTGCCTATAAATGCCTGAGTGACGCTCAGTCTGACGCAATTTTATTCTGGGTGTCAGAGGAAGGTATTATCTTACACGTGGAACACAGTGCTGTGTACTGTATGTAGCTGAGGCTATATACAGTGTGTGGCGCGCTCATGTTGGTGAAGGAAATAGTTTGGGCCAGCTTGGTGACCGGAAACCTGGATATCGGCTTCAACTCTACGGATGAGTTTCGTTTTTGACTCCATTGGTTTTAGAATATGACTTGACCTAGGAGGTCTTTTGAAAGGGTTAGTGGTTATCCAGGGTAAATGTGGTGTTTTCACTGATAAATCGGCTACACTGCCTTCTGTCCCCCACAAATTTCTCTTGGTCTGGCAGTATGAGATGTTTCCACTGGCGAACAGAATTGTGATGGAGGCAGGAAGGAGCAGGCAAGATTCAACACCAGTTCCAAGCTTAACCTATTAGAACAGCCTGGGACTCTGTATTGACAGCAGGGTTTCTGAGACCACTGCAAGTATGTCCAGGCGCCCGTAGGTGTGCATTTTTTCTTTTTGTGAGCGTTTTTTTTTTTTTTTTTTTTTTTTTTTTTTCCTTTTTCTAATTGACTTTGGATGTAACTATTATAATTTAGGTTTTCTGAAATTTCTTTTCCTTTGTGTTGAATTAGTTTTTTTAGGCTTTCTTGAAATTTTCCACAAGAAAAAGTTATGGTATGAATGCATATTTGGCTTTTTCTGTAAATGTCTTACCGTGTCATTCTCCACAATTTAATATTTATTAAAGTTAACAACATTATCTTAATCATTTTCAATAATTTATTACCCTCCCTGTTTTCATGCAAGATTACCCTTCAGCAATATAACCCATGCATCCAGCAGCCATCTACCGGGCAAAGATCCTGAAGATAGCCAGTACTTAAAATCCTTTGCAGTGCAATTTGGGCCTGTTTATTTTGTATGGGCTTAAGTCGCACCACTTGACCAAAAGCATTGGTACTCGCCGGTTAAAAAAAAAAAAAACAGTATTGGTGCAACCCTAGTAAAAGATTTCCCTCTTCTCTGCCCTAGCTGTTATGCCAGTATATTGAAATATAGGGGGAGCACACACAAATACATTTTAAGGATCTGGAGATATGCTGTACTACTGTGCAGCAATTTTGGGGGGGGGGCGGTGTTATGCAATATTTATCACCTTGATTGCAAAGAAAGTAAATGTAGGATAATCTGTGTTTTTGCTAGAGCTTTAAACTGTTATTGAGTAACAAATAATGTAAAGTCACTTATTCTGAAAGGATTTACCTACAGGTGCATGAACAATGCCCTGGGACCCTCAAAACCAATTTAAATACAAACTAGCTTCCAAAGTCTCTGGCTCTGATCCACCCTTCCTCCCTCCTTTCCCTTACTATTGGTTGATGAGCCTGCCCAGTAGTAAGATACATGAGCTTGGAATGGACAGGCTAGATCTAGTGACCTTGGATGTTTAAATTTGCACTACTGAGCACCACAGGTTTTAGGGTTTCCCAGGATCTCTAGGGAATCAGAGGTGGCATGCAAACTCTCTCCCCCCCCCCAAGTGTTTTACGTTACGTTTTTTATTTTTCCTAACCCGTTTACACACACATTTTAGTTGGGGAAACCGTTCTAAGAACTTGAAAGCAGGCATAGAATGGAACACCTGTTCCAAAGCACTCAATATGATAATATTGACTTCCAGTCCCAGAAGTCAGAGCTCTGGCAACCCCCACCTTACTCTTAAGCTGGTCATAGGTGTTAAGATTTCTCTTGTTGGGCCCCTTCTTAGCGCAACAAAATAATTTCTCTCCCCCCCCCCCCCCCCATCAGCAGAAATTTGCCAACATTCGATCAGAGTATGGCCAGCTTTATTCTTAAGCTGGAAGTTGACTTTTGCATACTTGGAGATCTTAGTTTGGGAGCTCCTGTGGAGTTCTGAAAGATAGAAGTGAGTGCAGTTCTGCTTTTTATTGGCTCAGGTTTGTTTCAGATCTTTAACCATGTTCTAGTTTTATATAATTTTATTCCCTTTTCAAGTTACAGCGATTCTAAAAGAGCAGTGCGGCCTTGTGAATATCCTTATGTCTTCATAAACTTGTAATGAGTTCATAGCGTCAACTAATCCAGTTATACCAAAATAGCAGTTAGCCATGTTGGACATCAGTAACCATATTGTGATATGTAAAACTGTTAACTCAGTCCCTATTATTTGTAAATATTTGCAATGTATTCCATTCTTGTTGAATGTATATATAATTTATTTAATGCCAATGAAATGAACTTATTTTGGGTGACTCGACTGTATTGTCACTGTGACTGCACATGTTCCTAACAATC